>JASEVX010000076.1:0-185000 GCA_031761405.1 Serripes groenlandicus
AGAAAGGAACGATACAGAGAGAGGGAATGAGAGAGGAAACAGACAGACAGAGATAGAGAGAGAGAAAAGAAACCACATACCATACATAGAGAGAGAGAGGAGAGACAGACATACATAGAGAGAGAGACAGACAGACGAGAGAGAGAGAGAGAGAGAGAAGAGAGAGAGAGAGAGTACAAAACAGACAGAGGACAGAGAGACACAGAGAGAGAGAGACAGAGAGACAGAGAGGGGAGAGGACAGACAGACAGAGACACACAGAGAGAGAGAGAGGAGATAGAGAGAGGTGGGGAATATATGGGGGTGAAGAGAAAAACACAGAGTGGAGAGAAAGACAGAGGAAGACGGAGAGAGAAAGACAAAGAGAAAGAGAAAGAGACAGAGAGAGATGCCAATATGTTATTTTTAAATATTTGAGACAAAATATGTTAATTTCACAACTGTATTAATTGTTAAGTAAATGCATAACCTAGATATTTTCATTGTTCAAGGGCAACCGTTTTAACCCCCGATATCATATAACCTATAGAAATGGAGGTATTCATCTCATGTACAAACAGGGACTTCCCCATTTTCATATATATCTGTAAAGAAAAGGGTATTACCCTCCCGTGTCTCTTTATAAAATAAATGGGGAATTTCCCTATTTCTTCCCACACGTAAGACTTGATTATTTGCTCGTTGTTTAACGCCCTCATTTTAAATTGTTTTCGGCTATATCACGGCGGCAAGTTTATATAAGCCTGTCCTATCTTCACTAACTTGTTCGCACGTGTAACCCATATAAATTCTGTTTATAGAACCAGGTGATCGTTTAAAGTAAAGTAAAGTTTATACATTAGAACAGTGAGTGTCGTATATCATGGGTAAGGGTTAACTTTATTCATACACTGGGTAACTATCGGCTGATCTTCACATGTAGAAATCTAAAGCATAATTAAACCCCTTTATCCTTTGTTGACTTTGAATACACTCATATATTACAGGATAGTATTTAACTGACTTGGACCTTTATGCTAATGTGTATATTATAAGAACTTGCAAGTATTTTCATCAGAACTTAAATTGTTTTATGCAGAAGCAATTGGTAGGATAGAATGCACACCGTTTAAGCTTGATGACAACACGCGTAAATCATAATACTATTTATATCGGCTCAAAGGTCAGGTCAGGTTGATAGTGACGAGTAATACTTAAATCAGACAGACGATATGCTAATTGAAATGCCTTTTCATAATATTGACTAGTTTACGAATAAAAGTCTTAAATTTGAGATGACATAGAATATAAGCGGAGCAAGGAGAGACATCCGAGATTGGACACAGTTAGAAAGAAAGAATACTTCGTAGGGCGGGTTTGACATGACATGGGGCACAGGTAGAAAGACAGAATACTTCGTAGGGCGGGTTTGACATGACATGGGGCATATGGTAATATTTTCATACCGAAACATGTTTCGTCCGTAGAGTCTAAATCATTTAAAAACGAACATGGTGTGAATAAAGCTCACATTACGTCCATTTTGTATACAACATTTCACAGCATATTTAATTAAAATAACTGCAACTTAATGCAAATCTGATTAGAATAACTGCAACATTATGTTCATATTGTGAACAACATTTCACAGCATGTTTGATATTAAAATAACTGCAACGTTGTGGCTATAGTGTGTCAAACATTTTACAGCATGTTTGATAAGAATAACAGTCACATTACGTCTAAAATGTGTACAGCAATTTAAAGCATATTTGATTAGAATTAATTGTCACACTACGTCTAAAAAGTGAACATTAGTTTCAACATGTTTGATAGAATAACTTTCACATTATGTCCAAAATTTGTTCAATATCTTACAGCATATTTGGTTAGAATAAATGTCACACTACGTCTAAAGTGGGTACAGCAGTTATCAGTGCTTGATAAGAGTAACCGTGTACAGCATGTATCAGTGTTTGCTAAGATTAACTGCCACACTACGTCCAAATGGTGTACTGCATGTATCAGTGTTTGATAAGAAAATCCGTCACACTACGTCCAAATGGTGTACTGCATGTATCGGTGTTTGATAAGAATAACCGTCACACTACGTCAAAATGGTGAACAGCATATGTCAGTGTTTTATAAGAATAACCGTCACACTACGTCTAAATGGTGTACAGCATATTTCAGAGTTTAATCAGAATAACCGTCACACTACGTCCAAATGGTGTACTGCATGTATCAGTGTTTGATAAGAATAACTGTCACACAACGTCTAAATGGTGTACTGCATGTATCATTGTTTGATAAGAATAACCGTCACACTACATCTAAATGGTGTACTGCATGTATCATTGATTGATAAGAATATCCGTCACACAACGTCTAAATAGTGTACAGCATATATCAGTGTTTGATAAGAATAACCGTCACACTACGTCTAAATGGTGTACTGCATGTATCAGTGTTTGATAACAATAACTGTCACACAACGTCTAGATGGTGTGCACCGTTTTACAGCATATTTGATTAGAATAACTTCCACATTATGTCCACAGTGTGTACACTATTGTACAGCATATTTGATTAGAATAACTGCCACATTATGTCCATAGCTTGTACATTATTGTACAGAATGTTTGATAAGAATAACTGTCACACTACGTCTAAAGTATGTACAACATTTTACAGCATGTTTGATTAGAACAAGACGAATTTTGATGCTAAAAATCAAAGACGCCGCGCATGATTTTAAAGCATGACTTAAAGGGAAGCAGATGCTGTTCAATACATTTAAATAACCTGTGCAAACGGACAGGATGTAAATATTTTTAACAAGAAGGCCAAATGTACCTTTATCTTAAACAAGAAGGCCAATATGTTCCTTTTATTACTCACCTGGATACCATAGTCTATAAGAGCAAAAAGGGTCCATTTTGACGTAGGGAGTATACACGTTATATGCTACGATCTATGTGATATTCAGCATGTAAAGTGTAGTCGTGAAATGACGAGTTAAGTCTCTAAACCATTTGGTTTACCGTTTATTTAACATTGACTGCAGCAATAAAGTGTCATACAAGGTGAAGTTTCTTAATTTTAAATCTGCTCTAACTAGATCAATTAAACAAAAACATAGATACTGAAATATTAACAGATATTAACTTAAGTGTTAATGCCTCTAGATATAATTTAAGTGTGACACAAGCTTTGGAAGGAGAGAGGGAAGTCTATTCTCCTTCCAGTTGAGCAGAAGTATGGTAACAAAAAACGAAAGCATATAAACCAAAAAAAACCAAATAATTCTAACAAGTTTAAAGATATTTAATATCAAAATTAAGCATTTGTGAAATTAAAAGAAAAAATTCTCATGTATAGTCAACATATAGCAAGAATACAATAGTCTGAATGAATAACTGTATGGGGAGGAACGTTTTAAGTTTAGTAAAACAACAGAAATAAATAGGAAAAACCATCACCCGATTTTTTTTCTGAGCTTTGATGAATCGAGTCGTCAGAGCAGTAAACCAAACAATTAAAAAAGCGTAGCCTAGTGAACTCCGTAAACCAACTCATAAAAAAAAACTTAGCCTAGTTTGTTGGGGAACAGTTATTAAAAACAATTTAAATGTGTCTAAAGTGTTGTAACAACGGTAAAAGATAGTTTGTATCTTGTTGTTTCTTAAATCAGTTAATACAATTTATTCAATCATAAAGGCTGTTTTTTCAAACATATTACAGAGGTTTTCTTTACAATAATATGTGTTGGTTGCTCCCTTTTCGATTACGTCACCCCATGGTACAAAATTAAAACCTATCCCATACTGACGCCGCGCTTCCACGCGACGTCAATAATTGTCACACTGTGTCTAAAGTATGTACAACAATTGACAGCATGTATATGAAACAGTATGTCTATAGTGTGTAAAACCTTTAACAGTATGTGTAATTAGAATACATGTCTTATTATTACCACTATAGTGTGAATAATACTGTTAAGCATGTTTAGTTAGAATAACGCTACGTTATGTTCATTAGTGTAAAACGTGTTACATTATGCATGCTTACGGAATAATTGTCACATTACGTATATAGTGCAGCATGTTTGATTAGAATAAATGCCAAATTATGTCGAAAATGTGTACATGATTTTAAAGTATGTTTGATAAGAAATACTGTCACACGTTGTCCAAAGTGTGTACAACATTTGACAACATACATGATGGGAATTACTGTCATAATATGTCTAAAGTGTATGAAATATTTCACAACATGCATGATTAAGTGTCACATTACGTCTATAGTGTATGACATATTGTACGACATGCATGATGGGATTAAGTGTCACATTACGTCTAACGTGTATGAAAGATTTAACAACATGCATGATGGGAATAACTGTCACTAGTTGTATTTATTGATTTATTATATAAAACATTTAGCATATTGCATGCCTGAAATAACTTTCATATGATGTCGATAGTATGTACAGCAAAGTACAACATGCAAGATTAGAATAACTGTAACATTGGGTATCTAGTGTATGGCATAGTTTACAATATGCATGATGAGAATAACTGTCACATTATGTCGATAGTTTGTACCTCACTTTAAATACATGCATGACGGGAATAACTGTGACATTATGTCAATAGTTTGTACATCAGTTTACAACATGTAAGATGGAAATAACAGTCACATTATGTCGATAGTTTGTACATCAGTTTACAACGTGCATGGTGGGAATAACAGTCACATTATGTCGATAGTTTGTACATCATTTTACAACATGTAAGATGGGAATAACTGTCACATTATGTCGATAGTTTGTACGCACGTTTACAACGTGCATGATAGGAATAACTGTCACATTTTGTTGTCGATAGTTTGTACATCAGTTTACAACGTGCATGGTGAGAATAACTGTCACATTATGTCGATAGTTTGTACATCATTTTACAACATGCATGACGGGAATAACTGTCCCATTATGTCGATAGTTTGTACATCAGTTTACAACGTGCATGATAGGAATAACAGTCACATTTTTTTGTCGATAGTTTGTACATCAGTTTACAACGTGCATGGTGGGAATAACTGTCATATTATGTCGATAGTTTGTACATCCGTTTACAACGTGAATGATGGGAATAACTGTCACATTATGTCGATAGTTTGTACCTCAATTTACAACGTGCATGATAGGAATAACTGTCACATTATGTCGATAGTTTGTACATCAGTTTACAACGTGCATGGTAGGAATAACTGTCACATTATGTTAATAGTTTGTACATCAGTTTACATCGTGCATGATAGGAATAACTGTCACATTATGTTAATAGTTTGTACATCAGTTTACAACGTGCATGATAGGAATAACTGCCACATTATGTCGATAGTTTGTACATCATTTTACAACGTGCATGATAGGAATAACTGTCACATTATGTCAATAGTCTGTGCATCAGTTTACAACGTGCATGATGGGAATAACTGTCACATTACGTCAATAATTTGTACATCAGTTTACAACATGCATGACGGGAATAACTGTCACATTGTGTCGATAGTTTGTACATCAGTTTACAATGTGCATGATAGGAATAACTGTCACATTCTGTCGATAGTTTGTACATCAGTTTACAACGTGCATGATGGGAATAACTGTCACATTACGTCAATAATTTGTACATCAGTTTACAACATGCATGACGGGAATAACTATCACATTATGTCGATAGTTTGTACATCAGTTTACAATGTGCATGATAGGAATAACTGTCACATTCTGTCGATAGTTTGTACATCAGTTTACAAGGTGCATGATGGGAATAACTGTCACATTCTGTCGAAAGTTTGTACATCAGTTTACAACGTGCATGATGGGAATAACTGTCACATTTTGTCAATAGTTTGTATTTCAGTTTACAACATGCATGGAGATCACATTACGTCCAGAGTATAAACAACATTGAGCAACTTGAATGATTGGGATTCGCTAGGTTTCCCTTATTGTCAGGATTTTTCAAACCGGCTTTTCGAAACCGAAGGGCCGATTCCGATGAACATTGGCGTGTTTAAATTTCGTTGCTAAGGACCCAACCGTTGCTATGCAGCTAGCAAAATATCGCGTTTTCTGTCAAATGTTTGTAAAGCGACGCTCCACAACACAAACCGAGGGGCCGATTCCGATGAAACTTGGTGAACAGGTGTCATAGGGGTTCATAGTGTGCACGTTTGAGGTTCGTTGCTAAGGACCCACCCGTTGATATGCAAATAGGAAAGAAACGCGTTTTAAGACCCCAAACCATTTTTCTATCTTCTCCTACAGTTTTGAATGTGCAGAGCTGAAACTTTGGCATGCAGCTATCAAAATACAGGGTTTTTAGAATTAAAACCATTTTTCTATCTTCTCCTACAGTTTTAGATGTGGAGAGAGGAAACTTCGGTTAGAGATACTTCGAGATATTTAGAAAAAAACGTATCCCTTACGATTTTTGATTTAGGCCTTCGTTTCCAAATGGTAGCCTTTCAAAGATAGCCGTTGCTATGCAGCTAGCAAAAAAAAAAAAACGCGTTTTAAGAACACAAACCATTTTTATATCTTCTCCTACAGTTTTGAATGTGGAGAGCTGAAACTTCGGTTATAGATACTTCGAGATATTTAGAAAAAACTAGTTACGATTTTTAGCTCGACTATTCGAAGAATATGAGAGCTATACTACTCACCCTGGCGTCGGCGTCGGCGTCCACGTCACACCTTGGTTGAGGTTTTGCATGCAAGTACTTAAATACTACATGTATTGCATTGAAACTTTTTACAACCCTACAAAATGATCATACCTATGTAGCTTATCAAGTTAGATAACTCTATCCTGCATTGTATGCAAGTTATGGCCCTTATTTACTTAGAAATTATGGTTATAGTTGTGCGTGCAACTTAATTAAGAGTCCATATCTCAGTATTTACTTGATGCATTGCATTGAAACTTTATACAACCCTACCCAACTATCACACCTATGTACATTATTAAGTTAGATAACTGTATCATGCAATTTATGCAAGTAATGGCCCTTTTTTTACTTAGAAATTCTGGTTAAAGATTTGCTTGCAACTTAATTAACAGTCCATATCTCAGTATTTAGTTGATGCATTGCATTGACACTTTATATAACCCTACCAAACTATCACACCTGTGTAGATTATTAATTTAGATAACTCTATTCTGCATTATATGCAAGTTATGGCCCTTTTTTTACTTATGAATTCTGGTTAAAGTTTTGCGCGCAACTAAATTAATAGTCCATATCTCAGTGTTTACTTGATGCATTGCATTGAAACTTTCTACAACCCTACCCAACTATCACACCTTTGTAGATTATCAAGTTAGATAACTCTTGCAGTTTATGCAAGTTATGGCCCTTTTTTAACTAGAAATTTTGTTAAAGTTTTGCATGCAACTTCATTAAGAGTCGATATCCTAGTATTTACTTTATGCATTGCTTTAACTCTATCTTGCATTTTATGCAAGTTATGGGCCTTTTTGGACTTATACATTCTGGTTAAAGTTTTGCATGCAACTACATTAAGAGACCATATCATAGTAATTAATTAACGTTATACAGCCCTTCCCAAACATCACACCCATGTAAACAATCAAGTACGATAACTCTATCCAGCATTTTATGCAAGTTATGGCCCTTTTTGAACTTAGAAATTCTGGTTAAAGTTTTGCAACTACATTTAGAGTGTAATCTCAGTAACAACTTGAAGCGTTGTATTGAAACTTTATACAACCTTTCACAACTAGATACACAACCAATTAAGATAACTCTATCCTGCATATGGTGCAAATTGTTGCCTTTTTTTTTTACTTAGAAATTATGGTTAAAGGTTTGCGTGCAACTACATTAAACGTCAATATCTTAGTGATGCATTCCATTGAAACGTTATATAACCCTTCCCAACCATCACACCTATCAAAATAATCAAGTTAAATAACTCTATCCTGCATATAATGCAAATTATCACCCTTTAAGAAATTGTGGTTAATGTTTTGCATGCAACTACATTAGAGTCCATTATCTCAGTAACTTAAATAAGCGCTGAAATAGTCGAGCGCGCTGTCCTCCGACAGCTCTTGTTTATTTAGGCCTTTGTTTCCAAATGCTAGCCATTCAAAAAAGGGTATATATTTACAGTCGTTTTTGACTTCAATCGCCCCTAGCGCTGCAGTGGTAGTATTTGATAGCAAATTTATTGCATCTGATAGAGCTATTCAAGAGCTACAAAAAGTTTGTTTACGTGATTTACCTCCGACCTCGGGTTTCCGAGCTAGCGCCGGAAGTTTGCAAAATATACCAAGGCGAAACGGTTGGGTTTAGACGGATGCGTCTTAGCATGGTGATAAAACATGGTTGGTTGACCAGAAAGTGTTTTTACAAGCTGCACACTTTTCACCCGTGTTCACCAAGTTACCACAATAGTGACCCTATCACAGTAGTTCTTCATATATGTATGCAAAGGCGAATCCCACGTCGCCTACCGTCCATATTGTGTACAGCATATTATAACATGGATGATTGGAATAACTGTCACATTATGTCCATATTGTGTACAGCATATTACAACATGGATGAATGGAATAACTGTCACATTATGTCCATATTGTGTACAGTATAATTATTACAACATGGATGATTGGAATAACTGACAAATTACGTCCGTATTGTTTACAGCATATTACAGTATGCTTGATTGGAATAACTGACACATTGTATCCGTGTTGTGTATAGCCTAATACAACATGTATGATTAGAATTACTGACACATTATGTCCGTATAATGTATAGCATGTTACATTACGTCCGTATTGTGTATAGAATTTTACAACCTGCTAGACGGAAATAATTGACACATACATAACGTCCGTATTATGTATAGCATTTTACAACATCCGTGAAGGAAATAACTGTGAAATTACGTCCGTATTGTGTACAACATTTACAACATGTCCATAACGTTAATAACTTTTAACATATATTTGACTGGAATATCTGACACATTACAGCCGAATTGTGCAAAGCATTTTAACATCATTTTCATAGGCCTGACGGACCCGGCCGGGTAGCTCAATTGGTAGCGTATCTGACTCGTGATCTGGAGGTCACGGGTTCGATACCCGGTTGCGGCGACATTCTTTCGGGCGATGTTTTCCATTGCCTCTCACCTCTGATCTATGTGAGAAAGTAGTCAGTGGCTTCGAAAGAATGTTGTGTAAGTACTGGTTTGGGAAAGCCAGGAAAACATGGGTAGGTGCACTGACCGCCGTGATGTGACCAAAGCTGTTGAAAGCGGCGTTAAACTCCAAACAAACAAACAAACAAACAAACAAACATAGGCCTGACTTAAATATCTGTCACATTACGATCATAATGTGTATTGCAAATTGTACAACATGCATAATGGAAATAACTGTCGCATAACGTCAATATTGTGTACAGCATTCAGCCGAGCGTGTTGAGAGATTCCAGATTTTAACCACATGTTCAAGGGAATCGATCCTCATACTCAACCAGAAGTCGCGATTGTAGGGATACCCTTTTGTCAATGGAATCAATCATCATACTCAACTAGTTCTCGACCAGTACTCGCACTGAATGTGTTTGGAGGATTCCGGCTTTTAACCCCAATTGTCAAGGGACTCGAGCCAAGAACATGTACTCGTGCCGGGTCTGTAGGGATACCCGCACAGAGTAGGTTGGGAGATTCCATAGTTTAATCCCATTGTCATGGGAGATAATCCTCATACTCGACCAGCACTCGGACCAAGTGGGTGGGGGAGATTCCATATGTTAATCCCATTGCCACTGGAGATGATCCTCATACTCGACCAGCACTCGCGCCGAATTGGTTGTGAGATTCCCAATTTTTAACCTCGTATTTTAGGACATCCGATCAACGTACTCGAGCAGTACTCGCTAAGAGTGTGTAGGAGTGTTTCAGATTTAAATCCTATTTTCCAGGTAATCTATTCTCACAGATTATGTATATAGTGTATGGAACATTTAACAACATCCCTGATGTGTATAATTGACTTCTATTTTTAATAGGTTTTCGGAAATCACATGGGAGGGCGGCTTATTATTAGAAAGAAACAAATCTAGATGATTTGAACATATTACAATTGTGGTTGTTTACGAACACTAATAAATGACACATCTAAAATGAAATAAATATTCCGATTTTTTAAATGTTTGCATTTTTTTTTTATTTCACTCGCATTTAAGTTTTTTGTCTTATTTACGAAGACAAAAGTGGTCCCTTCAAGACGTGAACCAACACCCCCTAATGCAGACTCTTATGTGTCATCATTGAGGTCAATTTCGGATTCTCCTTTTAATAGCAATTTTAACTTACTAAATGTTGTTTTCATGTTCAAAGAGATGTCTTGATTTGTGTAGAATTCATTTAATAATGTTAATCCATGAATATCTAAAGTAGGAACTGTTTCTAAGCTAAATATAGACCCTATTCTGTTGTGTAGTTTCGTGACCTTTAACATCGATTTTCGCGCATGCGCATTTCGATATGAAAAAGCGAGTGATATTATTTTATTTTAGACAAGTACAAGACGAATGTTTGACGCAAAGCGTCAAAGAGAAGCCGCAATATTTCGTTGTACATGTAGAAATAAGAAAAAAAGAACATTTTTAAATCCACAAACAATAGAACAATTTAAACTGTAGACGGTAATGCTGATATATTTCTCCTTTTGAAGACTTTTGTTTTCTTCAAATTACCTCCCTTTAAAGCAATACCAGGATATTTACCTTGTGATTCGAATAAGATTGACAAACATTGAAATTATATGAATGAATACTATTATTTAAATAAGTAACAACAGTAAAATTAAATTTAAGCCAAGATAAATGTGTACACATTTCGTTAATTTTTTATAGATACCCTAATGTATAGGTATGAATATAAAATTTATAAGCAAATGTTTGAATAGACTAAGGAAAGTCAAGAATACATAAATAAATCAATGCAGTCTTTTCCGGCGACATTGATGCCTTGCATCAACTTTCTCTTGTATATAGTGTATGAAACATTTTACAACATGCCTAATGGGAATAATTAACACATTATATATATAGTGCATGAAACATTTTACAACATACCTTTGGGGCTTAATTGACACATTATATATATAGTGTATGAAACATTTTACAACATGTCTAATGGGAATAATTAACACATTTTATAATATAGTGCATGAAACATTTTACAACATGCCTAGTGGGAATAATTGACACATTATACATCACAAAGATTATTTAAAAGTACAGTGGACAGTATGCCCATGGGTATACATAATTAAACAATGTACATATTAACATAGGTAATACAAACATTAAAAATATTATCTCACATATACATTGTCTGTCAAATGTATTGTCAAAGCGTGAAGGGGTAGGTATGTTTTTATTCAAAATACAAAGTTTTTCGCGATTCAAATGATTTTAAGACGAACATAGACACATTCCTAATTAATTTAGGAATCTCAGATCTCATGAGATCAATAAATTTCAAAATATTTGGTCTCTTCCAGTAATGTTTGTTTATGAATTTCTTTCTTAATTCTTGATATAATGGACATTCTAAAATAAAATGAAACTCATCTTCGATTGTGTTCAAACAAACTTTGCATTTTCTATCATTTATTGGATTTGTTTTACTTCTCCATCTACCCGTTTCCTTTTCCAATCTATGTGCCGAAATACTCAATCTAGTTAAAGCAATTCTTAACATATCAAATGTAATGTAATTAAGGTATGGTTGAACTTGTAATCGAAAACTTGAGCATAATACAGAACTTTTTGCTATTGACGATTCGTTAGTGTTTGCATGACAATTCCGAGTAAAAACGTTATTTAGTCTTTGTTTTAAACAATAAGAAATATGCTGTTATCACCAACCCATTGATAAATCCATGCTTCACCGAAACCTCATTCTCGTAAAATAGTTTGTATGTTTTTTGCTGATGAGTTATGTTTATGGTTTAATTGTAAGTCTCTATGTACGTCATACACTCTCCGTTTATATTTTGTTGAATCCGACTGAATGATTTTAAGAGTGTATATCAAAATCCCCATGCTCAAAATCCCAATGGTTCAACAATGGCATAGTACTCAAAATCCCCATGGTTTAATGTGAGGGTATTCAAAATCCCCACGATGGGTACTCAAAATCCCCATGGCAATAATGACAGGCTATTCAAAGGTGTTGAGTAGGGGAATTAGTTCAATTAAAAAACCGGACGTGTCAAGATGTTTCCTTTGTTGTCTGCTGAAAACTTATGCATGTAGGAAAGGGAATATGCTAATATAAGCGAAATGAAGGACAAATGAAACAATGAGCAACTTTAATCAACTTAATTCATAAATATGCATTATTTAATTTAATTGTGCAGAACTCAAAATTAAAGATAATATAGAAACAGTTTAAAAACTGTTATATTAAATAAATCGAGTGTATGTCAAAATCCCCTCACCCTGAAAATGGCATAGTAGTCAAAATAGGGTAGTCAAAATAGGGTAGTCAAAATCCCCTCGACCAAAATGATAGGGTAGTCAAAATCCCCTCGATGGGTATTCACAAACCGCTCAATCTAAGATCATATATTCTCTATTAATATAATATAGATAACTGTCAGAGAGTCTAAATTCAATATATCACTATTAATATAATATAGATCACTGTCAGATAGTTTATCTTGGTCCATTTTTGTCATAATTGTCAAAACCAATATGGTTGAAAACAAATGTAGAGTAGACAAAATCCTTCTATGAAAGTGCAGAGTAGACAAAACCGTACTGATTGAAAATGCAGAGTAAACAAAACCCCAATGATTGGTGATAATTCAGTCACATGTTATACATGAATTAAGGTGATAATTGCTTTAATCCTGTTTATCACAACCATTGATTGTGTTAATATGTATACTATATTGTTATTATTCATGTAGCATATGTTCCTTCTTGTAATTATGAACATATAAATCCCTTTATTCAATTTCCAATTGAAAACAAATTGAAAAGTATTTATAACCTAAACACACATTCTTTTTATTACTTTTATTCTTCTTCTCTAGATATAATAAAAACCCTTTAATTATAAAAATTACCTAAAATTGGTCTTGTGAGCTAAATAACTTTAGAAGCCTTTGTCCAATCATCACCAAATTTGGCCAGAATGTGCATTAGCATAATATCTTGAACAAGTTTGATAACTAGCCATATCAATTTTGTGAATATTTAATAAAATGATTAAATTACTTACTGTGTTATGTATGTAAAACATTAAAATTAAATAAATTACTTACTATGTGTTTTGTCTTTTTAGTGCAATGTTATTTTAGCCTTAGACACCTTGGATGTCTCCTAATGTCATACATTATGATTACCCTGCTAATCCCATCAAGAGGATTTTGATTACCCTATCATTTCGTTCGAGGGGATTTTGACTACCGTAACATTTTGGTCGAGGGGATTTTGACTACCCTATCATTTTTCAGGGTGAGGGGATTTTGAGTGTTAATTAAGATGGTATGTCAAAATCCCCCTCACCCTGAAAATGGCATAGTAGTCAAAATCCCCTCGATCACTTACTATGTGTTTTGTCTTTTTAGTGCAATGTTATTTTAGCCGTAGACACCTTGGATGTCTCCTAATGTCATACATTATGATTACCCTGATAATCCCATCAAGGGGATTTTGACTACCCTATCATTTCGGTCGAGGGGATTTTGACTACCCTAACATTTTGGTCGAGGGGATTTTGACTACCCTATCATTTTCAGGGTGAGGGGATTTTGACTGAGGGGATTTTGAGTGTCTCCCAATAAATCATATACTGCACTGCAAACACTGTCTTTTTTTTGTTAGCACATTTTTGGCCACGGTATTAATCTGCAGACGCCTTGATCTCAGATCGAACCTTCAGTGCTTGCATGGCGAAGAAGTCAAGAGCATGACTGTGCTCTGTGGTATACTTGACATAAGTACCAATCAATTCACTGATCAGTGCACCTTTGCAGTTCAAACTGATTCTCTGTGAGCATTCTTAACGCATAGAAGATTCGTTGTTACTTTTCTTAGTATAAGCGTAACCTTCATGAATGATTCCAAAATACATCATACTATATACCCAAAGATGTAACAGTTTGAAATACTGAAACAACTCTTTTTTTTAAAACTGCAAATTAAAATTAAGCTATGGTACAAACACATTAATTTACATGATTATTTAAAGTAATTATCATAAAAGTTCATAAGCCATTATGCAATCAAAATAATTAACTTATCACATTGTTATTTAAAGTAAAAGATCTTAGGCAATTATACAATCAACATAATTAATTAAAGGTAATTTAAATAACTGGCTGTGACAAACAAAATGCAGACCCGGATTAGAATGTATAATTATATATATACATGCTATTTAACCGCTTAACCCTGTTGAGGCAATTTGGATCAACCATCATACATATATAGTCTGATTGATCATGTCCTACACTTTGCATATGTTATTTCACAATGGGGATTTTGAACCATGGGGATTTTGAATACCCCATCATTTTGACCTTGGGGATTTTGAATACCCTGACATTTTAGCCATGGGGATTTTCAGTACTACGCCATTTTTAAACCATGGGGATTTTGAGCATGGGGATTTTGAGTGTCTCCCTGATTTTAAGCCAATATTTGATAACATTAATTGATATTTTAGTTCTGAGACTAGTTCTTCCAAGTTCGCCATATATGAAATCGATTTTAGTTTGGTAACGTACACCTAATAAATTCTAGTTTTATTAGTTTAAATAATTAAAATGTAAACCCCGTTGAACAGTCATACACTTTCAATAAAGCATGGTACATACCCAGCCGCAATAACATACTATCATGTAACTCTCATGTTATACTATTCTGATGTAGGCAGTGCACATATCTAGAAGCTATTGCAGTGCATGATGACATACTCTATCCTTTATAATGCCCCCTTCGAAGAAGAGGGGTATATTGCTTTGCACATGTTGGTCGGTATGTCGGTTGGTCGGTATGTGGGTCGGTCAGTATACTGGTCCGTCGGTGCGTTGGTAGACCAAAGCTTGTCAGAGTGATAACTCAACAATGCCTACACCTATGGTCCTCAAACTTGACATGGAGGCTGAGCCTAACCAGTAGTTGAACCCTAATTAGGTCATCGGGTCAAAGGTCAAGGTCACAGTGACATTTAACATAAAAAGCTTGTCCAAGTGATAACTCGACATTGCCTACACCCATGGCCGTCAAACTTGACATGGAGGATGGAGGTGACCAGTTGATGACCTCTGTTGATTTTGAGATCATCGGGCCAAAGGTCAATGTCAGTGTGACCATTAACACAAAAAGCTTGTCCGAATGATAACTCGACATTGCCTACACCCACGGCCCTCAAACTTGACATGGAGGATGGGGGTGACCAGTAGATGAACTCTAATGATTTTGAAGTCATTGGGTCAAAATGTCAAGATCACATGCAGTGACCTTGAACGCAAAAACCCTGTACGAGTGATAATTCGACATTGCCTGCACCCATGGCCCTCAAACTTGACATGAAGGCTGGGGGTGACCAGTTGATGACCCCTATTGATTTTCAGGTCATCGGGTCAAAGGTCAAGATCCCAGTGACCTTGAACGCGAAAAGCTTGTCCGAGTGATAAATCGACATTGCCTGCACCATTGGCCCTCAATCTTGCCATGGAGGCTGGGGATAACCAGTAGATGACCCTTATTGATGTTGTGGTCATCGGGCCAAAGGTCAAGGTCACAGTGACCTTGAATGCGAAAAGCTTGTCCAATTGATAACTCGACATTGCCTGCACCCCTCAAACTTAACATGGAGGCTGGGGGTGACCAGATAATGACCCCTGTTGATTTTTAGGTCAAATGTCAAGGTCACTGACTAACCTTGAACGCGAAAAGCTTGTTCGATTGATAACTCGACATTGCCTGCACCCATGTCCATGAAACTTGACATGGAGGTTGGGGTGACCAGTAGATGACCCCTATTGATTTTGAGGTCATCGGGTCAACGGTCAAGGTTGACAAACATCTCTTGTTTGATTATTGGTTGATAGTTTACAAAAATACGAGTATCGTTCAATTGTTAACGAAGTGTTTTCAAGACACATTTTGATTTTAACAATTGTTAATCGTTACATAAATGTTGAGAATACAGGACAAAAGTTCCCACGGACAAAAGCTCCCATGCTACTTTTGACAGGGTGGACATAGGGTCCCATATCATTTTAACAGGGTGGACAAAAACTCCCACGTTATTTTTTGACATGGTGGACAAAGGGTCCCATATCATTTTGACAGGGTGGACAAAGGTTCCCATATTGATGAGCCATCCTAGTCGTTGTCATTAGGTGACAGACAGTAAAGATGTTGAGTACATTTACTTCTTATTGAATGTTTTCATTATAGCATTATAGCACACAACACATAACATATGGTAACTACTAGGGTAAAACATATAGCACATCATGATAATAAAACAATGAAAAGTGGATATACCTATATAATATATACAAACAAAACTGCTTTCGAAGTAGTTCCTGATACATATTCAAACAACACACAGTCTGGTAATTGCCATTGGCACTGCTATTTACTTAAATCTTATACATTGTCCGACAACACAAAGAAATTCACTAACAGTGTTCTGTCCTTCTACAAGTTGTGTACATAGTATACATCGCTGTATTCCATGATGATATTGGAGGTTTTCGGTTTCAACGATTGATGTTGGAGCTTTTGTCCACCCTGTTTAAATTATGTAGGAGCTTTTGTCCACCCTGTCTAAATGATGTGGGAGCTTTTGTCCACCCTGTCAAACATAGCATGAGAGCTTTTGTCCATGGGAGCTTTTGTCCGGCTCCTAAATGTTGATTGTCTACACGTATAAATTGTATTTTCAAAATGTAGGAAACTATCAGATGGTCGTTTGACGGATGGTAACGTGTATGTATACATGTGATTATTGTAAGTGTAAAATATCCTGAGTAAGATTTAACTCTGCTCATACCATGGGTATAACCATGACTAATCACCACATGTAGAATTATTAATATGGATTTTTAAAATATTTTTAGAACGGTATTGAAGATCTCCATAAACAAAAGGCTAAACTTTCAGACGAAAAAATAAATAAGCGGAGCGATAAGAAAGATCTCAAACTGGGCACGGTTAATAAGAGAATACTTCATTTACGTATGATTAGTTGTAGTCATTTGAGCTGTCTACAGTCACCTGAAAGCAAACAACCGTAATATAATTTTAATCAATTTTAACTACACTTATGTGCCTTTTAATTGTACCAACAGGTGAAGCAATAACAATAAGGGTCCTTCTTGAGAGCATTTTATTAAAGGTTTCCCTTTGTCCTACTAAAATGAGTCTTAACAACTATCCAAACAAAAGACACCGGTGTCAAAACAAATTTCCCAAAAACCCTAGCTTGTAAGTGTTGTTTATTTGCCGTGAGAACTCACTTCGTTTCTCTCAAAAGAAGCGTTTGTCGTGAGTAACGATACAGGGTGTCGGAAGCAGTGCAGATACATGTATGCTGCATTTCATAAATATATAAACAACTTCCTTTACAATACACGTTCGATTACCAATATGCTAAAATAAGCTACATGTATGTGTGAAAGAAGCCAGTTGCTTAGAAAGCATGTTGTATGAAATACTGGTAAAATAAAAAATAAACGAAAAAGGGAGTACACGTTAGGTATATTTGCCGCCGTGACTGAAATATCGTTGAAAACGACGTTAAAAACCAACCAATTAAATGTACTTATTTATTATTTCTGTTAGAGCGTTTATAACAACCGAACACCTTTATAACATACAATAAATTCGCAGTAAACGATCTTGAGACCACAATCACAAAGACATGACTCATCTCTAGTAATAAAGGTTTACTTATAAAAGCGACGAGTGTATAGTGGCAAAAGGAGAATTCACTCATAACGTGTTTAACTTTTGCACAAGAAAACTCGTTTCAGATTGCAAACGTTGGGGTTGATAGCTAAGTGACGTTACCAACTGAGCAGTATATAACTACTTGTTTTTGAGTATTACCCTTGACAAAGATGACAACATTATTGGAAAAGGAAATAAGTCTGAACTTTGACATTTCTCATTTCTATTAAACGAATTTTAAACACGTTATTTAACTATAACGTTCGCATTAATATTTGTTCAGAGCATACGATGGAAAATTACCGATATAGTGTAAAAGGTGAAATCTGTTTATATCACGGTTTCTATGGTGCATTATACCCAGCTAGCAATATATATGGGACCCATATGGGTCCCTTATGGGCACCTACATGGGTCCCATATCGGCTGCCCATATGGGACCCAGGTGGGGAGTGCAACCGGGTTCCACATGGGTCCCATATGGGCTGCCCCATAAACATGCAATATGGGACCCATATGGGTCCCACATGGGCAGCCCTTGTACTCAATATAGGTCCCTCATGGGCATCCCAGATACTTCCATTTTGGGCAGATCTTGCATTTCTTGGCTAGATTCATTTGCATTTATTTCAATTTTAAGTTTGCTGGACTTTTAATAAACAACCACTTGTCAGAAACATCGGAAACAAACATGCGAAATTCTTTAAGCTGGAATGTAACAGCAGGTGCATGATTCTTGTACTTCCATTTTAATATTTGTTTATGTTTCAACTCTTTCTTTTTCCTGGAACAAAGAGATACTGTATTATGGCGCAAACGACTATATTATAATATCATCCTGCAAAGAAAACAAAACACTCTATGCTTTAACACTAAAACTTTATTAAGTAATCTCCTGTATGGTTCATATAAAGGCATGCATATAATCAGAATAAGAAATAAATCAAAATTCAACTTAAATGTAAACCGGGACCACTAAACGTATTAGTGGCCCAGATGTAAACAAAGAAACATTTGAATATTATGACAGCGGAATTCACGTCTGCGCATGCTCGAAATTTATTTTATCTTTAATCATGCAATGATTAAATTCTTGATAATAACTATGTCTAAATGATACATTATATATTTTAATTCATAAAAATTAAAACCTATATTAAAAATAAAATAAATCAATTTCGCGCACCTGTTCAGGGGTGTTGACGTTTATCGGGAGGCCCACATGGGTTGTAAAATATATGCGTATGTGTTGAATTACTATTTTTAGATAAAATAATAGCAGTTTAGATCAAGGTAGTCACATACTAGCTCAAAGTAAATGTTTATTAAATAAATAAATAAATAAATATTCGTTTTTCCTAAAGGTGCTGTAATATGGGAACTATCTGGGACCCTTATGGGCAAACCCACATG
Source organism: Serripes groenlandicus (assembly GCA_031761405.1). Classification (NCBI taxonomy): domain Eukaryota; kingdom Metazoa; phylum Mollusca; class Bivalvia; order Cardiida; family Cardiidae; genus Serripes; species Serripes groenlandicus. Next base: position 19,435 of record JASEVX010000076.1, read on the forward strand.
GGCTTGCCCACAAAGGTCCCATATGGGTCCAATATGGGCATACCCATATGGGCTTGCCCAGAAATAGCCCATATGGGACCCATATATGCATGTTTGCTGGGATATACCTTATAAGGAAATGTACCACGTGACTTCTGGATCATATGAGCATAATTATTAAGGCCCGCCAGTCGACTTTAAACTTCCACAAAGGCCTGACGTATATTTTAAAGTGTAAAAAGAAAGCGTGAATGAGACAGGAAATATATATTTATTTATCAACAGCAGGAATTTTGGTAAGTTGCCTTAAAATACGTATTACATTTTACTTTATTAGGTAATTATGCGACCCGTACATAAATTTTTAAAGTCATGTTTTTATTATATTGATTCAATTTAAACATTATCTTAGACGTAGCGAACATGATTTTATAAGTCATGTTTTAATTTTGATTGATTCAATATAACCATGAACTTAGACGTGGCGTGCTTAACATGTAAACGTCTATGTAATTATGTTGACAACGTTAAACCGGAGTTAGTCTGCGGACCTGCTTCACATCCCACATTAAACTTTTGAGGACGGTCACTGCGAAAAGCAATTGACCTCGTACATCTGAATTCATCATTTAGTCCACTGTATTCTTAAATATGAAGACACGGTACCGACGGTAATGCTTGTATTATCTGTTTCACGAAAGTATCTTGTTCAACTTTGTGCGAGTGCATTAGACTGAACGATGTATTCACCCTTTACTATTCCGCATTTTGATGAAACGGCACAGTATGCATCTAGAAGCCGGCATGGAATACTTGCATCTTGCAAGTGTCAGGTTGCCTAAAAAGTCTCAAACAGGGTGGGTGCATAATCGCTCCATGTACAATCCTACGGACAGGCAGCTAATGCCAAACGAAGCTAATTTAGCGCGCTTACGGACAAACATTCATAATATAATATATATTTTCCGGCTGCTGAGGTTTAGGCTATTCAGACATAAAACTGACTTCTAGCTACGCCGGCTGACACAAACAGATAAGTTCCGGGTATACCGGTTGGTCCATAAGGTCATCTGAAGTTCTTGTTTGTCAATCCGCGAAATATTTGGCTAGCATACCAATGATATTGTAAAAGGGTAAGATCAGCCGGCACACCAATGACATTTTCAAGATTTTTTTTAAGATCGGTCCGCACACCAATGATGCCCGCTAAACAATAATTATTTTTTAAATGTAAAGATCGGTCCGCATATCAATGATTGTTTGAAATGTAAATTTCAAGATCTGCCAGCACATCAATGATATTGTTTTAATGTAAAGATCGGCCTGCACACCTCTGATAGTTTTAAAATGAAAATATCGGCCAGCACACTATTATAATAAATGATATTTTTAAAATGTAAAATTTGGCATTCTACGTTTTATCAATGATTATTTTGAAATGTAAATTTCAAGATCTGAGAGCACATCAATGATATTATTTTATTGTGAAGATCGACCCACAGACCAATGGTATTTTAGAAAGGGTAAGATTGGCTTGCACACCAATGATCTATTTGATGTGCTGCCAATCTTTACATTTCAAATGATCATTGATGTACGTGCTGATCTTAAACTGTTCTTAAACTTTAAAAAAATATATTTGATATGCGAGCCGATCTTAACATTTTTTTAAATATCATTGATGTTAGTGCCGATCTTTCCATTTCAAAAATATCATTGATGAGTATAGAGATCTTCATATTTACATTTGAAATATACCACTGATCTGCATAACTACTATTGATGTGCATGCATATCTTCATATTCATTGCATGAAGTATGAAGGGATTTAAATGAAGGGTATTGTAGTTATAAATGAAAATGCCAGCTTGCCCTAAAAAATTAACTGGACGCCGACAACAGGGCGGTTGTAAAGTCCAGAGCGAGTAGTAAAGTTCTCATTTTTGAGTTGTGTTTTCTTATATAAATATAATTTAAGATTATTGTTTATCTTTGTGTTTCGTTATTTCATTAACGAAAAAAACTATTTTTTTTATTTTGTCATTTTTTAACTTTTGCATAAGATTTACAAAATTCTAGAAATCCTGTCTCCAGTACACCATGCATAAATATATAATTGTCTTCCTTGTCTGTATTTAAAACATTTAAAGAATACATGAAATTCGTCTTGTACAATTTTAATATCAAAATTGTCAAAATAATATCGACATATTTGATCTTCTCTCGTTGATGTGCATGTTGTATTTACAAATACCGTAGATGTGCAGGCTGATCTTTATATTAACATTATAAAAATACCTTAGATGTGCAGGGTCATTTTTATATTTACATTTAAAAAATACTGTTGATGTGCATGTCGATCTGCATATTTATATTTTAAAACAACCATCGAGGTGCATGTCGATCTTCATTTTAACATTTTAAAAACACCATTGACGTTCATGTTGACTATTTACATATTGAAGTACCATTGATGTGCGAGTCAATCTTCATTTTTACATTTAATAATACCATTGATGTGCGAGTCGATCTTCATATTTACATTTTATAATACCATTGATGCGCGAGTCGATCTTCATATTTACATTTAATAATACCATTGATGTGCGAGTCGATCTTCATATTTACATTTAATGATAAAATTGATGTGCGAGTCGATCTTCATATATACATTTAATAATACCATTGATGTGCGAGTCGATCTTCATATTTAAATTTAATAATAAAATTGATGTGCGAGTCGATCTTCATATATACATTTAATAATATCATTGATGTGCGAGTCGATCTTCATATTTACATTTTATAATACCATTGATGTGCGAGTCGATCTTCATATATACATTTAATAATACCATTGATATGCGAGTCGATCTTCATATTTACATTTAATAATACCATTGATGTGCGGGTCGATCTTCATATTTACATTTTATAATACCATTGATGTTCAAGTCGATCTTTATATTTACATTTTATAATGCCATTATGTGCGGTTCAATCTTTGTATATACATTTTAAAATACCATTGACCTGCGGGCTGATCTTCATATTTACATATAAAAAAAAAATCATTGACGTGCGGGATGATCTTCATTTTTAAATTCTAAAAAATATCATAGATGTGTAGACTGATCTTCATATTTACATTTAAAAAATACTATTGACGAGCATGTTGATCTGACTATTTACATTTTGAAATGTACCATTGATGTGCGGCCTGATCTTCATGTTTTTATTTAAGAAATACCATGATGAGCAAGCTGATCTTTGTACTTACATATTAAAAATACCATCAAAGTGCGGGCTGATCTTCATATTTACATTCTAAAAATACCATTGATGTAAATGATGATCTGACTATTTACATTTAATAATACCATTGATGTGCGGGCCGATCTTCATATTTACATTTAATAATACCATTGATGTGCGGGCCGATCTTCATATATACATTTAATAATACCATTGATGTGCGGGTCAATCTTCATATTTACATTTTATAATACCATTGATGTGCGAGTCGATCTTCATATTTACATTTAATAATAAAATTGATGTGCGAGTGGATCTTCATATTTACATTTAATAATACCATTGATGTACATGTTGATCTGACTATTTACATGTTGAAATAACATTGATTTGTAGGTCGATCTTCATATTTACATTTAATAATACCATTGATGTGCGAGTCGATCTTCATATTTACATTTAATAATACCATTGATGTGCGAGTCGATCTTCATATATACATTTAATAATACCATTGATGTGCTAGTCGATCTTCATATATACATTTAATAATACCATTGATGTGCGAGTCGATCTTCATATTTACATTTTATAATACCATTGATGTGCGAGTCGATCTTCATATTCACATTTAATAATACCATTGATGTGCGAGTCGATCTTCATATTTACATTTAATAATACCAATGATGTGCGAGTCGATCTTCATATTTACATTTAATAATACCATTGATGTGCGAGTCGATCTTCATATTTACATTTAATAATAAAATTGATGTGCGAGTCGATCTTCATATATACATTTAATAATACCATTGATGTGCGAGTCGATCTTCATATATACATTTAATAATACCATTGATGTGCGAGTTGATCTTCATATATACAATTAATAATACCATTGGTGTGCGAGTCGATCTTCATATTTACATTTTATAATACCATTGATGTGCGAGTCGATCTTCATATTTACATTAAATAATACCATTGATGTGCGAGTCGATCTTCATATTTACATTTAATAATACCATTGATGTGCGAGTCGATCTTCATATATACATTTAATAATACCATTGATGTGCGGGTCGATATTCATATTTACATTTTATAATACCATTGATGTGCGGGTCGATCTTCATATATACATTTAATAATACCATTGATGTGCGGGTCGATCTTCATATTTACATTTAATAATACCATTGATGTGCGGGTCGATCCTCATATATACATTTTGAAATATCATTGACACACGGGCCGATCTTCATATTTACATTTTAAAATATCATTGACTTGAGGTCTGATCTTCATATTTACATTAAAAGAAATAACATTGACGTGCATGCTGATCTTCGTATTTACATTTTAAATCAAAGTGCCAATGGCACTGTAGTGGCGATCGTATAGAAAATCCTGCAAAGTAACAAGCAGTATATCGGTGTAGGGCTTGCGATGACTCTGGTGCGGGTACATTTGAGAATGTATCACCCCTGCAGTAGAATAATGTTAGTTTGCCAGAATGTTGTCTTGGTGATTATTTAGTTACGTTCTGAAATGGGTCATGATTTGTTCAAAATAAGGCCATTCCAAAGTTATGAAAAATCTAGTTGGTATTCGATAGACTACCGTTTTAGCTCATTAGAATGGCTATTTGTAATCTAAAGTGTTCGGGTAATCACATGTTTATCACCAGGTCGCTAGGCCATATTAAAATAAAATATATTTTAGAAATGACTAAATTATCAAGAAAGGAGAGAAAACAGTATCCATTAGTTTGGTGTTTGTGTAACCTTCTGGTTTTGGCCGTATAGATAAAATAGTTCTATAGAAGGTAGGGGGTGGGGTTGGTCCAGAACTTGGTTTAGATAATAAGACTGCAACAACTCTGTTTCATTTGATAGTTATAATATTCTTATTATACTGAGGTACATTCAGTTTAAGGAACTGAATGCTATTACATCTGCAATCCTATTACTACAGTCATTCTTCCTTTCTATTACTCATTCCTTGTTAGATATATAATGGCAACGAAACCTTCCAAAGATTTATCTGACAGTCAGCTGTTTGTTTTCTGACGAAAAAGTAATCACATGACTCTTAACCCGGCAAAGATAAAAATAGAATGGCACAGGCTAAAACTCTGAAAACATCATCTGGTCACATACTTCCCCACCTTCGAAAATGACGTCTCGTCATTACAGTATGTCATAATGTCATTCGTCATCAGTCACTATCTACATATCGAAGTTTACACTACTAAACTACAAAATACATTATATTATGCAATACCAAGACTATATACAGCAAATCACCTGAAAGACAATCTATACAATTGTTATTTACTGAAAAAACACATAATTGTAATTAATACTATATACTAGTATGCAGTACCTAGGCTATAGGCAGTCAATCACCTGAAAAAAACACAATCTTTATAATTGTTATATATGAAAAGAACAATGTACATAATTGTAAGTGATACTATGTTTCTTCCCCCTTAATCAAAAATGCGTCCACGCATTATCATCTTGCTACAAAACCAATTGATTTAAAATGAAAAGTTAGTGACATAAACAGATTTATAAATTTACAAAAACATATTAAAATACCAGTCTAAAGATTTACTTCATTATTGCCCCAATGATTTTATGTGCGGTTTCTGAATCTACGTTATTTAATACACCAGAACGCATAATTTCATCCAATGCTTGGATTCTGTTGTCGATCGGACGAGGATTCATACCTTTAATAATATATTCACCATATCTATCTGGTGGTTTCTTTTGTCGCGATGAACGCCTAGGAGCTGGGACAGGTAAATCATCTTCGACTCTCTTTTCTTCAATGGGTTTCTGTACTGTAACTTCTATGGTTCCCTTAGCACATTCTTCACCATTGTTCTCTTGATTGACAATTGATTCCAGTAACTCTTCATCCAACTGTTCTTGCTGAGCGTGTATCTCTGCATTCTCCACTATCTTATCTTCAAATTCATCTTCTACTGCATGTTGTTCTGTTTGTTCTCCAACGGAATCTAAATTGTCTTCTATTACCACTTCTGCATCGTGTTCATCCATAACTGCAAATTCTGTATGAATTTCTTCTTGAATGTCTGTCTGTAATTTTGGTTTCTTTTCTATGACAGTGCCAATCCAACACATGTCTGATTCCTCTTCAGAATCATCATCTTCAATGTTATCTCTCTTAACATCATCTATCTTTTCCATCCTCGACTCAGTGTTAGGAAAATAGGCGTCCCCATCTTGAGTTGTATTTCCTACAGTTCTCATTCCTTCACTGCTTGCGAGTTTCTTCCTTATGTCGTCATGACGTTCCTTTTCCTGTGATGCATCACCTTCAATCTCCGTCTCTCCTTTTTCATTACTTTCTTCTTCATCTCTCCCTTCAATCTTATATAGAAGATTTCTATGAAGAACCTTTTCTATTCCGGTCTCCTCTGACTTTACTTTAAACACTGGAATCTGCTGTCTAGGCTGTTCTACAACATAATATACCTCTTCCTCAAACTTGTCTGAAATCTTATGCTTGCCATCAAAAGCTACTCTTTTCACTAGTACCTTGTCTCCACAGGAAACTTTAACTGCTTTCGCTTTGAGGTCATAATACTTTTTGTTTTTCTTCTTCGCTTTCTCTGAATGCTTCTCAACTATCTTCTTTGTCTGGTCCATCCTTTCCTTCAGTTGGGACATGTACTCTTTCGTTGTCTTGTTGCTTGTTTCTTCAGTAATCTGTTCAAACTGAATATCTATTGGTAGTTTTGGTTTCCGACCAAACATTAGCTCATAGGGTGATATCTTTGTCGTCTCATGAGGTGTACTATTGTAGTAGAAAACTAATGAGCTGATGTACTTTTTCCAATCCTGTTTCTGATCATTCTCAAGGGTTCCCAACATATTCAAAAGTGTTCTGTTAAATCTTTCAGGTCCTGCGTTACCCTGTGGGTGATATGGTGTTGTGTGAGATTTCTTGATATTTGTTATCTTACACAGTTCTTTTATTATTTCGCTCTCGAAATTTGCACCTTGATCTGAGTGGAGTCTGGTAGGAATTCCGTAATTCACTATGAAATTGTTATAGAAAGCCTCTGCTGTAGTTTTGGCTGTTTGGTTTCTTGTTGGTATGGCTAATGCATATTTGGTGTAGTGGTCTGTTATCACCAAAATATTTGCAATTCCTCCTTTGGATGGCTCCAGTGTCAAATAGTCAAAACATACAAGCTCTAATGGATATGTTGTGTGGATGCTAACCAGTGGTGCTCTTTCATTAGTTGATGATTTCCTTCTTATACAACGATCACACCTATTCACCCAACTATCTACGGCCGACGACATACCAGGCCAGTAGTACCTCTCTTTTAATAGTCTCATTGTTCTCTCCTTTCCAGGATGACCGACATCATTGTGAAGACCGCGTAACACGTCCTTCCTGTATTTTGCTGGCAAGACAAGTTGTTCGATCACTTTATCGTCATCTTGAACATTTCTAAAAAGTATCCCTCTCTTCATTCGAAAGTTCTTAAACTGTTTCTTCATTGTAAGATCTTCTTTACTGTAAACATTTCTTGGTACAGTGTTATCTATTACTGCTTTTCTCCAACGTTCAATCAATTCATCTTCCCTTTGAGTTTTTCTAACTTCTCTGTGTTCCCGTTGTGCCATTGACTGCCCTGGGATCTCTGTTGCCTCTATTATGTTTATGCTACATGCCGGGAGGATTTCTATGAATGCTGGATGGTTGATTGAAGCACATATTGCTTTAACTGTTTTGTCATCTATTTTAACTGCTTCTTCATCTGTGTTGGGCTTTATCTTTTCAAATGGGTATCTACTCATTGAATCGGCATCTACATTCCTCAGACCTGATCTATAATAAATATCAAACACATATTCTCCAAGTGCCGCAGCCCAACGATGACCTGTTGCATCTAATTTAGCCGTTGTTAGAATATAAGTCAAAGGATTGTTATCTGTTAACACGGTGAAGTGATTTAACGTCAAGTAGTCCGAAAACTTTTCGGTAACTGCCCATTTCAATGCAAGGAACTCTAACTTAAACGCGCTATAGTTTTTCTCTGATTTTGTTACCGATCTGCTTGCATATGCTATAACTCTCTTTTGATCACCTTGTTTTTGGTAAAGTATTGCTCCAAGTCCTTTTGTAGACGCATCGGTGTGTAATTCAAACGGTATAGAAAAGTCTGGATAAGCAAGAATTGGGGGTGATGACAAAATTAATTTCAGTTTTTCGAATGTCTCTTGTTCCTTTTCAGTCCATTTCCAGTCTGATATGAATTTTTTCTTATATTTCTTCTTTGTAGATGTAGGTGGCAAAATGTCTGCTAAAGGTCTAGTAATTTTGCTGAAATCCTTAATAAAACGTCGGTAATACCCAGCAAAGGCTAAAAAGGATCTAAGTTCGTCTGAATTTGCAGGAGTCGGCCAATTTCTAACTTTAGTAATTTTATCAGGATCTGTCTCGATTCCTTCGGAGCTAACAATGTGTCCAAGAAATCCAACCCTTTCCTGAATAAATGTGCATTTCTGAGGTGAAAGCTTCAAATTGCACTGTCGAAGGCGGGTCAAAACCAGATCTAAACGATGTAAATGTTCTTTAAATGTATCTGCAAAAATAATAATGTCATCCAAATAAATTACACAAATTGTCATGTTATAATCGCCTAAACATTCTTCCATAAGTCGCTGGTATGTTGCAGGCGAGTTCGACAGTCCAAATGGCATTCTGTTATACTCAAAGAATCCAAGCGGTCCAACAGTAAAAGCGGTTCTCTCTTTATGTTCCTCTTCTAACTCTACTTGATGGTATCCTGATTTCATGTCCATTATGGAAAAGTATTTACTTCCTGTAAGTGAATCAAACATCTCTTCAATCCTTGGGAGAGCATATGCATCTTTTACTGTTCTTCTGTTGAGGGATCTAAAGTCGACACACATTCTAAGAGATCCACTCTTTTTCCTAACTAAAACGACATTGCTGGCCCAGGGCGACTTAGATTTTCGTATAATTCCAGCTGACAGTAACTGTTCCAGGTGTTGCCTTACTTCTTCAATCATCATTGGAGGTATTCTCCTGTGTCTCTCTTTAAATGGTGTACCTTTATCCTGTAAAAAATCTATCCTGTGTTTTATTGTATCACAATGCCCTATGTCTTCTTCGTGCTTCGAAAATATATCTTCATGCTTTCTAAGCAAATCCTTAAGATTTTCTCTTTCTTCATTAGTCAGTAGGTTATTCTTGTCCATAGCCAAGGTGTCTATTAGATCAGGTAAATCAGATTCGTTCTTGTTTTCTTTGTCTAAATCATCTGCTATAGTGACTGGTTGTAGTTCACATATGCATGTCTTTGGAGAAATTATCACAGTATTTGTAGTTAGATTGGATAGGTTGACTGTAATTTCTTTCCTTTTTTTAAATTCAAAGCGTACTAAAGATGGACTAACATCAATATAAGATGGGATGCCTTTTTCATCTGTTTCATGGGTAATTGCTAAAGTATTTGGGTAATTAATTTCTCTATCTGTATATCCTCTAATCTGTATAGTTTCGTTTGGCTTTAATATCACTCGTGTTGGTTCTGCACTTCTTATTACTGCTATTCTGTTATTTACTCTCTTCATTTCTTTTTCTCTTACTGTAATGGCTCTAAAGCACAAATGCCATGGGGTTTCGAGTTTGGCTTTCTGAAGAAACTGCTTTCCAAATTGTTGCTTGCAATCTGTTAAAAATTCATTTAAAATATTTGTTCCCAGTATAATTGGGGTTTTAGTTGAGTATGCTGTATCAGGAATCACTAGCAGTAAACACTTTTTTTGTTCCGACTGTGTAAGGCCCAATGGTACACTTATTTCTGCTTCAATGAATCCTACATATGGTAGTTGACTTCCATCAGCGCATTCAATGTCTAAAATTGTATCTATTTGTTGTAGAGGTATTTGCTGAAGGTTATTACACACAAATGATTCAGCTACAACACTAACACAACTTCCTGTATCCAATAATGCTCTTGTTCTAATCCCTTGTATGTGTAGTTCTGTCTCATTTGGTTCTCCAACTAATTTGGGATCTACTCTTCCTGTACTCACGTTTGATCCCATAACATGAGCAACTAAGCGTTTGGGCAATTCATTTGCCTATGTCCCTGTTGTTTGCAATTGTAACAAGTAATGCTATTGTTGTGACTAAATAATGGACAATTCCTTTGTATGTGTCCCTTTTGATTACAATTGTAGCATGTAGGTTGAAAGTTCTGATTTCCCAACGGTCGTTGTTGCTGGTAGTTTCCTCTCCCTTCATTTCCTTGAATTCTACCTCTATAACCTCCACCTCTACCCCTTCCTCTGTAAAATCCTTGATTGGGTTGTGTGTTTCTTTCTTCTCTTTCTTTTTCTAAATTATCTATTCTGTTATTCAACTTCTCTAATAACTTTTTTACTTCAGTCATTTCTCTTGACTGCGTATCCACAATCACAGCTGGCTTGCAAGTTTTCCTTGATTCCTGAGTACTACTTTCCACAATGTTTGTTTCTAACTTTCTAATTTCTCTTTTGAAGTCATCATAATTGGTTAACTTGTCACACTGATACATTGACATCAACTTTAACTCCTTATTGAGTCCTGCATGTAAAACTTCTTTCAAAATTATAGTGTCAGATCTCTTCAATGCTTTCAGATGTATAGCTGAATCAAATATTTCTTCCAATCTACAAGCATATGAAGCAACAGATTCATTTTCCTTTTGTTGACAACTATAAAATTTCTTCATTACCATTTCTCTAGTTTCCACGGATCCATAGTCACAATCAAATTTGTCTATTATGTCATGAACTGTTACTTCCGGTCCTAATCGCCTAATCTTATCACCAGCTTTTCCTTTACAAGCTCTCCTTATTCCAAGAAGTATCTGTTCATGTCGAAAGATTTTTTCACATAACAATGCCTCAATTTCAAATTGAAATGTTTCCCAAGTAACATCACCTTTCCCTTCTTCACCATAAAATACTGACAATTTGGGAAAGTTATACGCTCCATATTTCTGTGAAGAATCCATCTTTTCTTTCTCTATCGGCTCTTCCTTTGTTACACCAAATGCATATAATAATTTTGTAACATCTTCCACTGATCCTAGTTTAGGCTTAATTCCTAAAAGATGTAATGCATGCATGAATTTTTCATCTTCCTCTGTCAATCCTCCTGATGCCATTGGCAATTTTCCTTCCTCTTCTTCTGCCATGCTTTAATTCTAATCTATTCAAGATTAACTTCTCTAAAAGAGGCAACTTCCTTCTCTTTATTCAATGTAAGTGTCCGTTTCACTTGTGTCAATCAACCCTTTTGTTCATACACTGTATATAAATTCAATGTGTTGAATCTTTCTTTATAGTGCTCTATTGCACTATTTTTTTCTTTAACCAATACTTTTGTTAATACCCTGTATAAATTCAAACTGATTTGAATCCTTCAAAAAAATACGTCTGTTGTACTTTTAATTAACAATTGTGTTCACACACTGTATAAAACTATACATATGTCCAGTACAGTTCAACTAACCTTTTTTTTTTTTTCCACACCCTGTATTTTAATCAACAGTTTACTATGTATATATCTATTTTAAATGTTTATTCAAAGTATTAAATCAAACTGTATGCATACACATGTATGGAATGGTATGTCCTAATAAATTGTTAATACAATCTGCATCTGAAAATGTATCAAATTTGTGAACACCACCTGTTTATAAAAAAATACATAAATACTTATATTCAATACTGCATTGTATTATGAGTAGGCATCTAATTATAAACACACCCTGTATGTATATATATTTATTTGTTAATTACACACTACCTTTGTAGTGTTTCATTTATAAACATGTACTAAATCTTGATTTTAACCTTGTATATTTTATCTACTTTACTATAACAAAGTCACAGAGATTAATTTCAACTGTCACTTTATTATACAAACTTATTGTATAATTAGTGAATGCTGGTGTTTGAATACTACTTATCCAAACAGAAGTGTTCTACTTTTGGTTCAACTATATGTATGAAAACAATATGCTTTGTTTTCATAAATTTTACTGTTATAAATCAATACTCATTACTGGCAAAGCTGAAAGATAATGATAAATTAATTTAATTTGCTTTAAACATGTTATGTTTACTATTATAATCTTTGAAATACACTTGGAACTGATATTTATTTGTTTTTTATAAAGCTGAAATATATTTAGTCAGTGCTAATATTTATTTGTGTTGAAAATATATCTAATTTATTTCCTCAGGTTTTCTATGTCAAACTGTACATAAATTTTAATCTATATTTAAAGTTGAAAATAATGTCAAATAGGCTGAAAGAGAAAATCTTATTTCATAATTATTCATATTCATTTTGTAAACAATGTCAAATATGCTGAAAGAGAAAATGTTATATCATAATCATTCAAATTCATATCATTGAATAAATATATATGCTACTTCTTTATATATATAACCTACAGCTGCAAATAAACTACCTATACTGATACAGATAAACTACTTTCTATCTGTCATTTGATCAAGGTCAAATGTAAATAAACTATTGCTATCACTTATGCTAATAGTGAAATTCTATTCACTACCTTAAATACTTTGATTTCCGGTCAAGGTCATTTCACCACAACAACAAAAGCACCTAGCTCTGATGTCACATGGAGGGAAAACTCTAGACCAATGAAAATGTGTATAACAGAAATGGACTAATTTCCAAAAAATGGGACAAGATAAACATTGTTTGAATAAATCTGAAATAGAAAACAACTGGCTGCAGATATATGGGGGAAATGGATACCAGGGTTAACAATATAGATGCATATCAAACTGCTGAAAATTAATGGGGGAATAGGTTGAAAAAAATAATAATACAGACTGAAACCTGTAACAATTGTTAGAGAGCCATTCACCAAATGTTATATTAATACATGCACAGTGCACAGTGATTCACTCTCATACTGACAATAATTTCCTTTCTTTGATTCATCTATCAATATTTCAAATTCATGCTCAAATAAGAATTGCAGAAAATTCAGAAACACTTCAACAGTCAGTTTTCATTAGACAGGAACATATGATATATGCTTTCCACTGAGGCAAACACAACATTTCAATCCGTTATATTAAATAAAAAAATTAGGAAAATCTCAGAAATAACTGCAATTCACACTTATAAATATATGTAAAATTATAATCTCTGCAAATAAACATTGAAAATAAACATTTCTAAATAATTCTACTCACAAATGTCCTATAATTTGAATCACTAATTGTAGATCACACGTGTATTGTTAGTTCACTGTTCTCTACATCTCCCTGTTGATTTAACAAGTCTCTTTCCTCTTGATTGTCCATTCAAACTATTCTCCTTGGTTGTTGTCCAAATCTGTCCATTATCCGAATCGTTCAAACACGTTGGGAGCCATTTGTAACCTTCTGGTTTTGGCCGTATAGATAAAATAGTTCTATAGAAGGTAGGGGGTGGGGTTGGTCCAGAACTTGGTTTAGATAATAAGACTGCAACAACTCTGTTTCATTTGATAGTTATAATATTCTTATTATACTGAGGTACATTCAGTTTAAGGAACTGAATGCTATTACATCTGCAATCCTATTACTACAGTCATTCTTCCTTTCTATTACTCATTCCTTGTTAGATATATAATGGCAACGAAACCTTCCAAAGATTTATCTGACAGTCAGCTGTTTGTTTTCTGACGAAAAAGTAATCACATGACTCTTAACCCGGCAAAGATAAAAATAGAATGGCACAGGCTAAAACTCTGAAAACATCATCTGGTCACATTTGTTTCAATGATGTCCGATATTAAACAGGTTTGTTCAATTTAGTCCCTTCACATTGCATGATTGAGGGTTGTCAGAGACATATAAACACAATGTATTTCTATGTCTCTGAGGTTGTTAAACTGCTTTGAATAATGTGAGTGCAAAAACAAACACAAAACATGCTCCAAAAGCACAATTTCACTATTTGCCAAACTGTTCAATTTATAAAAATATAGGCATATATTATAATGCTCGATCTCCAAACTAAATTAGGCTACACTGTCAGCATTGATTGCTAATTGACTCTAGAACGTGCAGACGTGTATACATAACGTGTGTACACACTGACATCGTGTGTCCTTTAAACCTTTGTAAACCAGTCTTATCATCTAGACGCTTTCATATATTTAAACAAATACAAAATAAAGCGTTTATAATATTGAGATTTACAAGCTCTTCTGGTTTTTGGTCTCGCGAGTTATTTATAGAACCTTTTGAAATTTCCAGATTTGAGTATCATCAGAGTTGCCGTTATTTGCAAGGCAGAACGCGCAATGATATTTATTATCTGCCAAATCATGACGAAGATAATATTTACATATTTTAACTCTATGTAGATAATGTCTCGATAAATATTAGTAACAATCCGGTACCAAAGTAGCACTGACATAATTATTATTAATCACGTCTCTGCATCAATGATGGAACTATAACGGATGTGAGTAAATTAGTTTGCAGTAAGGTAAAAAAATATCAACCGATTGTTCAAAACCGACTATATAAATATTTTTCGTTGTTGTTGTTTCTGTTAGCATTGTGGCGATTGTCAAACCAATCGCCACAAAAATACCATAGATGTGCGGGCTGATCTTTGTATTTACATTTTGAAGAAATGCTGTGAATGCTGATCTTCATATTTACATTTAAAACGTACCATTGATGTGCATGCTGATCTTCGCGTTTTTACATTTAAAAAATACCATTGACGTGAGGTCTGATCTTCATATTTACATTGAAAGAAATACCATTGACGTGCATGCTGATCTTTGTATTTACATTTTAAAAATACCATAATATGTTGGGCTGATCTTCGTATTTACATTTTAAAGAAAACCATTGATGTGAATGCTGATCTTCATATTTACATTGAAAGAAATACCATTGATGTGCATGCTGATCTTCATTTTTACATTTAAAAAATATCTTTGATGTGCATGCTGATCTCCGTTTTTACATTTAAAATGTACCATTGATGTGCAGGCTGATCTTCGTTTTTACATTAAAAAAAAAACCATGATGTGCGAGTTGATCATTGTATTTACATATTAAAAATACCATCAAATTGCGGGCTGATCTTCATATTTACATTCTAAAAATACCATTGATGTACATGTCGACCTATATACATTTTGAAATACCATTGATGTGCGGGCCGATCTTCATATATTTACATTTTAAAATATCATTGACTTGAGCTCTGATCTTCATATTTACATTGAAAGAAATACCATTGATGTGCATGCTGATCTTCATTTTTACATTTAAAAAATATCATTGATGTGCATGCTGATCTCCGTTTTTACATTTAAAATATACCATTGATGTGCAGGCTGATCTTCGTTTTTACATTTAAAAAAAAAACCATGATGTGCGAGTTGATCATTGTATTTACATATTAAAAATACCATCAAATTGCGGGCTGATCTTCATATTTACATTCTAAAAATACCATTGATGTACATGTCGACCTATATACATTTTGAAATACCATTGATGTGCGGGCCGATCTTCATATATTTACATTTTAAAATATCATTGACGTGAGGTCTGATCTTCATATTTACATTGAAAGAAATACCATTGACGTGCTCGCTGATCTTCATATTTAGATTTTAAAAATACCATAATATGTGTGGGCCGATCTTCATATATACATTTTAAATTATCATTGACGTGAGGTCTGAACTTCATATTTACATTTAAAGAAATAACATTGACGTGCATGCTGATCTTCGTATTTACATTTTAAAAAATACCATAGATGTGCGGGCTGATCTTTGTATTTTCATTTTGAAGAAAACCATTGCTGTGAATGCTGATCTTCATATTTACATTTAAAAAATACCATTGATATGAATGCTGATCTTCATTTTACATTTAAAAAATATCATTGATGTGCATGCTGATCTCCGTTTTTACATTTAAAATGTACCATTGATGTGCAGGCTGATCTTCGTTTTTACTTTTAAAAAATACCATGATGTGCGAGCTGATCTTTGTACTTACATATATATATATATATATATATATATATATATATATATATATATATATAATTGCGGGCTGATCTTCATATTTACATTCTAAAAATACCATTGATGTACATGTCGATCTTCATATTTACATTTTGAAATACCATTGATGTGCGGGCCGATCTTCATATATTTACATTTTAAAATATCATTGACCAGACGGTGAGGTCTGATCTTCATTTTTGAATTCTAAAAAAACCTTTAGATATGCGGGCTGATCTTCGTATTGACATTTAAAAAATACCATTGATATGATCTCCGATCTTTATCTTCACACTTTAAAAGGAACATTGATATGCGGACCAATATTAATCTTTACACCTTTAAAAAAACTATTCTAGTGAATGCCGATCTTAGCTTTACACTTCCAAAAAAAAAATTGATGTGCGGATTTATATTAAATTTTACAGTTCTCCGAGTAGAGCACCGACCACATTCTTATATATGTGTGTAAAGTCAGCTTAAAGTATGCTCATCTCTTGATCAGGGTTCGTGTTGCCTTTATGCAGAGTCAACACAGATGAGCATGCATTATCTGCCTACATGTAAAATATGGCTATATGTTGTTTCTGACAAAGTTATGTTAGTGTAGCCCTATAAATATCCCCTTCGTTCGCCTTCAATATATAGTGACACGGACACTGTTAAAACATTCATTGAAACGTCATTATTTACGTCAGCAAATAATGATTACGTAATTGTTCAACTTGTATCTGAGCGTTCTGTACACATTGTGTAACACTCTGTCACGCAATACACAGGCCTGTGTGAATGTGTTAGATGGTTAGAATCGCAGGACTACTCGGCGAATAGAGTTTCAGATAGTATTTCGTATTATACTTATTATAGTTTCTATTGTCATTTTATATTAATTGTTATGGTACATATAGATGAATTGTGTCACAGACATATCTAGTCTTTATAAAATGTGATAAAGAGATTATCTCATACTTTTTATTATGAACCTCTGATGATCATTTTGATTTTGATAACTAAAACAGACAATGCCTGTTCCCAAAATTGATATTAAATGAAAGAGTTATAAGTTAGGGTTCATTCAATTTCCGTTATTAGTCTTATGGATCATTTTATATTTCAGATTGTGCCTCGTTTGGTATATACAGAACAGAAACGGGTATGTGCACATTTGTTTTGAATATATGTTGATGAACGCGTTTTATAATCATCATTATGTCTCATAATTATGTTAATCCAGGGACTACTGATTATAATACGTATTAGTAGTCATTGTTAATATAATGGGTAGGAATGATTAATGGATAAAATGACCACAATGTTTAAAGTTCGATGTATTTACTCCTAAAAACAATGGACGTAGATAAGACCTCAGAACCGTTCCCGTATAAACTAACAATCAGTAGTCAATAATATAGAGAGGAGTTTTCACTTCAACAATCAGTGCTCAGTGCTGTACATCATATACACAGGTTCATGTGTTATATCTCCATAGAGTATATATACCATATATAAAGACTCTCTATACATGGTATATACTCTATGGGGTATAACACATGAACCTGTGATCATTTACTATTACTAGAACGTTTACTAAAGTTTATAATTAGAAAGTTAAACCCATTCCAAGTTCCAACATTCAAACGCCTTCAGTAGACGATTTTTAAAAACATACATTATGACCAATTTCTCCTCATGCTTTAACAACAATGTTTTTAACTCCATTCACTTACTATACCTTCATTTGTCTGCTGCAAATGTACTGTGTGCTGGAAAGGGGTTGTTAAAATAATAACATTTTAGCTTCTCATTATTTTCAGGTAGCCATCAGTGAAGTGACATTGTTACTGTCTGGACGCTGTGTTTGGTGTTTAAGTGATATCGACATTCAAAGAAAACTATAACGTAAGACTGGTTTCATACTTTTCCTGTAGAATTTCAGTAATGAGCATGGGTGCTATAACTGACATAGACGGTATATGTTAGCTTTCCTTTCACGTCGTTTTCAAACCGTATTCATATATGTACATGTCGAACAAGTTATACTATATCCTAATAATGATGTGCCTATATACAAGCTGATCTGAATCTACACAGTTCATAAATCTTAAATAGTCAAGGCTCTTATTTCCTATGTCAGGTCAATATTGCTTATACAGCGTCACTGTCTTAATTAAAGACTAATTTTCTAATAGTTCAATCAAGCGACATTATCCGTCTATAAGAATAGGCCACGTTTCAGCCTATCGTGAGTATACTATAGTGACTGTCTGTCTTGGTGTCGCTCAATGAATCAAATTGTCTATTTCGCCTAATTAATGTTTACTGAATCTTAGTCACAGTCTAAACCAAAATACTAAATTTTAAAAGAGTTATAGTATTGTATAATTTCATAACTTCTCATAGAGTCGGAGTGCTAGTCTAAAGCTGAACCACATAGCATCAAGTGCTGTGACAATCTGAACACGACAAAGGTTTCCCTTGGTCATTACAACGTGATTGTCCATCCCGAAAGGTCCTGTCACCATTCTCATAAAACTCAAAAAAACGAACGGTACGGTATATAGCCGTAATACAAAATAATTAATTCATATCTTTTACAGGACCTTGTGAAAATGGTAAAAACAGTAAGAGATGAAGAAAGAATCCAGAATGATGCCATTTGTGATGTTTGTTTTATTAGAACTTTAACTAGTGTAGATGTAAATATCGCACTATATTTGTGTTATATATGTAACAAGTATTTATGTCAGGATTGTTTTAAAGGACACGAATCGCATCAATTCATTAAGAAAAGTGAGAGAGATGGACAGATCGAGAGATTTCTGGAAGCAATAAGGAATGAAAGTAAAAGTGAGAGAAAGGTAATGTTTGATAGAGAGGAAGTTTCTGTGGTCGATAGAGTTAATGTTAAACATGAATTGGATAAAAGTGATCATTATTTTATATCTGGATTATGTGGACTGGATGACACAAGGTGGGTTGTTTGTGATTCTAATAATTATTGTATTAAAATATTCAGTATTGGTTCGCACATATTACAACGCTATATACGGTTTGGGTCTGCACCTTGGGGTGTTACAGCAATAAAGGATGAACGAGAGCTAGTTGTTACGTTTCCACGGGAACGTACAATATTGTTTATAAAATTAACACAAAATCCTGCCGTAATCACTAAATCTATAAAAACGGAGAAACACTGTGGGTCTATAGAATTTAGTGGAGATCAGATTGTTGCCCTCTGTAGTGATGAGTACCATGGTTATGGTCCCTGGTTTATAACCGTGATGTCCACAGACGGAGTCACGATAAAAACCATAAACACTCCTTTAGACTATTATCGTCCTGATCTCGCTGTTTGTCCCGGAAGCGTCTATTTAACTGACTCCGATAACCACAAAGTACTTTGTATGAACGATGAGGGAAAAGTAGTCTCTCACAAAACAATAAAAGGGTCATGGCCTAAAGGGATCAGTGTAGACCCAGACACTGATAACATTTATATTTGTGACTGGGGTCACTACAAAGTTTACCGACTCGATTCTCGTTTAGAGAGTTTCGAGTCTCTCTTAGATTTAGAGCCGGTATATTCGGGGATGCCCGACGCTCTTTGTGTATACAGAAATAGACTCTATGTCGGTCATGGCCCGGTGTCTACTCATGTAACTGTAGTCAGAGTTTTATAATATCCAATCCTTGGTTACTGTATACACTGTTACATAGTAACACTTATCTCACATGAACGTGTTCCATTAATGTTCTTTTGTTACCATGGTTACCTAGTCACGAGATTATCTTCTCTCATTAATATGCATTGCTTTGTTTACATGATTAGTCTGCATCGTTGTTTGGTACACTTAGTCGAGTTTGGTTTTTAGTTTTCATCATTTTTTTTTTTAATTATTTAATTAATAAATTTATTTTTCTCATTAATAGAGCGCTCTCTTTATATTTCTTTTTAATATTTATTCAGGAATTATTATCTATATTTATTTCATGTATGATGACCCTTTTTATAAATTTATTTAGCAATCTTTATCCTGCAAGTTTCATATTAGTGATTTTATTCTATGCTATGTGTTTAATGTTAGAGCTGGATAACTGCACTTATTAGCAAACCTACTATAACTACCCTACCTTGTGTTCAGTAAATATAATCCAGTATAAACATAATTTTTTTTTTTCATATTTTATAATTCAATCCGTGTTTAACACTTTTAAAAATGAGAGAGCGCGCGTGCGGAGAGAGAGAGGGAGAGAGTTTTTTTTTATATCTGTGTATTATTCATATTATTAAGTAATGTTTTAATGACCAATAAATACAATTATTAAATGTTTGATATTATCTTTTTAAATTTTGACTTAGTGTTTTTATTCATACACATTTATGGACTAAATATATATATAAATATATCGCACTAGCTGAATTAAGATATCTCCAACTTGGGCATCTCATGAAGATGAACTGACGTAAATCATAGTTTGAAAACATTGTTCGAAAAGTAGCCCAACATATCACCATCATTGAGTTATTGCTATAAAAATATCTCGTCCTTTTGAAAACATTGATAAACATTTATAAGATAAATCGATAAATATCGATGATATCACGGCGACAGTCCAGTTATTCATGACTGCTTCGTGTCAGTTGTACTAGTCTATAAAAAGGCAATGTGTCTGTACTCAACCAAAATCGCCGGGCGGGAATCGAACCCAGAGCCCTGATCTTCAATCCCACATACTACCAAACGGTATTCCTATTCCAGGAATAAAACATAAGAGCTATTATCACAGAGTGACAATTATAGACGTAATTCTGTCAAAAATGGAAACTGTTAATTTCGGAAGTTTCTAGAAAGCTTCTATGATGTATTAGCGAAAAGTGCAGAGACGGAGTTTGGTCTAGATCTACACGGGTCGCAGGTGCCCAAAGATTGATAGACTAGTCACTGGGTGCCATTCAATCAATTTGAAGTGAAAAAATATATATCGAATCATAAAGTCCAAAACTTTGTGGCAAAATCGAGACATACGGCATAGCTAGCTCATTATGAACAGTGTTTACGTTTTTCAGTGTTTTCAAAATATATATGTGGAAACAGGCGACGGTTATCCTTGAGAACAACACAAGTTGTAATAACCAGCGTTTTAAAAATATCTAGACCCCGTTCCAAGGAGACCGTGACGATCGAAAAACATATAAAGAATTTCTTTATAGACCATGATTTCTTGAACTTACAGCGTCATAGTTATCATGTCTCGATAAGTATTAGACATTGGCCCGATGTAGTCAATAATAACCCTTTTTTTCCAAAGATCAGACTATAGTTTATGAATGCCGATCATTGTCTACAATGTATGCACATTGTGTTTTAATGTTGAATATCACAATGTAGCGGTTAATGCGTTAACAGCAATGTTTTAAAAGACGTATATTGCATTATGCAAGGAGCAGTCTGCACTAGTACTATAAATAACCCAAGTTTACCTTAAGACACATTAGTTTGAACCTACAAGTGTGTACAATAAACAACTAAATTTGGGCTTGATACGTATGGTACTATACCGGTTACTCGATAGATAATGAAAACGGCTTACCATAAAGGCCGTACAAAGGGCCATATTCATAAACAAATATCAGTCAATGTTTCCTCGATTCAAAATTATCCCGCTATTGACCTCAACAACTCTCCAGTGTGGTTACCCAAATTTACACTGCCAATAAAATATTGGTCAAAGGGAAGTTATTCATTTTTCCTCAAAATTGTCCGCCCCACAAGCCGATCCGAATTACTTCCCTTTGACCATTGGCTGAATTTAAACCGCTAAACAAACTAGCTGCGAGTGGGGTTTGTACATGCGCCAAATGGCAATAGTGCCGAGTACGAGGGTAAACAACGCCAACAAGGGGTTCACGTGATCGAGAGGTGGAACCTGTCACTTCTTAATACCAGTACCAGATATTACGACGGCAAACTGAAGTTTGAATATGCCCACTTGTTTACCACATTTGTAGGAAGAAGGAGACATAAATGAAACAGTTTCCATAGTTTTGTCTAAATGTTTTCAAAATGTTTGCATGTGAAAACATGTTAAATCATTGAAAATTTACGACGAAAGTACTCATATGTATCGCTTGTTAATAACAATATAATATAATGTAAATAAAAAGATATATCGTTATCTTTGCAAATATATTTGTTGTCATGATACCCGAAATTAAGAATGTTTCCAATAAAGGGTTTATATATTTGATGTACCTAACCAACCCTTCCTCACATACAACAACAACTACTAGTCTAGAAATAAACAACAGACGCCTTTAAAAACATTTAGAAATCAAACATTGTAACATAAGGATGAATTTTCAATTGCTCTTTTTCTACAATAATTTAATAAGTGTCTGCATCTGGAAAATGTTTCTAAAGGTTTCAAATGTTATTTGTGGAACATTTTTGGAGGCTAATCAAAATAGTGTGTTTAACATTTTTCTACCTGCAGACACATTCTTAAGTATATGCAGCTGGTCACTTTTGAAATCATTAGGGCAATTCAAGGAGAAATAAATCTTAATGAACAATTTTTACATTTCCATGTTTTCAAAGATATCACAGAAAACATGATTCAGGAAATTCCGAACCATGACAGTAAATACCATACGATGGTCACATATGTCTATTCTCTAATATCTGCGCTATCAAATCAGGAACAGAACCCTTAACCTCATACAGACACATGTTGACGCCTCTGCAGCAGACAACGTTTTAAAAAAACTACATGGCATTTCTCTTTTGGCTACAACGCCTTCAACTCTATTCAATAATCAAACTTCCATATACATATGTTTGCCAATATTATGGTTAACTATTAATAGTGCAAGGTGATATATTATGATAACTCTCTGTCAGTAGTCCGTCCTTCTCTAATCTTAAGTTTAAAAGCTTATCTTCTCTATCACTACTGGACCAATTCCCACTAAACCTCACAGGAATGTTTATTTTGTTTTTTTCTATCAAAAGTGTGAAAATATGAACCTGGGTGGTTATGGCATATTCCAGGGGTAACCCTCTAACAAAATTCTTCAAGCCATATTGATTAGTTAAACAACTTGGCGACCAGGCAGCATCAATTAAGGGATAAAATGACAAAACCTTTAAATTCCATTTCTATGACAGTACTTCGTCTCAGTCAATAGTTCTCTATTTCGGGTCAATAGTCATTCACTTGGAAGAATAGTTTTTCACTATTGACCTCAAGAGGAGTAAATAGCTGTATACTGTTTCCCTCTCGCGCTATGACGTGACACGTGCATGACGTCATTTAAAACAATTACGTCACCGTTATAATTCAACTTTCCAAACGGCGTTTACAACAAAAGCTCGTGACTTCATTCATAAATTGTCAAGAATGTTATTATATTAATCAGGCGTAAACAAACAAAATGTCAAGATTCGACGATATTTCAGAAAGAGAACTGACTATTTTACTTGAACACAGGGATTCTTTGGGTACACAAAATGTGATAAAGTGCGCGGTTAGTTATAGACCTGACGACGTCTCCTCATCACAACTTGATCTATTCGATACAAAGGTGGACTGCACATAAATTTCTGTTGTATTTATTTAATCTTGATGAAGACCAAGTGGTCGAAAATTCGATTATTAAAGAGTTTTAATCATATAAAATGTTGCGCGGTTAGTGTTTTAAGATATTACCGCAGTGAGAAACACGTCCTGGATTTTCCGTCTGAGACGACTGAAAAATCTGAACTGAATAAGTTGCTCAAAACGTATAATCACGGTGATAGACGTGAACTTGTGCAGCAGCAGTCTAGCAGCTACAGGGCACCAGTTTACTATTTCAACAACGCTTCAGTTACTATAAATCATAAGTGATTTAGTGTACATGTACTTTTATTTTGTGTGTGTAATCTCACTACTGGCAAAATGACAACTATGTGCAGGTTTTTTCTTTTTTGTTAAAATAAACTTTTGATCAAGTAATAAAACAGTTATTTCATGGTAATTTTGGTAACAGTCAAAAATGTTGTCCCTTGGTGTCAGGGATGACATTCTGAACTGTTGACCTCGGTCTATGTGCCTTGGGCAACAGTTCAGATATCATCCACTCTACCTCGGGACAACAGTTTTGACTGTGACCAAAATTACCATGAAATAATTGTTTACTGTTTCATGCTAACAGTACGTTTTTGACCGGTTAACAGTATACTGTTACATGGCACGCGCGTTTAAAATGTTGGTTATGCACGTGCATGACTTCATTTCAAACAAAACGTCACCTTTTTGACGCGCGTGACATGTAACAGTATACTGATAACCGTTATAATTCATATTTCTGTGTTAGATTGTAGTAGATCAACCCATGTTCACCTTCCTTACACAGGTACAGAATAAATTGAATAAACGTGTAATTGTGTTCGGTATCATAAAATAAATATTGCATCGCTTCCAGTGTGACAGAACGTGTTGACAATATGTACTGTCACACTGAAAGCCATGCAAAATTTATATAATGACGAAGGGTAAATATAAACAAAGGATTCGTTGCCTGATAATAATGTTGGGTTGAGTTCTAATGAGAAAATGACATTCAAATCATACATTGGTGAACTGGTCGCTGTAACTTGCATTACCGAAGCCTTGTTGAAAGTAAATAAACTCGATCGATCAATCAACCAAGTGACCAACAGGAGCAGGAACGTATCTACAAAATAATGTTTTATATCCCGATATGGTATGCAAGTTATGTGACGCTCATGCAATAGAAGACGAATATCATTTTGTTATGCTATGTACATGTTATGCGAGTTTGAGAAATGTGTATATACCGCTTAAGTACTGTAATCCCATTTCGTATAACAGGTTCATTTCACTTATGTCGTCTAAAAACGAGTCGGTCATCAAATCTCTTGCAACATATATATATTAAGCTTTTGAACGAAGGAAAAGGTGTTTGGTATGATTTTCTATCACATGTTTAAGTTTAATATATATAGTCAATATAGTTTAAGTCAATATAAAAATGCTATTTTTAGATGTTAAACGAGACTGGCACCTGTGGCTGTAGAGGCCTCAGAAAACGTCAATAGGAATTGCTTCAGAAAATTGTTAAAACTTTATGGATTTATTAATTGACTGTTTGGTTGAGTAATAGTCGGTAGGTAAGTCAAAGTAGGCCGCTTAACCACCCCCACTTCACACCATTCCAGACACCAGTTGTATTGATTGGTTGATTATTTAGTGGTACAGGTAAGTCATAATATGTGTATTTACTCCAAACCCGCTCATTCTAACGAATTGCAAGTTATTAAACGCGCTACGATTGGTTTATTGGAAAGCGGTTAAGTGAGGGAGAAATCATTATATCAAACCCGAAATACGAACAGATTTGCCGTATGTGGCTATAGTGAAAACTTTATAAATCTTCTCCGAAAGAGTCCGACTACTTTTCAAAACATTTTCAGAGGAGTTCATTGGCTTATCTTTTAACTGATTCCTTCAAGCCATGTTGATTGGTCGAAAATGTGTTCGCCAGGGGTGGGGCTGTGTTGCCGTATATGATTACATTGACTACGTTAAAAACCTTCTTCTCCAGAAGTATCTGGCCAATTTCCAAATGTTCCTTGGGTGACCATCTACAAGATAACTTCAAGGCATGTTCGTTGGTATAAAAAAAAAATGTGACAAAATCACAAATCACGCTTGTCACACTGACTTTTGTAAATCGTCGGAAATAATGTTGGCCGAGCTGGGGTTCGAACTCACAAGCCCTGGATTGACAGCCCGCGTCGCTACCAAATGAGCTACCGGGGCTCGCCGGAAACCTTCTTGTCTGAAACCAAAAGGCCTAGAGCTTAGATATTTGGTATGCAGCATAGTCTAGTGCTCCTCTTCCAAGATTGTTCAAGTTATGCCCAGGTCAAAATTGGCCCGGCCCCCTTGGTTTCCTGTTTTACACAGAGATATAGGATAAACTTTGAACACATTCTTATCTGAAACAGATTCGTCAGTTTCATTAAGTCATATTATTTGAAGAAAAACAAAAAAAGACATTATTGGTTTGCTTATTTCACCTTTTGGCAAGTGGAGATATACTGGGCATTCGGCCTATTGTATTAGCATACCTGACTGCAAAAATGAGTAACAGTGCTTGGAATTACAAATCATATTACATAACTCAGGTGAGCGATCCAGAGCCATCATGTTTAAAGAAAATCTCTACTGTAGTAAAGAACCGTTTCATGGGTAAGTTACCAGTACTACTGGTCCATTTAACCTGGCAGCTGTCAGTTATGCTAGCCCTGAGCGCCAAGCATGGCACCTATTACTACCATTTTTAAAGATAGTGTGGGATCTGGCCTGGGATCAAAACCACACACAACCTCCCGCAACCGAGGTGGACGCACTACCACAACACCACCAAGGCGGTTTTAATAAAAAAGTCAATGGAGTATTGCAAGCAATACAAAAGTCCCCTACGTGACGAGGACAGCCCATTCAGGATTGTATGTGCATTTTTGGACACATCATCTTGTTGGGGAGATAATTGTGTGAAGTAATATTAAAAATCCATTCAATCATGTGGAAGATACAGCCCGGACACGAAATTACGGTCGGACAATTAGTTAGCCCAAACTGTGACCTTAACCTTGGGTGTTGGTGGTTGGGTGATGTGCATGAAACATCATCTTGTTTTGGAGAATAATTGTGTGAAGTTATATCAAAATCCATTCAAACATGTGGAAGATACCGCCCGGATGGACTGACGGACAGAACAAATATGACATTGGGAGAAGGTGGCTGGGTGATGTGCATGACACATCATCTTGTTTTGGAGAATAATTGTGTGAAGTTATATCAAAATCCATTCAAACATGTGGAAGATACCGCCCGGATGGACTGACGGACAGAACAAATATGACATTGGGAGAAGGTGGCTGGGTGATGTGCATGACACATCGTCTTGTTATGGAGAATAATTGTGTGAAGTTATGTCAAAATCCATTGAAGTATATGGAAGATACAGTCCGGATTGACTGGCGGACAGAAGAAATATGACATTGGGAGAAGGTGGCTGGGTGATGTGCATGACACATCATCTTGTTTTGGAGAATAATTGTGTAAAGTAATATCAAAATCCATTCAAACATGTGGAAGATACAGCCCGGATGGACTGACGGACGGAACCAATATGACATTGGGAGAAGGTGGCTGGGTGATGTGCATGACACATCATCTTGTTATGGAGAATAATTGTGTGAAGTTATATCAAAATCCATTCAAACATGTGGAAGATACAGCCCGGATGGACTGACGGACGGAACCAATATGACATTGGGGGAAGGTGGCTGGGTGATGAGCATGACACATCATCTTGTTATGGAGAATAATTGTGTGAAGTTATATCAAAATCCATTCAAGTATGTGGAAGATACAGCCCGGACACGAAATTGCGGACGGACAATGGTTGAGCCCAAACTGTGACCTTGACCTTGGGTATTGGTGGCTGGGGATGTGCGTGACACATCGTCTGGTTATGGAGCTACTTGTGTGAAACAATATCAAAATCCATTCAAGCATGTGAAAGGTACAGCCCGGACAACGCATTTTTGACAGACTGACAGACTGACGGACTCGAGCGAACCTAGTCCCCAAATAGGTATCCGACCAGTACGGGACTAAAAACTTAAATAACTGTCAATTGTCAGACAGATCTTCGACTAAGGGAGCTTTTCAATCCTACATTGAGAATCCTCATCATTCCAAACACAGCTGCCTGGGCTTGCCTATAATTAACTTAGTCTCAACAATGTTCACCATTTACCCTTTCCCACATACAACTCAATTGCAGCAGATGACTTTGAAAACATCAAGCCAAAGACATGAATAATCTCTATAAATAATAGTTTAATGAATGAATAAAGTTGAACAAAATTTGGCGAAAGGAGAAATTGTTTGTTTTTATCAATTTTTCCTTTTGTCAAAAGCTGTCTGCTGCAGAGGCCTTTGTATGTTTGAAAGAGGTAAACAACCTGGCAAAGATAGCTTTTTCACAAACAAGAGGACCATGATGGTCCAAAATCATTCACCTGAGTTCATAGAAATTAAATAGTTTTTAAATGTTCTTACTCTTTCTGATGCAAGGGCAACCAACATTCACTATTACCATATAACGCAAAGCAGCCCAGCCCCCTGTCGGCCATGCAAGTAGTATTGTTGAACCACAAAGAAACAAATGAGTGGCACTCTATGAAAACGAGAGCAGTGTCAGTGTATGTAAGACAGGTGTACAAAATCCACAGGAGGCGAAAAGTATCTGCCCGGATTAGCCTGCATGGCATGCTTATGCTGATCCGGGTCCATACTTTACGCAAAGCTCAAACTAGATAGAGATCAACTACGTTATTTTTAGAACAGTACTTAGCGCTTTTTTTAGCAAAGGTATTTGGTAAATACTAATTTTAGAATTCTGTAACACCAAGTGAAAGAACACCAATGTCAACATGATCTAGGAGAGCTAAAACAATAACATGATTTCTTTTCAACCAATGTGTCTACTTTTGACCCCTTTAGGTTTTGCATTTTCATATACTTTCTTTAACTAAAAGATAATAGGGAGCTGCAAGCTTCCTTTATTAAAACATAATATCAATAACATAATTAGTTTTTTTTTACATATTTTATTTAAGATATACAAACAATTATCAGCACAGACTAGATATTACTGAGCTGTTTTACAAAATAGCTGTAAACTACATTGGTGTTTAAATACTTAAGTTCAAAGTATAATCATAGATTAAACTACATTGGTGTTTAAATACTTAAGTTCAAAGCATAATCATAGATTAAATTACTTTACCTGAAGTACAGTTCACAAACACAAATCACTCAGAATAATGAAAATGGAAAAAAGAAGTCTTAATGAAAACAAATAATGAGGAGTTTTCTTCCATAAATACATACAAAGCATTTACACTTATTTACAAATCCAGTCAACACAATCAGGGTTGTCCTAGCATTAATACAGAGTTAAGCCTTTTCTACTTGCAGATATATTTTGATGCAAACTCCATTGGAACATCTAAACAAAAGAGAAATATTTCTTTAAATGAGAATCTTATTGTAGAGTCGAGTTAAAAACTTGGTGGCAAAAGGAGAAATAGCTCATCTAGAGTAATTGCACCTTAGGCCACAAAAGTCGTCTGCTGCAAATTTGTGTGCAGGTGAGAAAAGGTTAGTCTTGTCAAGTAATACACAAAATTCCACAACTTATTTCTTATATCCTTAAAAAAGAATATTTCTCAATTCAGGACAAAAAAAAGGCAAGTGTTCAAAGAAACACATTTATTATGTCGGCTGCCAATAACCAGTCTTTATGACAAAGAGTGACAGACGGATAGTGATTCCTGTGTCATCTTGACCAGGCAACACATTTATTATGTTGGCTGCCAATAACCAGTCTTTATGACAAAGAGTGACAGATTGTTAGTGATTCCTGTGTCATCTTGACCAGGCAACACATTTATTATGTTGGCTGCCAATAACCAGTCTTTATGACAAAGAGTGACAGACGGTTAGTGATTCCTGTGTCATCTTGACCTGGTAACACATTTATTATGTCAGTTGCCAATAACCAGTCTTTATGACAAAGAGTGACAGACGATTAGTGATTCCTGTGTCAGCTTGACCAGGCAACACATTTATTATGTTGGCTGCCAATAACCAGTCTTTATGACAAAGAGTGACAGACGGTAAGTGATTCATGTGTCATCTTGACCAGGCAACACATTTATTATGTTGGCTGCCAATAACCAGTCTTTATGACAAAGAGTGACTGACGGATAGTGATTCCTGTGTCAGCTTGACCAGGTGACACATGTATTATGTTGGCTGCCAATAACCAGTATTTATGACAAAGAGTGACAGACGGATAGCGATTCCTGTGTCAGCTTCACCAGGCAACACATGTATTATGATGGCTGCCAATAACCAGTCTGTATGACAAAGGGTGATTCCTGTGTTAGCTTGACCAGGCGACACATTAATAAAACTTCTTCATTGGAGCAAAACAGCAATAAGCATACAGAGCAATTATTCTTTTAGCTCAAATGTTTCATAAATATACCTACATCTATCGAGATTTTCAGTTGCTTTGCCTCGTTATTTTCAAAGTTGTCTGCTGCAAATATGCTATTTGTGGGAAGGGGTTAATATGACCACATTAGAAATGTTGAATTGCTTAATCATAATCAGAATATTAAAACTGGTATAAGTAAACATTGAATTATTTTTAACCCCCTTTTTCCACATACAGACATATTTCAAGGCCTCTGCAGCAGACAGCATTTGAAAACATGCCACTATATTTTTAACTCTTTTCAATAATTAAACTTGGTTTATGGACATTTTCCATATTCATGTTTTAAAAGTCATCTGCTTCAAATGTGGTGTATGTTATACTTTCTTTGCATGTTTGCCAGTGTTTTCAAAGTTGTCTGCTACAGATTTGTTGTAGTTAAGAAAAGGGTTAAACCGTTTATCTGTTGTAATCCACTGACAGTTCTCAATATCCATAAGAAATCAAATTATTTTTGATAATCATAACAGGACCAATTAACCCTTTCCCACATACAGACAACTTGCCGACGCTTCCGCAGCAGAAAAACTTTTGAAAATACTGTGGCAAAAGGAGAAAGTGCTCATAATGTGCAATTTCTTCTTTTGTCACAATGTTTTCAACTATCAAAAGTTATACTTTCATTAATTGAGATTTTCAATAATTTTTGCTACTGGTTTTCAGTCGTCCGATGCAGATTTGTTGTATTAGGGAAAGGGTTAAACACAGTGAGAGTAAGGCAATTTACAAATCTACAAATATTTATCCTCAATATATGTAATATAAACAATCACATAACTACTTTTAACCCTTTCCTACATATAGACGCTTTCTGATACCCCTGGAGCAGATGACTTTAGAAAACATTGCCGCATAAGGAGAAATTGCTCATCATGAGCAATTTTTCCTTTTGCCACAATGTTTTTCACATTTTTGTCAATTTGTTTTCAGTCTTCTGCAGCAGATTTGTTGTATGTGGGAAAGGGTTGACAATAATTTCACCTGTACAATGTCTTTGAAACTCTCAAGAGGTTTGTTTTATCAAACACATCCTGCATGTACAAATTGCAACAACAACAACAGTCAATGTCCAAAACTGACCTCCGGTATATGTCATGCAGGGTTCCCACTCAATTTTCAAGATGAAATTCAAGAACTTTTGAAGGATATTTTTTACAGGGATTTATTTTTTATTTTTAAGGACCAAAATGAAACATCATTTAACCTCTATCCTGCTTTAAACAACTCAAAAAATTCTTTTGAACAATACAGACAAATAATCCTGCACTTAACATCCAATCTTGGTCCATATGGTTGACTTCTCTTAAATTCACATTAAGCACAATAATCTGACAACATTAGTATATTCCCAAGTTATATGCATGTTCTTTCAAGGCTTTGAAATGATTTCTGAAGTTCAAGCACTTTTTCAAGCGTTCATTCATGGCAGAGAGGGAACCTGGCTATATAACACAGCAATGGTTAAGATGAGCATGTGTATCCACAGACTTGCACAGATCATCACCATCTGTGCAAATAAGTACATCTAATCTTAATGCAAAACTCGGAACATTCACTTGTGTATTCCTTCGCACTATAATGGATGAACCTTTGATGCTTCAAAGGCTTTAGCATCAAAGGCTTTTATAAGCAGTCTCTTATATATTACAGTTTATTTCTCATCAAACAGTGGTGTGGCATCACCTGCAGGAGACTGTTCTGGGTGTCTGGGTGAAGGTCGTGGTGAGGGTCGCGGTGAGGGTCGTGGTGAGGGTCGTGGTGAAGGTCGGGGTGAAGGTCGTACAGCAGGGCTCTGACCCTCTCGAGGGGTACCAGGAGCAGGTTTTCTTTGTTTTGCCCACAGTTCTGCAGCTTTAGCCCAGTCTGTTCCTGCACTACTAGTTCCAGCTTTTGCAGCTGCTGTAAAAAAAAAAAAAAAAAACGATAAGTAGAAAATATTTCAATCAGTAAAAATATTCTTTCAATATTGGAAACAGATGTTTATGTGAAACACTATTGCCCATAGGCGGCGTTAAAAATAAAGGTCAATTGATAAAACTTGATGATACCCTTAAAAGGTTAGTCAATAGATATGCTAAATATAGACTTCTTATTTTGTCATAAGGCTACCCCCACACAAATAAATTTGGCCTATTCAAACTCTTCTCGATTGATTGGGTTTTAACGCCGTTTTCAACAATTTTTCAGTCATATCACGGCGGACAGTTCACCTACTCATATGTTTCCTGGTTTTCTCACACCAGTACCCAACACAAAATACTCTCCAAGCAACTGGCTGCTTTTCCACATAAACTGTTAGCCCATTGGTGAAAGACGAATGTCACAGTGACTTTTGTCAAACGATGGAAAGAATATTGGCCAAGCTGGGGTTCTAACTCACAGCACCTGGATTGAAAACCCGCATCGCTACCGACTGAGCTACCGGGGCTCGGCAAAAAACTCTTCTTGAGAAAAGAGTTGAAAACCTGAGGCATGAAAACTGTATTTATCTTCATCAGTATGGATGCTTTCAGCCATATTAGTCGACCAACACAATGATTAAAGTATAGCCCGCTTCAAACTTCACGGGATATAACAAGTCATACACTAGGATAACAAACCATAGGGTATTTGTTAACCCTCTCCCACTTACAACAAATCTGCAACAGACAACTTTGAAAACAATCATGAAAAAATATGGAAATTCTCTATAAATGAAAGTATATCTACTGAATAAAGTTGAAAACATTATGGCAAAAGGTGAAAGTGCTTTTTTTTAGCACTCTCTCCTTTTGTCACAATGTTTTCAGAAGTCGTCTGCTGAAGATTCATAGTGCATCTATATGTGGGAAAATGTTTATAGGGGTATACGAAAGATAAATACATGTATGGTATGTTTGTATCCATGGTATTTAACAAAAATATCTAATATCAGAAGCTTAATTATAGATCTTTCTACAAAGATTATTTTTCTTCTTGCTACTGTTGTAACTTGAATGGTGTGGGAGACACTGTCTCAGTGGTAGAGTTTGTGATCCAAAGATCCCAGGTTGGATTGCAATGAGAGCAGGGTAAAAATTGGGATCTGTTTTTGTTAATGTTTTCTTGGGGTTTTATCTTGTTTTACCTTGTTTTCAACATTATTTCAACATTTCACTTATTCATGAACCCTGGGTAAACAAACCAGTACTAGGCTTGGAAATGTGCCTTGCCCAAAGGCACTTCATCCTGACTGCCACGACTGGGAATCAAACCCCGTATGCCCGTTTCAAAACCCCCGACGCTAAACCCTCGCAAATGTGAATCTCTACCTGGTTTGGTAATATTAGTGTTAACTGCTAGTTATATGTATATCTTTTTGTAACAGTTCTAAGCCCTTTGGCATCTGATTGAAGTCTTCCTTTATAAAAATTATTAAGTTCTTCTAACATACCTGACTGCCCACTACTCCTAGGTGTTCTAGGGGTAGCACCAGGCCAGTTGGAAGATCTGGGGGTGGGCTGGTATGATGGTGTAGCTGGGGCCATCATAGGGGTGCCTTGTGGCTGTAACAAAAAGGTTAATGTAATATAGATAACTAGTCATTCTGTGTGCCAAGTCAACTCAGCCATGATAGATGAAAAGTAAATAGAAATATTGTATGTGTAGCCTGTCATCAGTCAGTTCATTTAAGAATCTAATGAAAGTTTGATGGACAAGTATTCAAGTATTTATTCAAGAATAGAGGCAACCAGTCCATAATACATCATATATTTAATTCATAACTTATACAAGAGTGACATATGGTTATGATAATTAGAGAGATTTTAATCAAATAATCAGGTACAGAGCTCTAAATAAGGAGCCTTTTTCATGCTCTAAAATCCTTATTTGACCTCCAAAACCTATATAATGGGTACTCAAAAGATTTGTCTCAGTGAGACGATTCTTTTGAGTACTCACAACATAGGTTTTAATGAGTGATAAATGAGATCTAGTCCTCTGTAGGTAGTTACAAGAATTAGTGATTCCAAAGTGTCGCCCTGCTACACAAAAACTTATGACCTTAATTTTTAGCCGTTTCCCACATACAGCAAATCTGAAGCATACGACTTTGAAAACAATCATTTAAAAATATGGAAAATCTCTATAAACAAATGTGTAATTACTGAAAAAGTTGAAAACCTTGTGGCAAAAGGTGTAATTGCTTGTTTTGAGCAATTTCTCCTTTTGTCACAATGTTTTCCAAAAGTCGTCTGTTGCAGAGGTGGCAGAAAATCGTCTATATCTGGGAAAGGTTTAATTTTTAATATTCAAGTAAAGTAAGTTAAACTGTTATTAAAGTGACATGTGTTTAACATATAATAAAACATAATACAAAGTTTGTTGGAAAAAACCCTGGCCCCATGGGCCTATATGTCACAAGTAAATAAGTATTTTACAAAATACAGATTTTAGTGCGTTTTTTCTTTACATGTCCATATAATCAGTTACTGAATAAACAAACCAATCAATACAGCATTAACAATAATAATGACATAAAGGAGACACATATACACCTGCAAAGCAATGATCAGTCACTTACCCTATAACTTGATCCACCAAAACCACCATATGAACCACCAGGGTTGTTACCACCCATTTGAGGGGTATGTGGTGTGAACCCAGTCCTTGGGGTATAACCTGGGGTGAAGCCGGGGGTTACTCGTGGTGTAATACCTGGTGTAACGCCAGAATTTACACCTGCTACCTGTGCAAGAGTGTTATAAATATTACTTGGTAAACCAGCTGCTGCTCTTTGTATGGTAGCTGCATCAACACCTGGAAGAGAAATATTTCAGTGTAACTCATTGTGACATATACAGAGGTCCAGATAAGGAGAAGTAAACCGGTCTTTTTCCAACAATATTTCTATCACTCAATGACACTCCATGCTGTTCATACTCAAAAGAATAATTTGACCTCTAAATCCGATGCTGTTAGTACTCAAAAGAATAATTTTACCTCTAAATCCAATGCTTTTCATACAAAAGAAAAATTTGACCTCC
Source organism: Serripes groenlandicus (assembly GCA_031761405.1). Lineage (NCBI taxonomy): Eukaryota > Metazoa > Mollusca > Bivalvia > Cardiida > Cardiidae > Serripes > Serripes groenlandicus. The sequence continues at coordinate 54,977 of JASEVX010000076.1, forward strand.
AACAAACTTGATTATGTTAGTACTCAAAAGAAACAGCATAGAGTTTGAGGTCGAATTAGAATGAAGTATATGAAATATGTGCCCTATTCAAAGCTCTGCATATACTTGACAGATTTAAGGTCCTTCCAATATAGTCACATTTGTTATGATACATTGCTATTTGTCAGGATAATATTGAAAAGTGAAAAAGTGTTGCATGGATTTTATCTTGAATGACATGGGTAACGTAGCATGTAGTTTATTAGCATAACATGTAATTTAATGAGTTGGGTAATGTAGCATGTAGTTTATTAGCAGAACATGTAATTTAATGAGTTGGGTAATGTAGCATGTAGTTTAATGAAGAGTTGGGTAACGTAGCATATAGTATAATGAGGAGTTGGGAAATGTAGCATGTAGTTTAATGAGGAGTTGGATAATGTAGCATGTAGTTTAATGAGGAGATGGGTAACGCAACATGTAGTTTAATTATGAGTTGGGTAACGCAACATGTAGTTTAATGAGGAGTTGGGTAACGTAATATGTAGTTTAATGAGGAGTTGGGTAACGTAACATGTAGTTTAATGATGAGTTGGGTAACGTAACATGTAGTTTAATGAGGAGTTGGGTAACGTAACATGTAGTTTAATGAGGAGTTGGGTAACGTAACATGTAGTTTAATGAGTTGGGTAATGTAACATGTAGTTTAATGAGGAGTTGGTAACATAAAAAGTAGTTTAATGAGGAGTTGGGTAATGTTACATGTAGTTTAATGAGGAGTTGGTTGGTAATGTAGCATGTAGTTTAATGAGGAGTTGGGTAACGTAACATGTAGGGTAATGAGGGTTTGGGTTACATAACATTTAGTTTAATGAGGAGTTGGGTAACATAACATGTAGTTTAATGAGTTGTTTGGTAAAGTAACATGTAGTTTAATGAGGAGTTGGTTGGTAATGTAGCGTGTAATTTAATGAGGAGTTGGGTAATGTAGCATGTAGTTTCATGAGGAGTTGGGGTAACGTAACATGTAGTTTAATGAGTTGGGTAACTTAACATGTAGTTTAATGAGGAGTTTGGTAATGTAGCATGTAGTTTAATGAGTTGGGTAACGTAACATGTAGGGTAATGAGGGTTTGAGTAACATAACATTTAGTTTAATGATGAGTTGGGTAACATAACATGTAGTTTGACGAGGAGTTGGTAAGGTAACATGTAGTTTAATGAGGAGTTGGGTAACATAACATGTAGTTTAATGAGCTGTTTGGTAAAGGAACATGTAGTTTAATGAGGAGTTGGTTGGTAATGTAGCATGTAATTTAATGAGGAGTTGGGTAACTTAACATGTAGTTTAATGAGGAGTTTGGTAATGTAGCATGTAGTTTAATGAGTTGGGTAACATAACATGTAGGGTAATGAGGTTTGAGTAACATAACATTTAGTTTAATGATGAGTTGGGTAACATAACATGTAGTTTGACGAGGAGTTGGGTAAGGTAACATGTAGTTTAACTAGAGATTGCTTTTTTGAAAAAGCGCTTGTCTCCCCCATTTGTGTGGTCGTAGGGGAGGAAAAGAAATGATGGAGATGAATTTTTTAGTTTTGGACTGGAGATGAAGCAACAGTGACAATCCTCAGTTATTGAGCGGAAACCATTTTTCAGCTGAGGGTTACCATGACCTTGGTCTTTGACCTAGTGACCTCAAAATCAATATGGGTCATTTGCTGCTGGTGACCAACCTGCACACCAAGTATGAAGTTACTGGGCCCAATCTTCAGTTATTGAGCAGAAACCTTTTTTCAGCCAAAGGTCACCGCGACCTTGACCTTTGACCTACTTACATCAAAATCAATAGGGGTCATCTACAGGTTAGGACCAAGCTGCACACCAAGTATGAAGCTCCTGGGTATAAGCGTTCTCGAGTTATTGAGTAAAACACATTTTTCAGCAGAAGGTTACCGTGACCTTCGACATTTGACCTTGTGACCTCAAAATCAAACAAATTCAATAAAGGTCATTTACTGGTTAGGACCAACTTGCACACCAGGTATGAAGTTCCTCAACATAAGCATTCTTTAGTTATTGAGAGGAAACCATTTTTCAGCTGAAGGTTACCATGACCTTGACCTTTAAGCTAGTGACCTCAAAATCAATAGGGGTCATCTACTGTGGTGACCAACCTGCACACCAAGTATTAACTTCCATGGCCAAAGCATTCTACAGTTATTAAGCAAAAACAATGTTTCAGCTCATTGTCACTGTGACCTTTCAGCTCAAGGTCACTGTGACCTTGACTTTGACCTCAAAATGAATAGGGTCTTTTACTGGGCATGGCCAACCTGCATACCAAGTATGGAGTTCCTCGGCCCAAGCGTTCTTCAGTTATTGAGTGGAAACCATTTTTTACCTCACAAGGTCACCATGACCATGACCTTTGACCTTCTGACATCAAAATCAATAGGAGTTATCTACTGGTCATGACCAACCTGCATACCAAGTATAAAGATCCTATGCCCAAGCGTTCTTCAGTTATTGAGCGAAAACAAGTGTGACGGATGTGACCTTGACCACTGTGACCTTGACCTTTGACCTAGTGACCTTAAAATTAATAGGGGTCATTTACTGGTGGTGACCAACCTGCACATCAAGTATGAAGTTCCTGGGCCCAAGCAAAAACTATTTATCAGATCATTGTCACTGTGACCTTGACTTTAGACGTACTGACCTCAAATAGGGGTCTTCTACTAGGCATGGCCAACCTGCATACCAAGTATGGAGTTCCTCAGCCAAAGCGTTCTTCAGTTATTGAGCGGAAACCATTTTTTACCACACAAGGTCACCATGACCTTGACCTTTGACCTTCTGTTATCAAAATGAATAGGGGTCAGCTACTGGTCATGACCAACCTGCATCCTAAGTATGAAGTTCCTACGCCCAAGCGTTCTTCAGTTATTGAGCGGAAACAAGTGCAGGGTTCGACATTAACGCACGACCGAAAGACATTCACTAGTAGTTCATTGGTCCGGTCTAGCTACATTAGCATCTGGCAAGACCGACTGGTCGTGTTCCTATTCCATCAATATCTGCCCAAATTTGTTGTCAAACAAATCAAAGGATCCGATAGATTTACGGTCGAAAATATTGACTGCCGATTCGAATGTCTTTTTGGACATTACAATATCGGCTGCTAAAGAAAACAATGTAAACATACCGGAAATTGTTCTAAACTATTGTCGTAATTTTTGGGATCCCAATTTTTAAAATCGTTAGCAGCCGAGATTGAAATGTCTGAAAAGTTGCGATTTCTCTTCTAAAAATTAGTTGTAAAAACCAATTTCAGTTAGTAATCTTGTTTTTTCTTTGCATGTTTACGCAACATTAGTCTAATTTATAGTAAATTAAAGTGTTTGATTCAAGTATAAACACGAATGCTAGCTTTATATTAAGCTGATTGCTTTGGCATCTCAAATGTTACGACAACAGTTTAGACTAATTTCCGGTATGTTTACATTGTTTACCGTAGCAGCCGATCGTAATATCATCATAATGTCAAATAAACTGTTTCAATTCGGATTTTCTTCCGATAAAAATGATGACAGCGGTAGTAACAATAAAGAAAAGGAAAGGAAGAGTCCAAGAAGCTGTAATGAGGATTACAACGCCCAGCGAACCCTGGAACTCAGTTGGCATTGGGGACAGAGAGCCAGTCGGCCAGACTTTGACAATTTAACTCTACACACTCACAGACTGTGTTCAAGACATGTGCATGTTTGTTATTTGTGGCACACAGTGACATATTTCAATTAATTACTGTAATACAGCATATTACCCCTTTCCCACATGCAACAAATCTGAAGCAGAGAAACTCCATAAATGCAGGTATAACTAGAAAGGTTGTTTTTATGAAAAAACATATGTCTCCCCATTGCAGTTTGTCAATGACTATTAAAATATTGAACAAGGGGAGATAACTTTGCAACAAAGTAGCCCAGAGTTATAATTCTTGCAAGGTGCACAACTTCACATTGCCATCTATCTATATTCCAAGTTTCAATAAATTCCTTTAAGTACTTTCTTAGTTCTGCTTTGGAGAAAGTTTACACTATTAAAATATTGAACAAGGGGAGATAAATCATAATTATTGCAAGGTGCACAACTTCACATTGCCATCTATCTAAATTCCAAGTTTCAATAAATTCCTTCAAGTAGTTTCTGAGTTCTGCTCTGGACAAAGTTTACACTATTAAAATATTGAACAAGGGGGAGATAACTCATAATTATTGCAAGGTGCACAACTTCACATTGCCATCTATCTATGTTTCAAGTTTCAATAAATTCCTTCAAGTAGTTTCTGAGTTCTGCTCTGGACAAAGTTTACACTATTAAAATATTGAACAAGGGGGAGATAACTCATAATTATTGCAAGGTGCACAACTTCACATTGCCATCTATCTATATTCCAAGTTTCAATAAATTCCTTCAAGTAGTTTCTGAGTTCTGCTCTGGACAAAGTTTTCACAATTAAAATATTGAACAAGGGGGAGATAACTCATAATTATTGCAAGGTGCACAACTTCACATTGCCATCTATCTATGTTCCAAGTTTCAATAAATTCCTTCAAGTAGTTTCTGAGTTCTGCTCTGGACAAAGTTTACACTATTAAAATATTGAACAAGGGCAGATAACTTTGCAACAAAGTGGCCCAGAGTTATAATTCTTGCAAGGTGCACAACTTCACATTGCCATCTATCTATGTTCCAAGTTTCAATCAATTACTTCAAGTAGTTTCCGAGTTCTGCTCTGGACAAACAAAAGTTAAGAAGAAGAAGAATAATAATAATAAGAAGAATAAGAATAACTACAAATACAGCATGTCCCCCCTTTCGGAGAAGGGGAGACATAATTATTGAAAAGAATTGAAAACATTGCCATTGTGGAAAAATGAGAAATTGCTCAATCATGCCACAATGTTTTCAAAAGTCGTCTGCTGCAGTCCTGCAGAGGTCACTGGTGTCAGAAAGCGTCTGTATGTGGGAAAGGGTTAATATTTATTATTATATGATGTTCTAACTTCAGAAAAGTTATAAGATCAGAAAAAAGTACTGTATCATTCGTGTTTTACTGTTAATTTGAATATCAATCCAAATATACACTACAAACTGAAGATTTACAAAATTAATCCTTTCTTGGTATATTGCATCATTGATAACATTCATTGGCTGGTCCAGTTGAGATAAGGTCAGGTCTAGTGCATTCCAAAACTTACTGGACCACTGGTCCAGTAACTAAAAAAGTTAATGTTGAACCCTGAAGTGTGACAGACGGAAGGACGGACGGACGGACGGACAAAAACAATATGTCACCCCCATGTAATGGGGGAGACATAATGAGGAGTTGGGTAACATAACATGTAGTTTAATGAGGATTTGGGTAAGGTAACATGTAGTTTAATGAGGAGTTGGATAATGTAGCATGTAGTTCAATGAGGAGTTGGGTAACATAACATGTAGTTTAAAAAATAAATTGGGTTAACATAGCATGTAGTTTAATGAGGAGTTGGGTAACGTAACATGTAATTTAATGAGGAGTTTGGTAACGTAACATGTAGTTTTATGAGGAGTTGGATAATGTAGCATGTAGTTCAATGAGGAGTTGGGTAACATAACATGTAGTTTAAAAAATAAATTGGGTAACATAGCATGTAGTTTAATGAGGAGTTGGGTAACGTAACATGTAATTTAATGAGGAGTTTGGTAACGTAACATGTAGTTTTATGAGGAGTTGGATAATGTAGCATGTAGTTTAATGATGAGTTGGGTAACATTACATGTAGTTTAATGATGAGTTGGGTAACATAACATGTAGTTTAATGAGGAGTTTGGTAAGTAGCATGTAGTTTAATGATGAGTTGGGTAACGTAACATGTAGTTTAATGATGAGTTGGGTAACGTAACATGTAGTTTAATGAGGAGTTGGGTAACATAACATGTAGTTTAATGAGGAGTTGGGTAACGTTACATGTAGAATAATGAGTTGGGTAACGTAACATGTACTTTAGTGAGTTTGGTAACGTAATATGTAGTATAATGAGGAGTTGGGTAACGTAACATAACATGTAGTTTAATGAGGAGTTTGGTAATGTAACATGTAGTTTAATGAGGATTTGGGTAACGTAACATGTACTTTAATGAGTTTGGTAACGTAATATGTAGTATATTGAGGAGTTGGGTAACATAACATGTAGTTTAATGAGGAGTTGGGTAACATAACATTTAGTTTAATGAGAAGTTGGGTAATATAGCATCTAATTTAATGAGGAGTTAGGTAATGTCACATGTGGTTAAATGAGTTGGGTAAGGTAACGTAGGTAAGAGTTAACATAACATTTAGTTTTATGATAAGTAATCTGGACTCCACCTTGCTTTTGATAGACTTTTAACTTTTTACCACATATACGCTTCTGACACCTCTGCAGCAGACAGCTTTTGAAATTCATAATGAACAATTTCTCCATTTACAACAATGTTTTCAACTTTATTTAATAATCATCCAATCATTTCTATGTTTTGGACTTAATAATTTCAAAGTTGTCTGCTGCAGGTTAATTGTATGTGGAAATATTTAACAGTTATTAAGGATTAAATATTTTGATGTTCATCTTTCATAGACCTCTTGACCACTGGATGCAGAGTCCCAACTTATACTTTATGAGCCTACTGGCACTAAGCGGAACACAATGAGTCTTTCTACATGCTTTTGAAGAGATTTTCTAAATTGTTGCATAGATTGGTCTGCTGCAGATTTGTTGTATGTAGTAAAGGGTAAACAACCTAAAATATGGTGACTATCTGAAGCTCTGGATGTGTATATTATACCTTGTAGATTAAAATTAGGAGTCTGTCCAATAGCTGGGGTTCTGGCTGGGGTTCTAGCTGGAGTCCTGCTAGGAGTCCTGCTAGGAGTCCTGCTAGGAGTCCTGCCAGGAGTGCCGGAGATAGCATCTCTGAAGTGTTCTTTAAAGTACCTCATCATCGAGTTCAGTGAATGAAAGTTTTTGTTTCTGTATTTAAATCCATCTGGTGTTAGGGTCACATATTCATGTCTTGGTTTCGTCCTGGGCATGTATGACAGAAAAAACTTCCCAGGGTATTGCCTGGCCGCTGACAGGATGTATGGAATTCTGAAAATACAAATTTGATCGAGTTTTTAACCCTAATCCTGCTAAAATCATGTTACTCATATCATCATCCTTGGCTTTTGACAATTATTCTCCATATTTACGGATAGCCGTACTGAGAATTAACCCTTTGACACTTGCAAACACATCTGCAGCAGACGACTTTTGAAAACATTGTGGCAAAAAATAATGAGTAACACTCCTCCTGACACAATGTTTCCAACTCTTTTAATAAATTATACTTTCACCCTATTTTTGCAAAGGATTTTTCAGTCATCTGTTCAAGATTTGTTGTACGAGGGAAAGGGTTAATCAATAAGCAGCGAAACAATGTAGATTGGATTTAACCATTTTACTAGCAACAGAAGACTTAGAATTGCTCCAAGCAAATGTATTTTGTAAACATTGTAGTAAAATGAGAATATGAAATTGTTTTCTAACCTAGTAGAGAGTCGAGTTTTGAGCTTTAACCCTTATCCTGCTTTACTGGATCGGAGACAACATTTTAGAACAAAGAAGACCAAGATCAGCCTTCACATTCATGTCTACATTGATTACTTAGTATTCACTAATTCTAAGCAAAGGCTCAGACAAACAAGAGAACCACAATGGTCCTTTATTGCCAAGGCCTAAAAAAAAAAAAAGTTTGTTTCTGGTAACCCGACCGAAACTTTTTTACGGACCAACAAAAAACAAGAGGGCCATGATGGCCCTGGAATCGCTCACCTGATTTTTCACCTTAGCTATATAAGCCCCGCCATCTGGCGGACATAGTTTCCGACCAATCAACTTGGCTTGAAGGAATCTGATAGAGGGTCACCCTAGGAACATTTCTACAAAATTATTTGAAAATCGGCCTGACACTTTTGGAGGAGAAGATTTTTTAAGTTTTCACTATAGCCATAAAAGGCAAAATAGCCCCGACCCCTTGTGGCCATGTTTTTTGACCAATCAACATGGCTTGAAGGAATCTGATAGAGGGTCTTTTTTAAGAATTTTGAAGTTTTTTTCATTTCGTTGCCATGGAAACCAGAATTCTGCATGGATCCCAAAAATTTTAAGGAATTCTGGTGAGGCCATTGAGAGGATGCTTTCTGTGAAGTTTCATCCCAGTTGACCCACCGGTTACAGAGGAGAAAATGTTGACGGACGACGGACGACGACCGACGGACAACGGACGCCGGACATAGGGCGATCATAATAACTCACCCTGAGCACTTCGTGCACAGGTGAGCTAAAAAAGGGGGAATAAAAAGCCGACCAGATCCGGGCGATCTGCAATTTACACCGTACCGGAAGCCGCGAATTTGTATCGTTGATAACAACAAAATGTCTGCGTCCCTCCTTCTCGCCAGCATTATCAACGCTGCTGGCACTTACAATTGAGAAATGTTCCAACGATTTTTTCCCTTTTTTTAGCTGGTACCATTTAACTCACAATTACAAACGGCTCTTCACAATTTTCCAAACGGGTCCGACTGACCCATTCAGAATTCTGGCCAAAAGGGTCCGACAGACCCATTCACAATTCTGGCCGTCTAGCCTAATATTAACTTTGTAACTTGCTTTTCTGACAAAATCAAAAACATTCTCGGCCCGGCGCTGTTGTTTACATTTTAAAACAAATCGCAACATTTATCAGTGACGTATATCCATTCAGGTGTCGCAATTATATATCCGAAACAAATATTTAACGAAATAATTATATTTTTTATTCGTTCAATAAGTATTGGGAGTTGAGTGATTTTTCTTGTCGACTTAACCACGTGTTTTTAAGAAACAAGAGGGCCATGATGGCCCTGGAATCGCTCGCCTGATTTTTTTTTTTTTACTTTAGCTATATAAGCCCCGCCCCCTGGCGGCCATAGTTTCCGACCAATCAACTTGGCTTGAAGGAATCTGATAGAGGGTCACCCTAGGAACATTCCTACAAAATTATTTGAAAATCGGCCTGACACTTTTGGAGAAGAAGATTTTTATAAGTTTTCACAATAGCCATATACGGCAAAATAGACCCCCCCCCCCCCCCCCCCCCCCCTGGTGTCCATGTTTTTTTACCAATCAACATGCTTGAAGGAATTTGATAGAGGGTCATCCAAGGAACATTTCTACACAATTATTTGAAAATCGGCCTGACACATTCGGAGGAGAAGATTTTTTAAGTTTTCACTATAGCCATATAAGGCAAAATAGCCCCGCCCCCTGGCGGCCATGTTTTATGACCAATCAACATGGCTTGAAGGAATCTGATAGAGGGTCATCCAATGAGCATTTCTACAAAATTATTTGAAAATCTGCCAACCAGTTTGGGAGAAGAAGATTTTTTAAGTTTTCACTATAGCCATATAAGGCAAAATAGCCCCGCCCCCCTGGTGGCCATGTTTTTCTACAAATCAACATGGCTTGAAGGAATCTGACAGAGGATCATCCAAGGAACATTTCTACAAAATTATTTGCAAATCTGCCAACCAGTTTGGGAGAAGAAGAATTTTTAATTTTTTTTCATTTCGTTGCCATGGAAACCAGAATTATGCATGGATCTCAAAAATTTGAAGGAAATCTGGTGAGGTCATTGAGAGGATGCTTTCTGTGAAGTTTCATCCCAATTGACCCACTGGTTACTGAGGAGAAGAAGTTGACGCACGACGCACGATGGACGCCGGACAAAAGGCAATCACAATAACTCACCTTGAGGTGAGCTAAAAAACATGACGCCCGAAGAAATTTTTCGCCGATGTGAATTGGATTTTCATGTATTTAAAAGGCAAGCTGCATATTTTTTAGAACTAAGTTAATGTTAAATATGATTTATTTGATCGTTGCTATAGCTGTCTATGATGTTAACATGATGATAACGTTAACCGCGCCGGCGGATAAATGAGAACAAAATTACTTATTGAAGACGCATGCATTTATAACTAAAACGTCTAGATGATTACAATAAAAACGATTTGACAATGTCGAGAAATAATAAATATTATCAGAAAAAACTACCATCAGCGCCTGAAAAAGGCTATAAAACGATCATTTTTTTATTTTGTAAGGCAAAATTGGACACTAGCCATGATACTGTGCAGCATACAGAACCTTCACCAGGGCCAAGCATGGAAACAGTTTTAACTGAACCCAACAATCCTCTAGGGTCCGTATCGCCTACATCTAAATCTCAAACCGTATCCCCTGCTACTCAAACTGACGATGATTGTAGCTAGTAATGCAAGCCTTAAAACAGACAACACCTTATTATTAAGTTACATAGCTGTAATATTTAAATTCACAATTTTATGAAAACAACCACTCGAGTTTATACCATATTATAACAAAACAAGCCAATCCAGTTTAAACACTGGATTTATTAGTCTTTATGGAATTACAGTTAAAAAGGCAGAGTGTTTTCACTTATATATTATTTTGGAAACTTATTCTGTGCTTTCATAAACCTGTCAGAAAAGATATAAAAGATAGTTTAAGATACATAGTTATGAAACACTGATATCAAAATAAGCACTACAGAGAAACTGGTATACATAGGTTCACTCGGACTTCGTCTTTTTATATAAAAAAAAAAAAATTTGGAAGCTGGTAGCCCGAATTATCGCGGATGCTTGAATGTTTTATGGTTATTTTTTTTTCTACTTATGTTCAAAGATAATATTAAGAGCACACCATGTACATGATTTAAGGGTAGTTTCCAATTCAAATAACATGACTGTGTTGCAAAAGACCTGAAGTGTAGCATTCAGTTATAAAAAAGAAAAAGAAATTTGGAAAAGAGTCTTTTTGATGTAGCTTGAAAGATAGGAGAAAATTGGTACTAAGTTTTTCAAAATTATTTTTCACTAGGTTATTTGAAATATTCTGCATAAAATGTATGTATTTTACCCATACTTACAAAGATTCAAAAGCTATTGACAGAAATGTTTAAACTTGAGACCATAAAATCAAATGATGCAATATAAATTGGAGATAAAAAAATAAAAGGTCACCGATTTAGGTCCCTCACCGAAACAGGGCATATGATAAGAGTGTCAGTTTTACAAAGAAAGACATATTAAATAAGATTCAATTTTATAAACCAAAAGTCAAATTTATCAGGTTCAATTTAGTTATTAAATCATAAAATATTGTCAAAAACTATGACAGACAACCAAACGTTAAATTTGTTTCATGTGTTACGGCATTATTCGCAACATAGCCGCCATTTTGATAATTGTGCAATGTTAATCATGGTTCCGTACTGAGAATTAGAAATCGATAAACAGCGTTGAATGTAAACATCGGGGTTATCGGCTATAATAACATTCGAGAATGAGCGGGGTCGTGAACGTCATTGACCCAATTTCTCATTTAATCCAATGAACTCGCAATTATTAAGTCATATGATTTTTTCCCTCCGGTTATGCAAATTAATTTTGGTAAACAAAGCCGTGATTGGGCATTTGTTATTCTCGGGGAATCATTTATAGATTTCATTTTCTTTGATATTACTAGTGTCCCTGATATAACGAATACTATGTCGATCGTGAAGGTATTTCATATTTGATAAACGGCAAGAGAAGATCTATAATCCGTCGTATTGTCTTTAATATTTGGATCGAATTTATTTTATTAACTTCTGCATGGCGAAAATTTTCTTCTCCGTCTTTCTGAACCAGTTTATACATCGCATACCGAAAGTAGAAATATGGATCAAAATACATTTAAGGGAATATTTTAATTTCATTGGTTATTCGCTAGCATTCATGGATTAACACAAAGCCCCAGGGAACAATTGTAACTAATGATTGGACCGCCTTATTGGGTATATATATCACGTTAATTGATTATTACTGACGAGATTTGGTTGGCTGAAACCACTCGATCTGACAGGTGGGTAACTCCGCCTACTGTTATTGATTTGATATGGTCACAGTGAGTGGTTTTCGCATGTAACATACAGTCACTGTTTATACATGACATGTGTTTAAGTAATTAAGCCGGGCTACCAGACACAGGAATAAACAGTAGCCCGGTGGGCTTTCATTTGAAAATGACAGTAGCCCAAGCAATTATGACCCCTGGTGGCAATGTTTATTAATGGATCAAAATAATTAACATCCTTGGTCGAGGGTTACCCAAGTATCACCAAAGTGTGCCAAATCATTTAAAAATCATGACTACACTCTTCAAAACTTGACATCTTTTTCCTGGATAATCAACCAGTATTCATGAAAAATGTGTGGGGATGTTCCAAATATTAACCCTGTCCTAATGGAAATTGAACCTGGACTGTTTGGATCACACAGCCTGCGCTCTATCTTTCGAGTCACTTTCTCCCGCGAGACACAGTTTATGTTGAAGTGCTATTATATGGAATTACCTGGATTGGGCTTTCTTTTTGTCCTCAAACAGCATTTTTTCAAGGACATCCTTCTTGCCTCCGTTACTATCCTTGTAGTTCTTGAAGTTAAACATGTCTCGCGCTAGAGATGCCATTGGCTGTATATGTCGGGCAATAACTTCATCCAGATCTTCAAATTCCTATTGGGAGAATGATAAATAATATTTTACTAAATAAATTACTCAATGTTACTTTCTGACCTTATTTAAAATATTCAAGAAAAGATTTTATTTATTTATTTATTGGGGTTTTACGCCGCTTTCAACATTATCAAAGAAAAGAAATGAGTTTAAACTATAAAATTAACAAACTTTTAATACAAGGGTTTAACTAAATTATTGTGAGAAAATAAAATCTTTATGAATATCAATTTATATATATATCTCTAGTTGCTGTCTATATCACAGGATAAATAAATGAACTTAATGGAGAAACGTTATTGAACTGTCGGAACAGAAACATAGATAAGGTTTTTTTGCACTATATCTCTCTTATTACAAAACCAAACCCTATGTTGTGGGTACTCAAAAGGACAAGCTCACTGAGACGATTCTTTTGAGTATCTTCAAAATAGGTTAATTGTCAAATGGCTCTGTAAATACTGATAACAAATTATTCTAATTTAAGAATTTCTGTGTTGTAGTTTCCAATCAGGCTAAGAAAGTTAACCATAACAATATTTTTTGTTTGGACATAGTATATAAGTGTATAAGTGTATCTTTTACCTCCCCGTTAATCAGAAGAGTTCTTCCCAAACTGAAATCATTCTCTTTCCCTTCCTCTCTGATATCTATGTGAGACATAATTCCGTCCGCCACCTTCCAAGTTACAGTGAGATGATCTGCACCCTGTAATGTACAATCAAACTTTAATTTGTATCCCCTGTCACAAGTGATGATGGTTCAAAAAAAGAACCAAAATAATTCTTGCATCAATCCAAAAGGAGAAATTGCTCATCATTACCAGTTTCTTATTTTGCCATATTTTTTTTAGTTCAACCCTATTTAAACAAGAATTATGTGTAATTAAATGTCTCGCCGTCCCCTGCTTTGACTTTCAATGCAAGTGTAAAAGACAAAAAGTAAAATAACAAAACTTTAACTTTCAGCTAAACACAATTGTTTTTAAAACAAGAAATTAAGAAAAAAAAAAATTAGCTGAAAAAAAAATAAAAAAAAAAATAGAATACAAATGTGATAAGTTCAAAAATACAAGAAATTCAAAAAAATTAAAATTGAGCAAAACGCAAAGTTAAAAAAATACAAGAAATTCAAAATAAAAAAATTGAGCTAAACGCAAAGTTCAAAAATACAAGAAATTAAAAAAAATAACAAATTATTAGATGTCACTATATTCCAAATATGAAAGCCCTAGTACCAGTACTTATTGAAAAAAAAAAAAAAAAAAAAAAAAAAAACCCTTAACGTTGAGCTAAACGCAAAATTGAAAAATACAAGAAATGAAAAAGAAAAATATCTAAGTGTTTGACCCAAAAAGCCGTTTTATATTTTGAAGTATTTTATTTATGAAATATGTGTGCACAATTTGAAATCAGTCTAACAAACAAGAGGGCCATGATGGCCTAGAATCGCTCACCTGATTTTTTTTTTTTTACTTTAGCTATATAAGCCCCGCCCCTGGCGGCCATAGTTTCCGACCAATCAACTTGGCTTGAAGGAATCTGATAGAGGGTCACCCTAGGAACATTCCTACAAAATTATTTGAAAATCGGCCTGACACTTTTGGAGAAGAAGATTTTTTTAAGTTTTTCACAATAGCCATATACGGCAAAATAGACCCGCCCCCCCCCCCCACCCCCCCCCCCCCCCCCCCCCCCCCCCCCCCCCCCCCCCCCCCCCCCCCCCCCTGGTGTCCATGTTTTTTTACCAATCAACATGCTTGAAGGAATTTGATAGAGGGTCATCCAAGGAACATTTCTACACAATTATTTGAAAATCGGCCTGACACATTCGGAGAAGATTTTTTAAGTTTTCACTATAGCCATATAAGGCAAAATAGCCCCGCCCCCTGGCGGCCATGTTTATGACCAATCAACATGGCTTGAAGGAATCTGATAGAGGGTCATCCAATGAGCATTTCTACAAAATTATTTGAAAATCTGCCAACCAGTTTGGGAGAAGAAGATTTTTTAAGTTTTCACTATAGCCATATAAGGCAAAATAGCCCCGCCCCCCTGGCGGCCATGTTTTTCTACAAATCAACATGGCTTGAAGGAATCTGACAGAGGATCATCCAAGGAACATTTCTACAAAATTATTTGCAAATCTGCCAACCAGTTTGGGAGAAGAAGAATTTTTAATTTTTTTTCATTTCGTTGCCATGGAAACCAGAATTATGCATGGATCCCAAATATTTGAAGGAAATCTGGTGAGGTCATTGAGAGGATGCTTTCTGTGAAGTTTCATCCCAATTGACCCACTGGTTACTGAGGAGAAGAAGTTGACGCACGACGCACGATGGACGCCGGACAAAAGGCGATCACAATAACTCACCTTGAGCAAAGCTCAGGTGAGCTAAAAATGAGGGAGTTATGACCAAATTTCAAAGTCAACCAAAAACCACCAAAATCATGTTTTTAACCACAAAAATAAGGTCACACTCAGTATCTTTAGCATACAATGTGAAGAAGGGTATTAGATGTAACTATATTCGAAAAATGAAAGCCCTAGTACCAGTACTTATTCAGAAAAGTTAAAACAAGAGGGCCATGATGGCCCTTGAATCGCTCACCTGATTTTTTATTTTTTTTTCACTTTAGCTATATAAGCCTCGCCCCCTGGCAGCCATAGTTTCCGACCAATCAACTTGGCTTGAAGAAATCTGATAGAGGGTCACCCTAGGAACATTTCTACAAAATTATTTGAAAATCGGCCAGATACTTTTGGAGGAGAAGATTTTTTAAGTTTTCACTATAGCCATATAATGCAAAATAGCCCTGCCTACTGGCGGCCATGTTTTTTGACCAATCAACATGGCTTGAAGGAATCTGAAAGTGGGTCATCCAAGGAACATTTCTACAAAATTATTTGAAAATCGGGCCGACACTTTTGGAGAAGAAGATTTTTTAAGTTTGCACTATAGCCATATAAGGCAAAATAGCCCCGCCCCCCCCTGGTGGCCATGTTTTTCGACCAATCAACATGGCTTGAAGGAATCTGATAGAGGGTCATCCAAGGAACATTTCTACAAAATTATTTGAAAATCGGGCCAACACTTTTGGAGAAGAAGATTTTTTAAGTTTGCACTATAGCCATATAAGGCAAAATAGCCCCTCCCCCCTAGCTGCCGTGTTTTTTGACCAATCAACATGGCTTGAAGGAATCTGGTAGAGGGTCATCCAAGGAACATTTCTACAAAATTATTTGAAAATCTACCAACCAGTTTGGGAGAAGAAGAATTTTGAAGTTTTTTTCGTTTCGTTGCCATGGAAACCAGAATTCTGCATGGATCCCTAAAATTTGAAGGAATTCTGGTGAGGTCATTAAGAGGATGCTTTCTGTGAAGTTTCATCCCAATTGACCCACTGGTTACTGAGGAGAAGATGTTGAAGATTTTTTAAGTTTTCACTTTGGCCATATAAGGCAAAATAGCCCCCGCCCCCTGGCGGCCATGTTTTTCGACCAATCAACATTGCTTGAATGAATCTGATAGAGGGTCACCCAAGGAACATTTCTACAAAATAATTTGAAAATCGGCCTGACACTTATGGAGGAGAAGATTTTTTAAGTTTTCATTATAGCCATAAAAGGCAAAATAGCCCCGCACCCTGGCTGCCATGTTTTTTGACCAATCAACATGGCTTGAAGGAATCTGATAGAGGATCACCCAAGGAACATTTCTACAAAATTATTTGAAAATCGGCCTGACTCTTTTGGAGAAGAAGATTTTTTAAGTTTGCACTATAGCCATATAAGGCAAAATAGCCCCGCCCCCCCTGGCGGCCATGTTTTTCGACCAATCAACATGGCTTGAAGGAATCTGATAGAGGGTCACCCAAGGAACATTTCTACAAAATTATTTGAAAATCGGCCTTACACTTTCGGAGGAGAAGATTTTTTAAGTTTTCACTATAGCCATATAAGGCAAAATAGCCCCGCCCCCCCTGGCGGCCATGTTTTTCGACCAATCAACACGGCTTGAAGGAATCTGATAGAGGGTCATCCAAGGAACATTTCTACAAAATTATCTGAAAATCTGCCAACCAATTTGGGAGAAGAAGAATTTTGAAGTTTTTTCGGTTTCGTTGCCATGGAAACCAGAATTTTGCATGGATCCCAAAAATTTAGAAAGAGATCATTGAGAGGATGCTTTCTGTGAAGTTTCATCCAAATTGACCCACTGGTTACTGAGGAGAAGAAGTTGACGCACGACGCACGACGGACAAAAGGCGATCACAATAACTCACCACAAAAACGTAACTTTAACGTTGAGCTAAACGCAAATAGTTGACGCCGTTGCCGTTGCAACTTCGTCGCAGCGAGACAAAAATACACTTAACTAACCTTTTTCCCACTTGTAGACGCATTCTGACTCATCTGCAGCAGATGATCTTGTAAACCTTGTGGCGAAAGGAGAAATTGCTCATAATGAGCAATTTCTCCATTTGCTACATAGTTTTCAATTCTATTTAATAATTAAACCCTCATTTAAGTATTATCTGCTGCAGAATTGTTCTATGTGGGAAAGGGTTAATTAATAAAGACTATCAACATTTTGCCTTGATATTTTCAAAGAAGAAAGCTACGGATTTGTTATATGTCGGAAAAGGTTAAACCTAAAAAATAACCAGTTTTGAATACAGAATATACAATTTATTGCCATGAACACCCGTATCGGTGAAGTATTAGTAGAGCTTCTGCCTCCGATGCGGGAGGTTGCGGGTTCGATCCCTGGCTGGGTTATACCAAAGACTTTAAAAATTGTAGTTATGGCTGCCCTCCTTGGTGGTTGCGGGTTTAGCATTACAACTGACTGGCTGGTATCAGGATAAACAGACAGTACGGTAACTAACCCAGGAAACGCAGTGATATAACTGAACTTTTTTGAAAACGGCGCAAAGCATCAAACACTGAACACCTTACCTTACTGCTGGGTCTGATGATGCAGTCACCCTGGTCCATCTTATCTAATATCTTATGACATTCCTTATAGTCAATATTGTGGAAGGATGGATGAGCTATAACTCTCTTGATGTATGCTGTTTAAAAACATAGAGTGACTTTGTTACTGGTTGACCATTTATCTCACAGGGTCCTCATTTTGACACACATATTGCAGACATTTTTGAATAAATTGAGAGAAAAGAGACTTCTGGTTTTTTTTCCATCTGATATATTTAAATTGGAGGAGTCCAAAGAATTCATATGAACTGAAATTGAAATTTCTTTGTCCTACAGCCTAGTTGAGGACATTTCAAAAATTGAAATTCAATAAAAAAGCTTATTTGGTGAGAGACAGTTTCAAATACGATAAAAATGTATTGCTTGACAATATTTCATGAAGATTAAGTGAAAATATGACCTCTTATGCAGTTTCATTCTTTTTTAATATGGCCAGCATTTTTGCCACTTTTTGAACATGAGAACCAAATATTTCAAATTTGTATCGAAATGTTTCGCTTGTTTGCCTCTTTTAATAGGACTTTTTAACCAAAAATCAAATTAATATATATATATATATATATAATTTGATGTATATATCATAGATTAAGTTTGAATGAAAAAGATAATTAAGAATGAATTATGTTATTTAATCATTAACAATTACCAAAACGCAAAGACACAAGAAGATGAACAAGAGGGCCAAGATGGTCCTAAATTGATCACCTGAGTGATAGTAAATTAGTAGCTAATATTTAACTGCAAATATCTGGAAAAATTTGATCAGGAGTGCAAAGTGAAACTGAAAGGAATGGAAACTGTTAAAGAAATAGTAAAATGGCTTATCAGTAAAGGCCATTTGTATCTTGAAATCTAACAAGAACTTTAATAAGAATGGTATTATAAAGTTTTGTCATTTTGCACCTTTCCTGATATCAACGAAATCAATATGGCTTCCACAGTTTTTGTAGAGGGTCACCCAAAGAACATTTCTACCAAATTATCTTGGAATCGGACAAGCAGATTATGACGGATAAGGATTTTAAAGTCTTTTCTCACTTTCTGATGCCGCAGCAACCAAAGTTCTACACAAAATGTAAGTATTTGAACAATTTTGAAAGAGGACCAACAAAGGACATCCTGTGAAGTTAAGCTGAAATTGGTCCAGTGGAATAGTAGGAATTGTCATTTTGTAGCTTAAAGTTCAATTTACCCCTTTTGTGATGATGCCTGGTTGCTATGATTTTGTAACCAATCAATACGATTTGAAAAAATTAAGTAGAGGATCACTGAAGTAAGATTCCTATTCAATCTTCTTAAAATCAGACGAGCACTTTCAAAAAACTGGAATTTTCAAATTTTCTTAATTTGCCCCTTTTCTGATGCCGCCTGACTGCCATGTTTTTCAACCAATCAGTATGGATTGAACAGTATTTGTAGAGGGTCACCAAAGGAACATTTCTACCAAAATTTATTGGAATCTGACAAGCAGATTCAGAGGAGAATTTTTTTTAAGTTTGGACATTTTGCCCCCTTTCTGATGCCGCAGCAACCAAAGTTCTAAATGGAATTAAAATCTTTGATTTTTTTTGAAAGAGGGCCACCAAACATTCCTGTGGAGTTTGGTTGAAATTGGTCCTGTGGTTAAGGAGGAGATGATGTTTAAATCTAAAGGTTAGCGACGGACGACAGACGACGGACAGTGTGTGATCAGCATAGATCACCTTGAGCCTTCGACTCAGGTGATCTAAAAACAATTTTACTAATAAATACCTTTATACTCCTGTAGAATTAACCATGTGTAAGTGATTCAATGGTTATTAATTAATGTTTTATTAATATGTCATGCAACAATTATCAGATTACAGTGACAAAAAGATAGGACACTAAAAATGTCTGCATTATGTTAACATTTTGAAAGCAAAGATATTTTTTTTCTAAAGCGATGTCGGAAAAATTGTTAACTGGTATCCCATGTTTAGCCATAAAATGAGTCCTTAGCTATAACAAAATTGTTTTGATTGATTGTTTGGTGTTTTACACCACTTTCAAAAATGTTAAGGTTATATAAGGCGTTTCCTAGGTAAGTTACCAGTACTACTGGTCCATTTATCCTGACACCAGCCAGTCACCGTAATGCAAACCCTGCAACTCTGAGCGCCAAGGAGGGCAGCCATTACTACCATTTTATCAAGTCTTTGGTATGACCCAGCTGGGGATCAAACCCACGACCTCCTGCACCAAAGGTGGATGCTCTACCACTACACCACCGAGGCAGTTATTTATAACACTTCAACCATTGACAGATTCTCATTATTTTAGCATAAAATAAGTGCCTAGCTTATTACAATACTAAACCACTCCACATGTTGTTGGTGACAACCAACTGCAATGCATAATTTTTGCCAATAGAGAAATGCCCCTTGATCTTGGTTGTAAAAAACATGTTAGAAAATGCAGGAGACCTTGAAAGGTTTCAATCTTCATACAAAAGAAGGGTCCACTTCTGGTTTATCCCCTGATCGATATAATAATAGTAAACACTCTGTGCATAGGTGAGCTGAAATGTTAATCAAAAGGTACTAAAGTTTGACACTCGCCAACACACCCACTCAACAACATCATCATTCTTATAACAAAGTTTCAACTCTGGTAAAAAACATTTGCTTACTTTGTCTTGCTTTCAATTTCTTCTTCTCTTCCTCTTTCTCTGTTTCTTTTGTTTCCCTTTCATAGTCGTAGTACATATCTTTTTGTGGTCTGAAATCAAATTGCAGAGGACATGAACTTATAAATTAATTTTGGAACATATTATATATTAACCAAGAGTGTTGTTGAAAACGTTATCACTTTAAAGTATTTCCGTTATATCAAAGCGGCCAGTTCACCCGATGTGTATTTCCTTGCACCTGTACTTCATTCTTCATTAGTCCAAGGCAACTGGTTACTTTCACACATAGAATATCTAGTCCATTAGTGGAAGTGTATGATTGAAAAAGTTATCACATTAAAGTAAAAGTTTTTCCGTTATATCAAAGCGTCCAGATCCGCCGTGGCCGAGTGGTTAGTGTCGGGGATTTGAAACTGGGCATCGCGGTTCGATCCTCAGTCGCTGCACGCCGGTCATGGTGGAGTGCTCTTAGGCAAGGCACATTTCCTAGCCTAGAACTGGTTTGTTTACCAAGCGATCATGAATATGTGAACTGTCGCAGTGATATAACTGAAATAATGTTGAAACGGCGTAAAACCCCACTAAAACAAAACCTTCCTACATAGAATATTTAGTCCATTGGTGGTAGATGAATGACAGTAGTCACAATTTGCAACCAGCCAAGATCAGTTGGGGGAAGTGGCAAGAATCAAACTATCCAGCTGTTTAATTTGATTTGTTATTGCAATTAATTTCAAAACATTGAAGATTTTCTTGTGGATGGCCCATTTAATAAATTCAGAGTTTTTTGAGATATAACTTACTTCCATTGCTGGTCCATGTCAAGCAAATCTGATGTTTTGGTGGTAATATCTACTTGAAATCTATCAATATCTATTTTCACAATTCTGGCATGTATTGTCATATTAATCTGAAAACAAAACATAACAAGACATGGAAATTCCATGAAACCAGGTTTTCTATAATGGAAGGTGTTTGATTAAGAATTAACAGATCTGTCAAATCTTTCTGTTAATAGTTAATCAAAGCTAGTAATTCAAGTAACAGGGAATCAGTTCAACTGATGTCTATTTGTTGTCACTGTGACCTTGACCTTGAAGCTACAGACAAAAGTTTTGCATGTGACACATCATATTGATATAGTTCATATTTGTGCCAAGTTATTTGAAAATATCTCTATGCATGACACAGTTATGGTCCAGACAAGAAAAGTTCAATTAAAGTCTATTTCTTATCACTGTGACCTTGACCTTGAATTAACAGATTTTTTTTTTGCATTTGGCACATCGTCTTGATATGGTGCATATTTGTGCCAAGTTATTTGAAAATATCTCTATGCAAGGCAAAGTTATGGTCCGGACAAGGAAAGTTGTATGTAAATAAATGTATGTAAACAAGAGGGTGACAACATAAGCTCTTCGAAACACAGCCCAGGGGAGCTACAAATTATAAACATTCCAATGCAGACCAACATGGAACCAGGACATTTGAAATAGGGTTAGTATATAGAAAAAGGGCATGTTTCATGTTCTAAAAGCATTATTTGACACCCAAACCCTATGTTACGGATGCTCAAAAGAATCGTCTCATTGAGTCAATTCGTTTGAGTACACACCACATAGGGTTGGTTATGTAATAAGAGAGATATTGCCGGGAAAAGACCAGGGTCTGAAACTATAAAACTCTGAAAACGTTCTCATGTAACTCCATGCTCAAGATAAGGTTTCGGATTGGTCAATTTGGAGATCCAATTTACTTCTGACCAATCAAATACTTCAGCACAAATTCTGTGCACAGATTAAACTTTCATAGTTTTGGAGCCAGTTTACTTTCCCTTATCTAGTATACAAACTGGTCTTAAGACTCTTACCTCACTAAGTTCTGGAAAGTCATTTTTATTACAGAATGGACATTGCCATAACCCTGTCTCATCATTTCTGACAGGATCTGCCTGGTCCAGCTGTTCACCTCTGGGTTTTCTGTGGGCAACTCCACTCACTGACGCCAGAAGTAATTTACCTGTAATCACAATGAGATGGGCTTTCTGACATTTCCATTGAGTAAAGATCCAGATCAGCCTGTACATTCATATAGGAGAAATACCATTTTATAGGAGACTAAAATCTTCTAAGAACAATGTTTGGTCCTGTTAGAGCTTACTTAAATAACTGTAAAATTAGTTCAAGTTGAATTGATTGACACTGAAAGGAAATTTGATACAAGTTCTTTCATAAACAGTCCAAATTGTCTCAAGCAGCCATCCATGAGGGGTGGGGGTTGGTTTAACCCTTTCCCTCATACGACAATTCTGCAGCAAATGACTTTGAACATGTGTTGTCAAAAAAATAGAAAATCTCTTTAATTGAATGGATAACCTATGACTTAAAGTGGAAAACATTGTGGCAAAAGGAGAAATTGCTCGTTTTAACCTCCCCACACACTTGTCATAAGTACGAAATATTTGGGTATTCAGGAGGCAGACAACAGTGAATATTTGTTTTTATTATAAGGTGTGACAACTTGCTTCACAATCAATGGTGAACAAATAAGCTTCCAACCCTTTCCCACATATAACAAATCTGCAGCAGATGACTTTAAAAATATTTTGGCAAGAATATGAAAAGGTTCTCTAAATGAAAGTATCGTAATTGAATAGTCTAAAACATTGTGGCAAAGGAGAAATTGCTCATTATGAGTAACTTCTTCTCTCGCCAAAATATTTTCAAAAGTCGCCTGCTGCAGAGGCGTCAGAAAGTGACTGTATGAGGGAAAGTGTTATCTAAACCTACAGAAAGTGAAGTTATATTCTGCAAAATCATTGTATCTGTGAACATATTAATACAAGATCTTATGTTACAAAATTCTAAGAAATAATTGACCATCCACCTACCAATGTAGAATGTATCTGGAGTTTCCTTTGAAATCATATTAAAGCGTTCCTCATTGGTGGGTGATCTGTAAGGGGTCCTCAAATCTTTGTATCTGTGATTTAACTCGGCTCTGATATCATACAGAGTGATGTGTTTGTCTCCATAGCCCTGTCCGTCAATAAAAACAACTAAATAATTCAGAGTTCTAGAAAAGCAGATTATTTCAGGTTACGAACCCTTTCCCACTTTCAGATGCATGTTTACGCATCTGCAGCAAAATACATTTGAAAATATTAAAATGAGCAACTTCTCTTTTGCCACAATGTTTTCAATTCTATTCAATAATTATACTTTGATCTGTAGAGATTTGTCATATTTTTGCCTACATTTGTTCATAGTTGTCAACTGCAAATGTGTTTAATAAAGGAAAGAGGGTGGGGGGATATCCTTGTGTGACCTACAAACATTACGTTAGCTAATGATATTGTGGGACAAAAACTCCTTCTCTATGGCTCTGACATACTCACAGTAAATTAAATCTCCATAATTGAAAGTATAATTATTGAATAGACTTGAAACTATCGAGGCAAAAGGATAAATTGCTTCCCGATTGGGTTCAATAATGGTTCAAAGGGCTATAACTCTCAACAAGAAAAATATGCTAATAAATTAAATTTAATTCCAGCCAGCAGTTGCTGAGAACTAGCCTTGACAAAAAAAACACATATCATTTAAACTCAAGACACATTTAACCCTTTCCCTCATACGACAATTCTGCAGCAGACGACTTCGAACGTATTTTGTCAAAACATATAAAAATCTCCATAATTGAATGGATAACCTATGACAAAAAGTGGAAAACATTGTGGCAAAAGGAGAAATTGCACGTTCTGTGCAATTTCTTCTTTTGTCACTATGTTTTCAAAAAGCTGTCTGCTGCAGATGCGTCAGAAAGCGTCTATATGAGGGAAAGGGTTAACAGACGTCAAAAAGGCTATTCCAAGAAAGTCATTTATAAATAATTATTTCTTTGTATTATACTAAGATGCCAGCCCATGTCACATTACCTGTCTTTCTAACTCTTCTGCAAAGGCATCAAGATCTAAATCCTTCAATCTTTCCGGACTTTCTAAGATTTCCTCTAGAGCACCAGCAGGATTAGCGTCTTCAGCAGTGTCGTCATACTCCAATGCATCAACAGCCATTTTCCTCGCCCATTCATATGTTTCAGGATGGACACGAGAACCGTCCAACACCTCTACGTATGCCTCTGTACTATAAACAAAAAAAAAGGATACAGATTCTTGTCTATTTTTTAGTATTCATTTACAGCAATTGTTTGTATTCACATTATGCCATTGTTCAAATTGTTCCTATTTGGTTTGATCTATTCCCAAATACAGGCGCATTTTTCAACAACTTTTACAAAACATTGTGACAAACAAGAGGGCCATGATGGCCCTATATCGCTCACCTGATTTAATAGAACTTCAATAGTTTTCAAAGTTTTATACTCTATACATATAAGGAAAACAAGCAACCCTCCCTAGTGGCCATGTTTTTCAATGGATCGGATTTATTTGAACAACCTTGGTAGAAGGTCACCCAAGGAACATTTGTGCCATATAATTTTTAAATCAGGCAGGTGCTTTTGGACAAGAAGATTTTTAAAGATATTACAATGCACATATTAGGAAAACAAGCCCCGCCCCTGGAGGTCAAGTTTGTCAATGGATCGGATTAATTTGAACAATCTTGGTAAAGGGTGCCCCAAGGAACATTTGTGCCAAATTATCTTTAAATCGGGCCAGTACGTTTGGACTAGAAGATTTTTAAAGATTTTACAATGCACATATAAGGACAAGCTCCGTCCCCCGGCGGCCATGTTTTTCAATGGATCAGAAATATTTGAACAATCTTGGTAAAGGGTGCCCCAAGGAACATTTGTGCAAAATAATTTTCAAATCGGGCCAGTACTTTTGGACAAGAAGATTTTTAAAGTTTTAACAATGCACATATAAGGAAAATAAGCTCCACCCCCTGGCCGCCATGTTTTTCAACGGATCGGAAATATTTGAATAATCTTGGTAGAGGATACGCCAAGGAACATTATTGCCAAATAATTTTCAAATCGGGCCAGTACTTTTGGACAAGAAGATTTTTTAATATTTGGCAATTTTCCCCTTTTCTGTTGCCGCAGCAACCAACGTTCTACTTGGAATTAAATTCTTTGAACAACTTTGAAAGAGGACCACCTAAGGACCATTCCTGTGAAGTTATTTTGAAATCTGTCCATTGGTTTAGTAGGAGAAGTCATTTGTTAAACAGACGGACAGACGACGACGACGCCGGACGGTGAGTGATCACAAAAGCTCACCTTGCCCTTCGTGCATAGGTGAGCTAAAAAGGGAAATGGCTCATCATGAGTAATTTCTTCTTTTGCCACAATGTTTTCAAATGTATTCAGTTATTATACTTTCATAATATATCATGTTTTTTTATATTTAAACAAAGATGTTTTTAAAGTGGTCTGCTGCAGATGTGTTGTACGAGGGTCAGTTGTAAAGGTCCTGGACTGTTCTCATAAAACATTCATTTTTTATTAAATCATATATATAATCAGAATAATAAAACAAGATGCATTATAGTCGCGTAAAGAAAAACTTACATGTATTTAATTGATATAAATGCTTTTTTCATTTAAATTTAATAATGCAGTTTATGTGGTACGGAGCAGTTTGAAATCATACATATTACAGTGCTTGCCCTAACTTTCTGAAACAGGAAGTCCTGACTTCCTTGGTCTGAATTTTGGAAGTCCTTATCATAATCTTGGAAGTCCCATGTGCTGAGTTGGCTTTTCCACATCTTGCACTTGTTTCCCTTTGTTTCATTTTTTAAAAACATTCACAGAAAAGAAGCAAATTTTTACAAAAAGCTTATATTGCTCCTTTGTAAATAATGTTATTGTTTCAGTTTCTTTCATTACACTTTTAAACCAGTAGGTGTTTTATGCGATCTATTATGCTCTGTACTGATTATGCATATATAATGAATCATGTTCTCAAACCACATGCATTGTGGAAAAAGGAATGATTTCGGATATTGTGACTGTCTGCAGTGCTTTC
Source organism: Serripes groenlandicus (assembly GCA_031761405.1). Lineage (NCBI taxonomy): Eukaryota > Metazoa > Mollusca > Bivalvia > Cardiida > Cardiidae > Serripes > Serripes groenlandicus. The sequence continues at coordinate 81,301 of JASEVX010000076.1, forward strand.
ATTTTAAACACCAGTAAATCTACTATTCTGCAGTGAGTTGTGTTAATGAAACACATACTAAACTCTTACAATGATAACATTTTAAAACAATTAACTGTAAGAAATACTTTCTTGAGTGACATTTCCGATTTTCAGAAAGTAGAAAAATGCACGAAAACCCATTACAATATTTATTTTCTCCTTTCGTCTTCATTATTTCTTATCTTCTAAAAAGAAACTAAAATGGCCAAAAATGTTATTTAGTTGTATAGGCAAGTCTTTTCTTACAGATAGCTCTGAATTTGATCTTAATGGCCAAAAAAACAAAATCGGCAATTGAAAATAATTTCCTATGTATGGATTCGTGTAAACAAAAACATAATCTTTAAACAGTTAAATTAATATAGGGACATTCTTTAATCATATCCTAGTTTGTTATCAAATTGGTTATTGATATTGTTCTCCCCTACGCTGCTTGAAATGAAAAAATAGTATTGATTGGTGTGAAGTCTTTATCGAGTGTCAAATCTGGAGTTGGGTGGGGTACGGATTCTCGATAGTGATTGGCTTAAATCTACCAATTGATAACTCCCACTGTCCATCATTGACACTTAATCAAACACAATACACAATGATTGCAGAATAATTACACACGATTTCAACTGGAAGTATACGCCCTGTGTTTTGATTGCCGGCGTATACCCTTAATTCCTGGACGTACTTGGACGTCTCCCTTGTCAATTTTGGGCGTACGGGAACACTTTTCGGACGTAAAAACGCCCAATACGTCCATTAACGTGAGCGCTAATATTAAGTAATAAATCTAAATGTATTCTATCTAAAATCTTCAAAATTGTGCGCATTAAGATCACGCTTTTAGACGTCAGAATCATATCTGTTGAATACTTTCTGAAAAATCTAACTTCATATCCGTCAAAACAAGTATAAAATCGCAAGTTGATGATTGCTACCCTTCAACAGGTGCCATCATAAAAACGTCATTTCGCAGATATGGGTACTCATTGAGACGATTCTTTTGAGTACCCACAACATAGGATTAAAAGGTCATATAAGGATTTTAGAACATGCAAAATTCCGCTTATCTAGAGCTTCGAGGATAGATCATGTGATCACTTTTACCTGTCTCCGAGAGAGTTTGTATCTATTTTGATGAAACCAGCACAGTTAATGAACACCTTCGGACTCATTCTACACAGTGTGACCAGCTGCGTTCTGTTTTCTAATCTACTACTGTTTTGTCTCAACACCTACAAGTAAACAACAGTTTAACAAATTTATTTGATGAAGAGGTTCAGGGATAATTCTACCATTTCCTCAAAGTCATTCTATACAAGTCACTTTATTTAAAACAAGAGCTATCACAGTAGCTCATAACTCTCCTGGTGGAGGGGTTAAATGAATAACTTAAACACAAAACTTAAAAACACTTTGTTTGATTTAAACCTTTCCCACCTGTAAATGCATGTTGACCCTTCATCAGCAGATGACTTTTGAGAACATTGTGACAAAAGAAGAATCAATACTACTTTATTCCCCTATCAACAGTTTTCAAAATTGTTAACAAATCAAGATACAAAATAAGAAACAACCCAGTAATACAAATGACCAATAACCCTTTCTCCTACATGTACATGCTTTCGAACGCCTCTGCAGCAGATGAATTTGGTAAAACATTGAGGCTCAAAATGAGCTATTTCTCCTCTAGCCAGAATTTTTTCAACTTTAATCAATGACTGTTCTTTCATTTGTAGATTTTCCAAATATTTTACTAAATGTTTTCGAAGACGTCTGCTGCAGATTTGTTGTATGTTGGAAAGGGATAAAGTAGCTGACCTACATGTCACTGTGGATTCTGAGTTGGACCCTTACAGTTCTACATTACACCATTCAACTTTTTCTCACATTATCTGGTTTATGAATTCACGATTTAGCCATATATGCAACCTAATTCCACCAATCTTACTTCGCGCTAAGTAAAACTTAAATACTTTAAAGAATATTTTATTTTTTGCTTTTTATATTTTTTAAAACATGAATGGTGGAATGGATTCAAGTAAATGACTAAGTGGACATAAATAGTTACATTACTGGCTAACAACTCTTTTTAAGAAACGAAATATGTTGGCATTCTTATTACAGAAACCAAAGATTACACAATAGATCTATTGTCCTGCAATTAACTAAACATGTTGATCATACTGCATGACTTACCCTTAGCAGAGCTCCACCCTTTCTAGGACCAAGCCCACAAATAAACTGTACAAGTGAAGATGTGTGGGGGTTACTTATACAGTTATTTATATCCACACCAACCTCATTTACTCTGTTCACAAATTCTAAATACAAGGCATTCAACAAATCCTCTTTTGCCAATGAATCCTGAAAGAAAATAATTTCAAAATTTATAACAATCACAGTTTTCACAAGTATTTCAGTTATATCATGGTGACAGTATGTTTTTGGTCATGATTTCTGGATGACAAACCTGTTCTATGCCAGGAAATGTGCATTATCATGGACACTCATCTATGACCTCTGTTTACCAGATCAAACCAAGAATGCCTGGTTTCATATCCTACATGCTAATCTGCAGCAAACATTTTTAAAAAACATAGTGGCTCAATATTTTTAACTTTATTCAAGACTTATTTTTTCATCTATGAAGATTGTCCTAATTTTTTATTTGATTTCTTCAAACTCATCTACTTTTATTGAGCATTTTCAAAGTGTCCTTCCTGAAAAATGCATTGAGGGCTTTTTAAAAACCAAAAACTAACTATTTTTATTTTTATTTAAAGCCTGCAAACTTATATGTGTGAAATAATAATTTAACAAATTATTTGTATATATAACTTTACAAGTTAATAGAGTGACGTAAATACGATTTTGATTCTAAATAAAATCTTGTAAAGTGTTGTAACCAATGTGTCCAATGTATTGCAATGTGTGGTTGCTTTTTATTTCTTAATTTAAAATGTCCAGAGATGTTTGCTAACCTATTTAATTCATTACGAAGAATTTGTTATTCATATTTGACTGGGGGGGGGTGAAATCGCGATTTTTGTCTCTTTTGACTTGTAACGTCAATTGTCCTGGAAAGCATATTCTACATCCATAATCACTGTGATTACGTAAAAAATATATATTTGCATGGTTATTATATTTTCATTTAAATGGAGAATAATTTATACTCAACATGTTTATGCTTTTTTTTCTTAGGTGTCCTGTTACACACTTACATGAAGTGCAGTCTTTTTGGTATCTTGTTACACAATTGGTGTCTGTTACACTAATATTTCACTAAATAAACCATTTATTTATTGAAATAATTCCAAACTAGAAATATCACTGAAGGTGATGAATACCCCCAGCTGGTGCCTGACAATATACATATGTATGAGAAATTCAAGGGGCCCATAACTCATTTAAAAATAATTCCAGTGCAACACGCCGACAATATGCACAACTAGACTTGATATCAATCATTCTTGTGAAGTTATATTAAATTCTGATCAAGGGTTGCTGAGAAATAGTGTTCACAAAATATGGACATATATGTAATATGTATGAGAAATTCCAAGGGGCCATAACTCATTTAAAAATAATTCCAATGCAACACGCCCACAATATGCACAACTAGGTATCAATCATTCTTATAAAGTTATATTGAATTCTGACCAAGGGTTGCTGAGAAATAATGTTGACAAAAAATGTCCACAGACCAACGGACCGACAAGCGTGACTCCTATAAAGCCCCCATATACTATGTACCTGGGGGTATAATAAAGATGGTGAAAATGTAATATTAAACAAGACATGGAAATTCCATGAAACCAGGTTTTCTATAATGGAAGGTGTTTGATTAAGAATTAACAGATCTGTCAAATCTTTCTGTTAATAGTTAATCAAAGCTAGTAATTCAAGTAACAGGGAATATTTCTATTGATGAATAATCATAATTACTTTGTCAATTAAATATATCACAATTTTATCTAACAAATATCAGTTCAATACAGTCAATCGTGTGTTGATGGCCTCATTTATTAAGATTCTTGTCATGTGAATTTGCAGAATCAATTCACAACTGCAAAATCCCGCGAAAATTTGGTACACCCAAAAAACTTTGTACGCCGGTAAAACCTTGAAGCTAATCTAGAAGCTACGGATAAATTATTTATATGCAACACATTGTCTCAGAAAATATAGATAAAATATTTATATGCAACACATTGTATTGATATAATGCATATCTATGCTATATTCTTTTAAATTGCTAAGTTATTTAATATGGAGCATATTTGCGCGAAGTTATTTGAAAATATCTATATGCATGGTAAAGTTATGGTCTGAACAAAAAAAGTTCAAGTAAAGTATATTTTCTGTCACTGTGACCTTGACCTGGAAGCTAAACACATAAATTGTGCATATGACACAGCGTCTTGATATGGTGTATATCTGTTCCAAGCTATTTGAAAATATCTCTATGGATGAAAAAGTTATTGTCCGGACAAGAAAAGTTCAACTGATGTCTATTTGTTGTCACTGTGACCTTGACCTTGAAGCTACAGACAAAAGTTTTGCATGTGACACATCATATTGATATAGTTCATATTTGTGCCAAGTTTTTTGAAAATATCTCTATGCATGACACAGTTATGGTCCGGACAAGAAAAGTTCAATTAAAGTCTATTTCTTATCACTGTGACCTTGACCTTGAATCTACAGATTTTTTTTTGCATTTGGCACATCGTCTTGATATGGTGCATGTTTGTGCCAAGTTATTTGAAAATATCTCTATGCATGACAAAGTTATGGTCCGGACAAGAAAAGTTCAATTAAAGTCTATTTCTTATCACTGTGACCTTGACCTTGAATCTACATAATTTTTTTTTGCATTTTTCACATCGTCCTGATATGGTGCATGTTTGTGCCAAATTATTTGAAAATATCTCTATGCATGGCAAAGTTATGGTCCGGACAAGGAAAGTTGACGCCCGCCCGCCTTCGCCAAACTAATTTCCTTTGGAAAACCTGGTTAAAAAGTTTAACTAAGCAAGAGCTTCATAAAAATGATTTATTATGTGGTGTCCTGTGTTACTAACAATACAACTTAAAACCAAAACTACTATTTATTTAAAGCTAAAAACTATTTTGTCATTTAGAATATTAACAGCTTTAATAGATATTGTTAACCATATATATTATATAGCATTTAATTTGACAAAAGTCAAATATTTCAAAAGAGGACACCACAGTGTTTGTGATGTAACACAAAACCCGGACACCATATTATGGCTCAAATGTCTTTTCCCCCCATGGCTTATGTATCAGGCAGCCAAAACAAATCATTCCACAAACAGGTACTTGAGTTTGAACCATGACCTTTCAAACAAATACACTTTTGACATGAACTGCTGTCAAATCATTCATATAGTTGTTTGGTTTGTATGGAGTTTCTCCTCACTTTCAACAGTTTTTCAGTCAAATTATGGTGTTACCACTGTAAACTACCAGTACTACTGGTAGGCTTATCCTGACACCATCAGCCAAAATGCTATCCCCACAACCCATAACATCCAGGAGGGAAGCCATTAATACAACTGTTTAACCCTTTCCCACATACAACCAATCTGCAGTAGACGATTTTGAACATATTTTGTCAACAATTAGAAAATCTCTATAAATGAATGGATAACCTATGACTAAAAGAGGAAAACATTGTGGCAAAAGGAGAAATTGCTCGTTTTGAGCAATTTCTTTTTCCGACACTATGTTTTCAAAAAGCCGTCTGCTGCAGAGGCGTCAGAAAGCGTCTATATGAGGGAAAGGGTTAAGTCTTTGGTATGACCCTACCAGGGATCAACTATACGCACAAATAGAAGGACAGCACATACCTGCATTGGATGAAATTTAAGACACAAAATATCCTCATCTTGATTACAGAGTTGAGAGAATTCTGTAAGAGGATCGTGTAACCTTCTAGCAATAACAACTGCATGGCGCAACACTGTGGGATATTCTCGAAATTCCTCCTGTCAAAAGTGATATATAATCTTATTAGATATTCTGAGTTACAGAGTTAACCCTTTCCCACATACAACAAAAATGCAACAGACAACTTTGAAAACATGTCATCAAAACTATAGAAACTCTCTATAAATGAAAGAACAATTATTGAATAAGGTTGAAAACATTGTGGCAAAAGGAGAAAGAGATACTCTTTGAATTGGTCCTTTAAAAATTCCTTTTCAAATTAAATAATTAGAACATGAATTATTTGTTTTGTGGAACACCTTTTCATGCAATGTTTTAACAGTTGTACATTTTTTTGTTTTACAATGCTTTCATAGAATTATGGAATAAAGGGGACACAATGGTCACAATTTTGACAATTGTAAGGAAATGCTCCTTTATTATCTATATAATTTGAAAAGATGTGAAATGTAATACGAGGACAATTTCAAAATTTTGAAAACAAATTGAAAAGTTTGACATTTTTCTTCTCTTACTGCAACATTTTCAAAATTAATCTGCTGTGATATTTTAAAACAAGAGGGCCATGACGGCCTTGGATCGCTCAACTTATTTTTTTTCACTTTAGCCATATAAGCCCTGCCCCCTGGCGGCCATAGTTTTCAACCAATCAACATGGCTCAAAGGATTGATTGATTGATAGTGGGTCAACCTAGGAACATTTCTACAAAATATTTGAAAATCGGCCTGACACTTTCGAAGGAGAAGATTTTTTCAGTTTTCACCATAGCCATATAAGGCTAAATAACCCCGCCCCCTGGGGGCCAAGGTTTTTGACCAATCAACATGACTTGAAGGTTTCAACAGTTTCCTAGCTTTCTCACACAACATTCTTCCCAGGCAACTGGCTGCCTTCCCACATACACTAGTTTTAGGTGGAAGACAAATGTTGATAGTTAGAATGACCTTTGTCTATTATGGCCAAGCTGAGGTTCAAACAAAAGACACCTCCTGGTAACTGACTCATCTATGCCGACTCAACCATTTTACCAAAAACAGAATGAGAAAATATGAGCGGTGCTAAAGCAGAATTTTACCCCACACCAATCTGCCCATTTGCATAGCTTGATCTAGAAAACTTCAATAGCTTGGATGCATGGGCAGATCTTTATCTCCGCTTATTTTTAAACTCAATTTTCATGTGCTAAATTCCTTATTTGTTGTAGGTACTCATAAAAATAGTCTCACTGAGAGGATTCTTTTGCGTACCAACAACATAGGGTTTGTTGAGTAATAAGAGAGATATTGTGAGGAAAATACTCCTCTAATCTAGGGGTTGTGAGTTTGAACCCCTTCTTGGCCAACATTCTTTCCAACATTTGACAGAAGTCAGTGACAGGCGTCATTTGTCTTCCACCAATGGGCTAACAGTCTATGTGGAAAAGCTGCCAGTTGCTTGGAAAGTATGTTGTGTGAAGTACTCGTGTGAGAAAGCCAGGAAACACACAAGTATGTGAATTGGCCGCCGTGATATCACTGATTTTTTTTTTGAAAACGGCGTTAAACCCCTCATCTAGTCCTTGGAACTTACATCTGCCTTGGCACTATTTGCCCAGACCATGGCTAGTTCATTATCGACCAGTTCTATGTTGATGGGAGGCATCTGTTGTTCTTGTTCTAACTCAATTATTATCTTCTTTATATCCTCGATTATCAATACTGCATCTCTAAAATTGACAGAACACATAAATCAGAGCTGAAGATAAAAGGCATTTTGCCTTTTCCTTATTTTCAAGATTCTTTTGTGTACTAAAATCAATGGGTCTGGTTGGATAATATAGCATCTTAAGGACATAACAAGAGGCCCAAGAAGGTCAGTATTGCTCCTCTGCAACAAAACCAAAAAACCCTATCCTCTGTTTCCTATGTCTTTTGTGAAATATGACTTGAGGATTCTAATAGGTCACCAAAGAAATTTAGTTTAGGGCTACTCTGGGGATATTTGTTCGATTTTTCTTAAAATTAGGAATTTTGTTTTAGAAGAAAGATGTCCTAAGTTTTTGTTAAAGGTATAAAGATTAAAAAGCCCAATCCCTTGGCAGCCATGTATTATGATCAATCAACAAGGCTTCTTTAAAAGCTTTTACTTATCTTCTTTACTTACATGCTTTCTGCAGTAACAGCTATCACATGTGGCTTCTGAATTTCAATGAAGTCCTTTAACTTCTCCATGTCTTGCTCCTAATCAATCAATAGACAAAACAGAGAGTTAATTAAGCAAATTTTAATAACAGTCATATGATATATATGAATTGCTTCTTTAAAATTCTAAATAAGAGGCATAATGAATATTCTTGTATCATTAATTGTTCTTCAAACCCTATATCATCTCAGCGAGACGTTGCTTTTGAAAACCCTCAATATTGAGATTAATTATTTTTGTTATAAGGCAAATACTGTTGGCAATAGACCTGTTTACTTCCCTTATTTAGACATATGATTATTTGGTGTTTTATGCCACATTCAACAATTTTTCAGTTAATCAGTGTATCCTGGGAAAGAAACAGTACTATGTGTCCATTCATCCTGACACCAGCCAGTCAGTCGTAATGCTACTCCCGCAACCCTGGGCGCTAAGTTTGGGCAGCTATTTCCTTTCATATTTCCCCGCCAGGGTTCAAACCCGTGACCACCCACACCTGAGGCGGACGCTCTACCACTACACCACCAAGGCTGTATATGCTTCTAGGAATTAATTCTCCCATATGCATTTTTACATTTTTTAACTAAAATTCTACGGTTTTCTCACACAGGCTGAAAAGACAATTTACTACCAAGCAGATAAATGAAAAGACCATTTACCTTTTCTTGCCTTTCTCTATCATTTCGAGATCGTATCTTACTCGTTAAATTCTGTAATCTAATAAAGTCTTTCACTTCACCATCACTGTTCACCATACACCCAAATCCAGTCATATCCCTATTAAAGAAAAGATCGAAAACTGTTCAAGACTATCACAAACATTATAGAATAACCAGTATTTGAGAAGGATCTACACATGATTTCATGTTTTATATACTGAGAAAAACATCTTTGTTAAAATATTCAAAACAGTACTCAGTCACAGAGGACCAGATAAGGAGGAGAAATTTGGACTTTTCACACCTATTTTTAGCTTATGACTCAACCAATCCCTATGTTGTGGGTAGTCAAAAGAATCATCTCACTGAGACAATTTTTTTTTGAGTACCCACAACTTAGGGTTTGCGTATCAAATAAGGGTTTTTGAAATTTAAATACTGACCGTATCTAGAGCTCTGCAATCAGCACAATTTTAGCTTTTAGATGAAAGACTTAATTTCAGAGATCTGTTAAACAATTTTCAAACATTTAAGTTCAATGTGTAAAATTTATATTTCTCATACTAACCTTTATAGCCCTTTTTCGGGTACAGACAGCTAAAAAACCTCTGTACCAAACAACTTTTAAAACATTTGTTCAAAACAGAGTATTTGCTTATCATGAGAATACTTTCTCATTTTCTTTTTCCTTTTACTACAAAGTTTTCAGACCTTTATCTAAGAAACGCAATTGTTTTTCCTCGAATATTTTCACCCTTTCCCATATACAATAAATCTGTAAAGTTGAAAACATTGTGGCCAGAGGAGAAATTGCTCGATATGAGGAATTTCTCCTTTTGCCACAATGATTTGACAAGTTGTCTTCTTCATAAGTGCCAGGATGTAGGAAGGGGTTAATACATCATGTCAGGTAAGCTGTTTTAATAAACTGCTGCATACAACATATCATTTAACCATTTCCCACATATATTTCTGATGCCACTGCAGCAGACAACTTTAAAAAACATTGTGGCAAAAGGAGAAATTGCTCATGAGACAATTTAACCATTTGCCACAATGATTTCAATTCTATTTTGCAGTCTTAGTTTTTCACGTTTTTACCAATATATCTCCGAAGTCTTCTACTGTAGATTTATTGTGTGTGGGAAAAGGTTAATAAACATACCTCTGAGGCACGTATGCAATACCCAGAACCCGCAGAGTGTTCTCCTCACCCTCATCAAGATAATCATATAGCTGTTGATCCGTCTGGTAAGGGGCAACTTTTAACCAGTTATACAGCTTTCTACAGCAAGCCTGAAATTAATCAATCTTTCCTATCATATCTGTATGAATGTTATAGTTGTGGATACCATCATAGAATTTTGCTATCATTTACATGAACTCACTTTCTGAAACACAAATTTAGACTCCTGAAATATGTTCTGTAAGTGCATTATTTTAAGAAATCACCTCTGGGTTGTCACTATCGGTTCTCTGATTCCAACCTTCTTTCACTTTCATTATCCAAGAAGTGTTACCATTTTCCAGTAAGTGTTACTATTTTAAACCTCATTTGGAACTCCTCAGTTTTTGCCCAAGAGTTGTGTAGCTGGTTACCAATCAGGACACAAATGATAAATGAGAGGGAAAGCTGGGAACATGAATTGCAACCTAATACAGAAATTTTACGCATTTCATAGTGACAATTTAATCGCAAGAAAGATTCTGCCGGCTGAGAGTTGGTCTTACTTGTAGATAACGTTCTTCATGTATGGCATTATAATTATAATACAACTTGTAGATAACTTGCAACTGGTGACAATGCTTACGCTTCACACCTGGCAGGGAATTGTTTGACTACAGGCAAGGGGATAAGTAATGGTCAAGGATGTTGCTCATTGTGTTCTGGTACACAAAGTATTGCGTTAGCTGAGTTGCATTTTAGGGAAAATAATGGTCTAAGATGTTGCCCCTTGTGTAAGTGTAACATCTAGAATTGTGTTTTAAGAAGCAGTGTTCCCACTCACGTAAAATGTTACTTAAATTAGGTTAACACATTCAATTTCACGCATGTATTTTAGGCTGTATGCGAGATCGCGCTTAAGAAAATTCCGCGGCCAAAAAGCATGCTGTATATTCATTAAGGTGCCGAATATGATATTTAATTGAATCAAATATTTAACGAAATAATTATATATCTTATTCATACAAAAAGTAAAGGGAGTTGGTGATATTTCGTTTAATTTTCTTCTACCCATTTCGTCTAATCTATTTAACCGTGTGTTGGTAGAAAATAAAATGGCTGAGATTCAAATTTTTCGCTGATGTAATGCATTGAGTCAATTCAATGTTAAATATGATTTATTTAATCGGTGCAAAAGCTGTCTATGATGTAAACATCATAATAATATTGATCGCACCGGTTGGATATATGTGAAAGGAAAATTACTTATTGAAGACCGTACTCAAGAAGAACAAAACCGTCCGCTAGATGACAGGGTACGAATTTAAGCTCGCATACTCACGAATTGCGAGGTAAGATTTCTGGCACCAGCTTATTTTTGCGATTGAAATATTTGGGCAGAATAATATGCATTTGTAATCGTCGATCTTTTACAGGGTTTTTACTTAGAGTGGCTGGGAGTATACTTTCAGTTTTGCAATATTAGCGGAAGTTTACATTGGATAAATGTCTCATGCACATGCCTATTCAACGGCACCAATAATGATGACGTTTACCGCATACATTTGGGGTTTCGGAAATCTAAAATTAGTTATTATTTACATATCACAAATATGATTGGCTGGAATGGTCACGTGTATATTTTGGGTTTCCCAAGTTGTATTCAGTTTCACTACGGAGATTGTTGAAATGGATAAGTTTTTGCACTGAAAGCACACCCTCTACATGATACAAGAGGGCCATGATGGCCCTGGAATCGCTCACCTGATATTTTTTTTTTAACTTTAGCTATATAAGCCCCGCCCCCTGGCAGTCATAGTTTCCGACCAATCAACTTGGCTTGAAGGAATCTGATAGAGGGTCACCCTAGGAACATTTCTACAAAATTATTTGGAAATCTGCCAGACACTTTTGGAGGAGAAGACTTTTTAAGTTTTCACTATAGTCATATAATGCAAAATAGCCCTGCCCACTGGCGGCCATGTTTTTTTACCAATCAACATGGCTTGAAGGAATCTGAAAGTGGGTCATCCAAGAAACATTTCTACAAAATTATTTGAAAATCGGCCTGACACTTTCGGAGAAGAAGATTTTTTAAGTTTTCACTATAGCCATATAAGGCAAAATAGCCCCGCCCCCCCTGGCGGCCATGTTTTTCGACCAATCAACATGGCTTGAAGGAATCTGATAGAAGGTCATCCAAGGAACATTTCTACAAAATTATTTGAAAATCAACCTGACACTTTCGGAGGAGAAGATTGTTTAAGTTTTCACTTTGGCCATATAAGGCAAAATAGCCCCGCCCCCTGGCGTCCATGTTTTTCGACCAATCAACATGGCCTGAAGGAATCTGATAGAGGGTCACCCAAGGAACATTTCTACAAAATTATTTGAAAATCGGCCAGACACTTATTGAAGAGAAGATTTTTTAAGTTTTCACTATAGCCATAAAAAGCAAAATAGCCCCGCCCCCTGGCGGCCATGCTTTTTGACCAATCAACATCGCTTGAAGGAATCTGATAGAGGATCACCCAAGGAACATTTCTACAAAATAATTTGAAAATCGGCCTGACACTTTTGGAGGAGAAGATTTTTTAAGTTTGCACTATAGCCATATAAGGCAAAATAGCCCCGCCCCCCCTGGCGGCCATGTTTTTCGACCAATCAACATGGCTTGAAGGAATCTGATAGAGGGTCACCCAAGGAACATTTCTACAAAATTATTTGAAAATCGGCCTTACACTTTCGGAGGAGAAGATTTTTTAAGCTTTCACTATAGCCATATAAGGCAAAATAGCCCCGCCCCCCCTGGCGGCCATGCTTTTCGACCAATCAACATGGTTTGAAGGAATCTCATAGAGGGTCATCCAAGGAACATTTCTACAAAATTATTTGAAAATCTGCCAACCAGTTTGGGAGAAGAAGAATTTTGAAGTTTTTTTCATTTCGTTGCCATGGAAACCAGAATTCTGCATGGATCCTAAAAATTTGAAGGAAATCTGGTGAGGTCATTGAGAGGATGCTTTCTGTGATGTTTCATCCAAATTGACCCACTGGTTACTGAGGAGAAGAAGTTGACGCACGACGCACGACGCACGATGGACGACGGACGACGGACAAAAGGCGATCACAATAACTCACCTTGAGCAAAGCTCAGGTGAGCTAAAAAAGGGCTGTGACCTATCCAAAAATAATTTCTGAGTTTACACTTGATACCAAAGAACTATTGAAATTGAAGAGCATATATAACAAGAGGGCCAAGATGACCCTAAATCGATCACCTGATTGATAGTAAATTAATAGAAATTTCTGGGAAAAATATCAAGGAGTGCAATTAGAACTTCAAGGAGTGAACACTTCACAAGAAACAGCTTATAAGTAAAGGTCATTTATATCTTGAAATCTAACAAGAATTTCAATTAGAATTGAATTATAAAGTTTTTGTCATTTTGCACCTTTCTTGATCTGTTTTTAATATAAACCAATATGGCTTGAACAGTTTTTTTAGAGGGTCACTTAAGGATTCTTTCTACTGAATTATCTTGGGAGTCTGACAAGCAGATTATGGAGGAAAAGGATTTTAAAGTTTGGTCGTTTTACTCATGTTCTGATGCTGCAGCAACCAAAGTTTTACATAGAATGCAAGTCTTTGCACAATTTTGAAAGAGGATCAACAAAGGAACATTCATGTCCATGACAAATCATGTCATAATTGCTTGTTCACTTTCAATAACAATCCTTTATTTCCACCTTGCTGTTGAGACAACCCTTGCATAATACTCTGCCAAGTGTTACCTCCCTTAGACCATCAATCTAATAACCATATGTCATTTGAAGCAAAAAGTTAATTTTACTCCTTTTCAAATGCTGCTTGGTTGCTATGCCTTTCAACAAATCAATATGGCTTGACAAAGTATGTAGATGATCAATGAAAGAACATTTCTACTAAACTATCTTTAAATCAGACAAGCACTTTTATAAGGATGCTTTATTAAAGTATTGTCATTTTGCCCCTTTTTTGATGCCGCCTGACTGCCATGTTTTTCGACCAATCAGTATGGCTTGAACAATTTTTATAGAGGGTCACCCAAGGAACATTTCTACCAAATTATATTTGATTCTGACAGGCAGATTCGGAGGAGAAGATTTTTAAAGTTTGGACATTTTGTCCCCTTTCTGATGCCGCAGCAACCAAAGTTCTCAATGGAATTTAAATCTTTGAACAATTTTGAAAGAGGACCACCAAAGGAACATTCCTGTGATGTTTGGTGGAAATTGTTCTTGCGGTTCAGGAGGAGATGATGTTTAAAGCTAAAAGTTAACGACGGACGACAGACGACGGACGACGGACACAGAGTGATCAGAATAGCTCACCTTGAGCCTTTGGCTCTAGGTGATCTAAAAATAACAAGGTCACCGATTTAGGTCAGTCACTGAAACAGGGCAGTGTACGAATTACAATATTCAAATTAATTTTCAAAACATCCAAGCAGAAAATAATTTATAATTATTCCTAGAAGAAATCGAGAATGATACTCTAGATTCCTGTTTCCACACGATTAAAAAACAATAAATGGAAGTAGAAAATATGGCTAAATTCGACCCCTGTAGATGATGTTGATTGAAAAGTTTAGAAATAAACTTACTTGATGAAACCATCTAGCTAGTATGTAAGCCTTATTTAAACAGACAACGATTTATTAATACTGAGACCACAAGGAATAGATACTGATGAGGTCATACAGAGGGCTAAACAATTACAAAAATTTAAAATGTAGACAATTATGAATAAGTGTTACTTCTGTTATGATTGAAATGTGTTACAGTGCAGAGAATTTGATCAAAGTTAATACAGTCTCAAACATGTGCTTCTTGTTTATCCTATTTTATTATAAAAAATTTGCCTTCAAATTTTCATAACCCCTGAAATTTAATCTTACCCCCAGATTTTCAACCTAGGGGGTTTACCCTCATAAAAAAATGTGAGTGGGAACACTGATTGATTGATTGATTGTGGTTTAACGCACCAGTACTCCACACAACAATCTTCACACCAGTACTCCACACAACAATCTTCCCAAGCAACTGGCTGCTTTTCCACATAGACTTAGCCCATTGGTAGAAGACGAATGACGCATTGACTTTTGTCAATCATCGGAAAGAAAGTTGGCCGAGCCGGGATTCGAACTCACAAACCCTGGATTGGGAACACTGAAGTAGGTATGGAATACTAAAAAACAATATTCGAATATTCGTTTTACTTATTCTAATATTTTCGAATATTAGTTTTTTGAATCAGAAATCAGGATCCGATTTCAGGTTAATCCGAATACTGGTACATTTCCATTTCCTTTATCAAATAATGGCAATTTTCGAAGTATAAGTAAGCTTTTGTTTATGTATATGTTGCATTTTTTCAACTAAACTTACACTCACTTTTTTCCTCAACAGATATATTTGAATTTCAGGTTGATGTAAATAAAGAAAAAAAATCCCCTCGAAATGATAAACCGAATCATAAGTTTTTCTGAGCAGTATATTCATTCAGGTGTCGCTTATTTACCATATTTAATCGAATCAAATAAATAACGAAATAATTATATATACAAAAAGCATAAGGAGTTGGGTGATATTTCAGGGTTTTTTCTACCCGTTTCGTCTAGTCAATTTAACTGCGTGTTGGAAGAAAACAAATTAGCGGATGATTCAATTTGTTTGCTGATGTGAATTCGATTTTAAAGATGTAAAGAAGAAAGCTGCATACTTTTAAGACGTAATGCGATGTAAAATATGTTTTTTTTAATTGTTGCAATAGCTGTCTATGATGTTAACATCGACAATGTTTTGGTTAAGCTGGGAGGGTTTTACATTTATACATGTGTTTTGATTCAAAAATATGGAACAAACCAGTCGTCAAGGTGATGTCTGGTTTCACACAATAAGAACTCGGGTAAACAAACATGCGACAATTATCAATTTTATAATTGTCACTTAAGGTATAACATACATTGTAAAACACAGCAAACGACACATACACTATTTATCACTTCACCATTAATCATGATTATCTCCAACTCGCGACCTCTGTCAGAATTTTACTAATAATATTTGGTATTTTTTTTTTATTTCTTAAAAAAAATCATAGACTCAAAACGAATATTCTTATTCGAAAACAGTATTCGAATATTCGTCCATTTTTCGAATATTCGAATATCCGTTCCCATCTCTAGTTTTAAGTTACATAAATTGGTTTGGCATCTTAAAACGATTGAGCATCAAACTTGGCAGATTTTAATTCATCTAAGTCGGCAAGGAAAACAAGTTAGACCTTCTCTCAACTGGTGGAATGATTATAGACTGCTAGGAGCCTAAGGGATACACCCTAGCATTTCTGTCTTGCAGCCACAAACCGCCATTTAATAACTATAATAATTAATAATTATAAAAATGTCAGTTTTTTGTAGAATAATTTACAAACAAGAAACTGCTGAAGATGGTAAGGCCGGATTGTCAGCAATTTAACCTTGAAAATCGAAAAAACAAGGTCAAGGTCAAAGTAACCATATAAATTAATAGAACTTGTTACTGGTTACCTTCAGGCAAAAATGTTGACGGACAGACAGACAGACAAGGGTGGTGGGTGGGCTTTAGGAAACAAGAGGGCCATCATGGCCCTGGAATCGCTCACCTGATTTTTTTTTTTCACTTTAGCTATATAAGCCCAGCCTCCTGGCAGCCATAGTTTTCGACCAATCAACTTGGCTCGAAGGAATCTGATAGAGGGTCACCCTAGGAACATTTCTACAAAATTATTTGAAAATCTGCCTGACACTTTCGGAGAAGAAGATTTTTTAAGTTTTCACTATAGCCATATAAGGCAAAATAGCCCCGCCCCTCCTGGCGGCCATGTTTTTCGACCATTCAACATGGCTTGAAGGAATCTGATAGAGGGTCATCCAAGGAACATTTCTACAAAATTATTTGAAAATCAGCCTGACACTTTCGGAGAAGAAGATTTTTTAAGTTTTCCCTACAGCTATATAAGGCAAAATAATGCCGCCCCCCCCTGGCGGCCATGTTTTTCGACCAATCAACATGGCTTGAAGGAATCTCATAGAGGGTCATCCAAGGAACATTTCTACAAAACTATTTGAAAATCTGCCAACCAATTTGGGAGAAGAAGAATTTTGAAGTTTTTTTCATTTCGTTGCCATGGAAACCAGAACTCTGCATGGATCCCAAAAATTTGAAGGAAATCTGGTGAGGTCATTGAGAGGATGCTTTCAGTGAAGTTTCATCCCAATTGACCCACCGGTTACTGAGGAGAAGAAGTTGACGGACGACGCATGACGCACGCCGGACATAGGGCGATCACAATAACTCACCTTGAGCACTTCGTGCACAGGTGAGCTAAAAACAGTACCCAACAAGTGTCCTTTCGTCTGCCCAGACAGACGGACGGACATTGCCAATCTATAGACCGGAATTACTAGAGCAATCCGGCCAAATATATCAACTGTTCTTGCACGTCAAATGTTGATCAAGAATATCCACTTACCTTGACAATGCCATCTTTTGCCTCTGTTACTAGTTTAATTCTCAACTCTTTTTCTAACTGAGGGTATAATATTCTTTGGAGGGCCCACTCCAGGGCCTGACTTCTCTGTATGTTCCATTGTTGTACCAAGTGGCTGAATTCATCCTGTACACAAAATAAACATAAATTATAAAATAATACAATTATAAGGTTTTCTCTTTTACATTGATTTTCGATTTTTTTTTCTCTAACAATGTTTTTATTCTATGCTAAAAATCATATTTCCCATGGCAGAATATCAGCTTTCTGGAAGATATAATTACATCAACACTTACATTCATATAGATATTCATGTCCTGAAAGCTACTAAACAAAGCTACCCTTATAAAAGAACATTCTGTCAGTTATAATAAATGATGAATATTTCCATAGATTGCATATGTAATACAAGTCAGGATCTATTTGTCATTAAGCTACCCTTATAAAAGAACATTCTGTCAGTTATAATAAATGATGAATATTTCCATAGATTGCATATGTAATACAAGTCATGATCTATTTGTCATTCAATTTTTAATAAATGAATTCTATCCCTTGCGATTTTACCCAATGATAACAAACAAACAAGTTAACATCACTTGGTTTAGAATTTCTGTATCAAAAGTTCAATTATAAATGAGCCTGTCCATGGGATAAGGTACAAGTTGGGATTTCTAAACAGACTAGGTTCACATCGCCCTGTCCATCTGCTCCGTCTTATCAAAATCTACACAAGTTCTGAGCTCTAGATAAGGGGCTTTTTGAATTTTCTAAAATCCTTTTTTGACCCTCTTACCCTACATTGTGGTTACTCAAAAGAATCGTCTCAGTGAGACTCTGTTGAGTACCCACCACATAGGCTTTGCTTGGATTATACAAGAGATATTGTGTGGAAAACAGCTGTTTACCCCTCCTTATCTGGATCTCTGAAAGTTGACAGAAGCCTCAAGCCACCTAGGTTAAGAAGTAACATGAGAACATTGTAGATCTGATCAGACTAAGCATTCATACAGGTTTATATGAACCTACTACACTGGTCACAAAAGTGAAATTGAACCTTTCTCATGTGGGAAAGGGTTAACATATAATCACATTGGCCCCTATTAACTCCTGCATGAATTCATCTGCTTTCTGACGCCTCTGCAGCAGAAGACTTTCGAAGACTTTGTGACAAAAGTTAAATTGCTCAAAACAAGCAATTTCTCCTTTTGACACAATGTTTTCAACTCTATTCGATAAGTATGTCTTCATTTACGAAGATTTTCCATATTATTGTTGGAATGTTTTCAAAGTCGTCTGCTGCAGATTTGTTGTATGTGGGAAAGGTTTAAGGTGAGAGTACATTTAAAAGAAACAGCCAAAGAAAATACCCTGTAATATAGTTGTCTGATTTCCTCTAAAAACGTCTGTATATTTGGGTTGTCTGTTGTTTCATCAATAGAAATTGTGATGATCAATAATTGCTCTTCCTCAGCCTCAGTCAGTCTCAAGAACTGTTCGTCCTTCACATCTTTTATAGGTTTGTTCAACATATATTTCAAAGGGTAACATGGGTGAGCTTCATCTATAACCTGTAATAATGATGCACATTTATTTGTTTACATCTTTTTCAAAAACTGTTTCCCATCTACTATTTTACTTTTCTGGATTTAACATATTCATTTGTCCCAGAGACTTTCAATTTTGGAGCATATAACCTTTTCCCAAATACAACAATTCTGCAGCAGATGACTGTGAAAACATATTGGCAAAAATGTGAAATATCTCCACAAATGACAGTAAAAACATTAAATAGAGTTGAAAACATTGTGGCAAAAGGGGAAATTGCTCATGATGAGCAATTTCTCCTTTTGCCACAATGTTTTAAAAAGTAGTCTGCTGCAAATGCACCGGAATGCGTCTGCAAGTGGGAAAGGGTAAAATACTAATGACATATCAAACAATTTCCATGAGAAATACAAGCATACTTTCAAATGCTTATTCTGAGCAATTAGTCCTTTTGCCATAATGTTTTCAAAAGTTGTCTGTTACAGTTGAGTCAAAATACTTTTGCAAGTGGGAACAGTTTAACTCAATGCAGATGACTTAAACGGCTGGTTACAGTTGAGTCAAAATACTTTTGCAAGTGGGAACAGTTTAACTCAATGCAGATGACTTAAACGGCTGAAACAAAGAATGTTGCAAAAGGAGAAAATCCTTTAGGCAGATTCATTTCTCTTTTTCCCAAAATGTTTTTAAAGCACTGAAAATATAATATCAGGCAAATGGTTAACCCTTCCCCACATACAAATTCTTTCCAACGCCTCTGCAGCATATGACTATACTAAAATCATTGTGGCAAAAGGAGAAATTGCTCATAATGAGCAATTTCTACTTTTGCCACAATGTTTTAAATTCTATCCAATAATTAAAATTTTCATTGAAATGGGTTTTCAATATTTCTGCTTTAAATAAGTTTTCAAATTCATCTGCTACAGATTTGTTGTATGTGGGAAAGGGGGGTTAAATCTTAAGTTCTACTTTTTGTTTTACCTTAAGCCCTTTTTTAGTTGGACCAACATGAATTTTGGCCCTTTCAAAGTAAGCCTGTCTTACAACCTGTCTGACTAGAGGATCATGGGCCAGTTGCATAGCAACCATGTGGCGAGCACCATTCAACACCTCCTCTGTAGTTGGAAACTGACTGTAAAACAAAGGTCAAAGTGTAAATAGAAATTAAGTCTGTGAATTCATTTTGAAAATCAGAAGTTATCTTCAGTAGGATTCCTTCCCCATCAGATTAAACAACACGGATATAAGCCAAGTTCCAGCTTGAACAACTTAACATTATCGGTAGAAAAATATGTCGGCAACATCCGTATTCTTTGATTTAAACAGAGCTCTAGGTAAGGTGCCTTTTGCATGTTACAAAATCCTTATTTAACCTGCAAAATCTGTGTTGTTGGTACTCAAAAGAATCATTGCAGAGAAACAATTCTTTTGAGCACCCACAACTTAGGTTTTAATGAGGGCTACCTGAGATATCATGGAAGCATAACCTGTTTACTTTTCCTTATCTAGTCCTCTGATTAAAATCTACACAATAATAAAATCACGAAATTATAGGCAAACAGTGCTGGTTCAGATCAGGCTACTTGGATTTTGCCACAATGTTTTCAAAAGTTGTCTGCTGAAGATGCATCAAAAAGCGTTTGTATGTATTAAAGGGTTTACAACCACAACAATCATTTATAAATACTTATTTCACCTCGAAAACTCCATGTCGTTGGTACTCCAAAGAGCAGCTCGGGGAGACAATTTGAATACCACAACATAGAGCTTAATTGAGTTATTAAGAGAGATATTGCTGGATGTAGACCAGTCTGACAAGTCGAACAGCGAGTCTTGAAGTTTTATATATTTAATCCTTTCTCACATACAGCAAATCTGTAGCAGACGACTTTGAAAACATCTGGTTAAAAAATGATTTTGAGCAATTTCTCCTTTTACCACAATGTTTTCAAAAGTTGTCTGTGCAGAGGCGTCAGAAAGCATCTGTATGTGGAAAAGGGTTATGTGTACTTTACCCTGTAACGTAATCTTTGGCGTATTCCATGGGTTCCATTGGACACTGATCCACATCATGTCGCTGGTAATTATCTCTGATATTCTCACCAAACTGTTCCGGAGTTAAACCAAAACGCAAGGCTATCTCATCTACAAGGATCAGTGTTATCAATCAAATTTAATTCCCTTACATGAGGATGCTTTTTGGAGTATCTGCAGCAGACGACTTCTGAAAACATAGTGGCAAAAGCAGAAATTGCTCATTTCTCCTTTTGGCACTTTTTTTAACATTATTCAATGATTAAACTTTCATCGAGAAAGATTTTTCATACCGATGTTTTCAAAATCGTTTGCTGCAGATTTGTTCTATGTGGGAAAGGGTAAAATACTAAGAATGATCAAACACTTGCTCTTGTTACCAGAGCATGTTGCAGATTGAGGAAAACCTCTTGAAAATGTCAGAACTCCAATTTCAAGACAATCAAGTTTACTTGTTTTGCAAATAACCCAAAACATTAAACTTTTACCCTTTTGTAATAAAGGGGAAAAAAGCACAAATTGCAATGTTCATTTACTGCTTAGCTGAAATATTTCAAGTGTTCTCTGCTTTGATAAATATCTATGGGAAAGATTGTAACATGTCATGTATTGGAAATGTTTTCAAAGTCATATGGTGCAGATTTGTTCTATGTTGGAAAGGTTTGAGAAGTCCAGATCACAAATAGGATTAACTAGAGATTGCTTTTTGAAAAAGCGCTTGTCTCCCCATTTGTGTGGTCGTAGGGGAGGAAAAGAAATGATGCAGATGAATTTTTTAGTTTTGGACTGGAGATGAAGCAACAGTGACAATCCTCAGTTATTGAGCGGAAACCATTTTTCAGCTGAGAGTTACCATGACCTTGGTATTTGACCTAGTGACCTCAAAATCAATAGGGGTCATTTGCTGCTGGTGACCAACCTGCACACCAAGTATGAAGTTCCTGGGCCCAAGCAATCTTCAGTTATTGAGCGGAAACCATTTTTCAGCCAAAGGTCACTGCGACCTTGACCTTTGACCTACTGACATCAAAATCAAAAGGGGTCATCTACAGGTTAGGACCAAGCTGCACACCAAGTATGAAGTTCCTGGGTATAAGCGTTCTTGAGTTATTGAGTAAAACACATTTTTCAGCTGAAGGTTACCGTGACCTTCGACATTTGACCTTGTGACCTCAAAATCAAACAAATTCAACAATTCATTTACTGGTTAGGACCAACCTACACATCAGGTATGAAGTTCCTCAACATAAGCATTCTTTAGTTATTGAGAGGAAACCATTTTTCAGCTGAAGGTTACCATGACCTTGACCTTTAAGCTAGTGACCTCAAAATCAATAGGGGTCATCTACTGGTGGTGACTGGTGGTGACCAACCTGCACACCAAGTATTAACTTCCATGGCCAAAGCATTCTACAGTTATTAAGCAAAAACAATGTTTCAGCTCATTGTCACTGTAACCTTGACTTTGACCTCAAAATTAATAGGGTCTTCTACTGGGCATGGCCAACCTGCATACCAAGTATGGAGTTCCTCGGCCCAAGCGTTCTTCAGTTATTGAGCGGAAACCATTTTTTACCTCACAAGGTCACCATGACCTTGACCTTTGACCTTCTGACATCAAAATCAATAGGAGTCATCTACTGGTCATGACCAACCTGCATACCAAGTATGAAGATCCTATGCCCAAGCTATTGAGCGGAAACAAATGTGATAGATGTGACCTTGACCACTGTGACCTTGACCTTTGACCTTTGACCTAGTGACCTTAAAATTTATAGAGGTCATTTGCTGGTGGTGACCAACCTGCACATCAAGTATGAAGTTCCTTGGTCCAAGCAAAAACTATTTATCAGCTCATTGTCACTGTGACCTTTCAAGCTCATGGTCACTGTGACCTTGACTTTAGACGTACTGACCTCAAAATCAATAGAGGTCTTCTACTAGGCATGGCCAACCTGCATACCAAGTATGGAGTTCCTCAGCCAAAGCGTTCTTCAGTTATTGAGCGGAAACCATTTTTTACATCACAAGGTCACCATGACCTTGACCTTCTGTTATCAAAATCAATAGGGGTCAGCTACTGGTCATAAACAACCTGCATACCAAGTATGAAGTTCCTACGCCCAAGCGTTCTTCAGTTATTGAGCGGAAACAAGTGTGAAGTGTGACAGACGGAAGGACGGACGGAACGGGCAAAAACAATATGTCACCCCCATGTAATGGGGGAGACATAATAATAAGTGGTTAGCATCAGGAATTTGGCAAAAGGGGGTACAGGGTGCAAACCCCAGTTGCCGCAGTCATGATGGAGTGCCCTTGAGCACATTTCCTAGCCCAGTTCTGGTTTGTTTACCCAAGGATTATATGTGAGTTAACTGTTGCAATGACATAACTGAAATAATGTTGAAAACTGAGTTAAAACCCCAATAAAACAAACTGTCCAAAGGATGCTTTTCCTGCAAGATTTACCTAGTTTGTTTTTAACACAGAGGGTATATCCAGACTTTCTTGATGCCTGTTTGATCTTATCAACCTTCTCATCTTCCCCCATCATTCTCTCCTCTATCCTCATTCTTTCTTGTTTTTTCCATATTTCTCATGTTGATAATATCAGACCCATAGTAAAGTAAGAAGTGGTTATATACATCTCTCAACTCCTCTAAAGTCTCAACTCTCCGCACCCTGTAATGGTAACGAGATTAGTATTTGATGCAGCTCTAGTATTCTTTTATTATATTATTTCTGTCTCAAAACAATTCTGTCATAAAACAAATTTAAAAATGTTTATAAAAGGTCATTCTTTAATCAGATTATTCCAAAATCCATAGAATGTCCATGTCATCTAATGGGACAATGCCTATATATAGCAATATCCAAAACAATTTGCAAGAAAATAAAGTCCTTTTAAACAGTTTTAAACTTTCTTGCAAATAATCATCATACAACTGTATTAGCTACTTTGTGAAAACCAATATGTGTGGATTCAGCATGCTTAAAAGTGTTTCCCATCTGAAAACAGTCTAACCCTCCTTTCCCACATGCAGACACATTTTGACTCATCTGCAACAGACAGCTTTTGAAAACAGTGTGACAAATGATGAGCAATTTCTCCTTTTGCCACATTGTTTTCAACTCTGTTCAATTATTAAAAACATTCATTTATTATTATATAGATTTTTCATATTTTTGCCTAGGTGTTTTCTCAGTCTTCTGCTGCATGTATGTTTCACGTTGAAAAAAGTTAAAAGCTTTTAAAGAAATGCTTACCTATCTATATCATCTTCGGTAAGAGTTCTTATATTTATCTCAAGCACTTTTTCTGGATCAGAGTTCATCTCGTATTGGTAATTTTGCAGTCTCACAAGATTTAGCTTACGATTTCTAAGCTGTGTCCACTATTGTGAATAAAAAAAAATTAGTTAAAGGATGAGCAAGTAATTTTCATTAAAATTAAATGTTTTTGCTTTTCTAATAACATCTTAATCCTTTCATTTATAGAATCAAGTTCTTAAACGTTTTCAGCCAGCAACTTTTAAATACATGATGAAACAGGAGACATTGTAATTGTTCATGGTAACCTCTTTTTTATTTTCCAACAATCATTTCTCCCTGTAATATCTTAAAATCATCCTTCATAGCATATTTCATCTAGAAGAGTTTATAAGAACAAACCAGGTAAAATTTAAAATAACTAGAACTATCACTGAATGTGATTAATACCCTCGAACGCCGCCCTGATAGGAAAGGTTGTGAAATATTTGGAAACCCCACCTTAAAAGGACAATGTTATGGATCGGGTTATTCTTGTTTTGTTCATTTTTGGATAACAAAGGGCAATAACTCTGTAATTATGTAAATAAGAGTTATGGTTCTTGTACACTGCACTTCCTCTCATTATGCTCTACCATTGTATGCAGTTTTATTAGATTCCACCAGTTAGTTATTAAGTAATTCTCTGGACAAGAAAAAGTAACAAAGGGCAATAACTCTGTATTTAGGTAAAATAGAGTTATGGTTCCTGTACACCGCACTTCCTCTCAATGTGTTGTATCATCCTATGAAGTTTTAATAAATTTCAAGAATTAGTTTTAAAGTTATGCTCCGGACAAGACTCTACGAACAAGAAAAAGTAACAAAGGGCAATAGCTCTGTAATTATGTAAAGTAGTGTTATGATTTTTGTACACTGCACTTCCTCTGATTATGCTCTAACATTGTGTGTAGTTTTATTAGATTCCATCTGTCGGTTATTAAGAAATTCTCCGGACAAGAAAAAGTAACAAAGGGCAATAACTCTGTTTTTAGGTAAATTAGAGTTATGGTTCCTGTACACCGCACTTCCTCTCAATGTGTTGTATGATCCTATGATGTTTTATTAATTCCAACAATTTGTTTTAAAGTTATGCTACGGACAAGACTCTACGAACAAGAAAAAATAACAAAAGGGCAATAACTCTGTAATTATGTAAATTATAGTTATGGTTCTTGTACACTGCACTTCCTCTCATTATGCTCTACCATTGTTTGTAGTTTAATTAGATTCCATCTGTTAGTTATTAAGTAATTCTCCGGACAAGAAAAAGTAACAAAGGGCAATAACTCTGTATTTAGATAAAATAGAGTTATGGTTCCTGTACACCGCACTTCCTCTCAATGTGTTGTATCATCCTAATATATCTATAGGTGCTACCTATTTACGAAAAATCCCGCAAGATAATTATAAACAAAAAATAAAGAGCATACTTTGGTCATAAAAAAGGATTTATAAGTAATTGGCTAGACAATAATAATGTTAATGTCATGTTTCTTGCATTATCAAAACATATTTGAAATTCGTATTGCTGTTGTCTATTATTTGAACAGAAAATAATAAAGTAAAGACTTTCAGAAAATCAAGGAAAACATTTATAATGAACGAGGTTAAAACATGAGGGCCAAGATGATCCTTAATCGATCACCTGCATTATGGTAAAGGAGCAAATAGATCAGCCCTTTTCTGATGCCACCTGGCGACTGCCTTTTTCAACCAGTCAATATGACTGGAACAAATTATGTAAGGGGTCACATTTCTGCTAAACCCTTTCCCTATTAGAGACTGTTGCTGAGGCCTATGCAACAGACGATTTAGGAAAAGATTGTCGCCACAAGAACAATTGTTCCTTATGAGAAAGTTATCCTTTTGCCACAATGTTTTATAAATAATTATACTTTGAATGAGTGAGTCAATAGCTCATGTATAGGAATTTGGGGTCTTTCATGTTGATACCACTTTTTTGCGGGAAACGACGTCGCTCCATTGACGTTACGCCAAGATGCAATCTCATTAAAATCAGACCAAAAAACTTCTATGTACGTATATCGGATCTGACTACACGTCATATTGGGTCGTCTCAAATTGACCCAACTCATTTAAATAATCATAAGCCGGTGCTCGTTTTTTTGTCCAATGAAATCACACGATACAACAAACGCTCGGTTTCTGCTTCAAAATGGCTGCGTCTATAGAAACGCTCGAGAATGTTTTACATCAATTCGAAGTGCAAAGTTTAAGCCCGAACAAAAGCAGATATTTGACTGCATTTGGTTCCGTAGAGATTGCATAGCTGTTTTGCCTACAGGATACGGAAAATCGTTACCATATCAGACAATTATTTCTGCAAAGAGCCTTGAAAATCGGTCATATATGGGAAAAGTATCGTTTGTTGCCCATTGGTGTCATTGGTGGAAGATTAAGTGCATCGTATCAAGGCATCAACGGATCTAAAGGCGATTTACAAAGGTATAGTGTATGTTATTATTTTTATCTTATATCTTTACTTCATTATTAATTTACCTGTGAAGTGATAAGGTTATTACACGATATTGGTTAAAATTCTTACAAATGTGAAAGTACCTGACAAAATAAATAAGGTAGATCTAAATAAATTTGAATAATGAATGACAATATGTAATTTCAGCAACGTATCTGTAGTTTAATTTAATATGTATTGATTCATTAAATGATCCATTGCTGCTAGTCATGTCAGAATGAATGTGAAATTATTTTATATTAACATTGTCTATATTTTGATAGAAAATGTAAGACATTCATTCCATGTTCATTTTGGCTTTCACATTTGTGTCCTC
Organism: Serripes groenlandicus; assembly: GCA_031761405.1. Classification (NCBI taxonomy): domain Eukaryota; kingdom Metazoa; phylum Mollusca; class Bivalvia; order Cardiida; family Cardiidae; genus Serripes; species Serripes groenlandicus. The sequence goes on from JASEVX010000076.1 coordinate 108,587, forward strand.
TTGCAAAGAAATAGACTAAGCAAAAACTACATATGATTTGTTGAAGCAATCAAACTGCAGTGGATGGATTCCAACATTTACAAATCCATACAAACAGGGACTACTTATAGTCCCAGGTACATATATAACATTTTTGACACAGACTGTTAACCCTATCCAACCTAAAGACCCATTTTGACGCATCTGCAACAGATGACTTTTTGAAAACAAGCAATTTCTCATTTTGCCACAATTTTTCAACTTTTTTTCAGTAATTATACCTTTATTTCTAGAGATTTTCTATATATTGAGTAGATGTTTTCAAAGGAAACAGACTTAAACCTTTCCAACAAACACACGCTTTCTGACGCCTATGCAGCAGACGACTTTAGGAAACTTTAGGGGTTAAAATATAAACATAATAATGATAATTTAATATACCATAGACTGTTTACTTTGCTTCCCTAACTAGCCAAACCCATGTTGACATATCCCTATTTGAATACTTTCCATTTATTGCAGGTGAAAGTGTTGAAGGTGATGAACAATTAAAAAATGGTGATTTTGACACTATGTTTGCTTCGCCTCAATCTGACTAAAGTACACGATCTGATCAAATGTAAGCGTAGCGTTAATAGGAGATGATTTTAATGAGATAATTGGCTTCGCCTGAAACTTTGGTTGGGGACAAGAACTGGAGATTAGTTATACAACAGTGCAATGTATCCCTTCTGGGGATTTTATGAATTCCACACAGTAACTGAATGGTTAGTATGAGCTGTATTAAACCTTTCCCACATACAACATATCTGCTGCTCTGCAGCAGGTAACTTTGCAAACATCAAAGTGAAATGTAAAAAATATTTAAAAATGAAGGGATTTATAACCTTTGTAAATCTAGGAGTTGTGAGTTAGAACACCAGCTCTGTCAACATTCTTTCCAACGTTTGACATACATCACTGAGACAAGCGTAGTTCGTCTTCCACATAATATTATGGGCTTACTGTCTATGTTTAAAACCAGCCAGTTACTTCAGTTAACCCTTTCCCTCATACAGCAATTCTGCAGCAGATGACTTTAAACGTATTTTGTCAAAAAATAGAAAATCTCCATAATTGAATGGATAACCTATGACAAAAAGTGGAAAACATTGTGTCAAAAGAAATAATTGCACGTTTTGTGCAATTTTTTCATTTGTCACTATGTTTTCAAAAAGCCGACTGCTGGAGATGCGTCAGAAAGCGTCTATATGAGGGAAAGGGTTAAGACAGTTAAGTCAGGAGACACATGCAAAGATGAACTTGTTGTCGTGATATAACTGCAATATTGTAGAAAATGGCGTTAAACCCCAAATCAATTAAAAAGAATTAAAAATGATTTGTCAAAAGTAGAAATAGCTCATCCTAAATTTGTCTGCTGCATATATATGTGTCAGAAAGCTCTGATACGACTGGATGTCATGCAGTCTGGTTTGAATGATAAAAAACTAAGCAGATAAATGTTCCTTCTGTTTTGAAGAATAGTGACATGAGCCCATCAAAGGACCATCCTCTAAAGCCATGCATGCACCTTTTAATATGAACAAGTGTATGAAAGGGTACCGTTAAGGAAGATAGCTAGTGTGTTATGGCTTCAAATTTACCTTTTAAGTTCATTCTTTTCCTCATCCAGACAACATTTGAAGCCTTCGCAGCAGATGACTTTTGAAAACATTGTGAGCAATTTCGCTGTTTGCCAAAATGTTTTCAACTCTATTCAATTAACTAATTATCATGTAGATATTTTCAATAGTTTTGCATAGAAGTCTTCAAAGTTGTGTTCTGCTGAGTTGCAGTATGTCACAAAAGGTTAAAGATCAACTTACTTTGAAAAAGCTGACTAAACCCATATCAATTTTAGAATTGAAAATTATTGAAGACAAAGAAACAAATAATTCATTTCTAAACTTATCTTTCAGGGGTGAAGATGAAAGGGGAAGAGCAGCCTTCAGGAAGTGGTTTTCTAACATTGGGGAGCTTAGAGCATTGTGTACACAGAAATGTCGTCAACAAGAAGCATTGTCTTTGTTTCTTACAAAGTTCGAACTTTCACAGCTTGCTTTGACATGTAATGTTCATAGTTGCTGTGATGTCTGTGAACTATCATGTAATTGTGGTAATTGCCAAAAGTTGCCGTTTGAAAACATCTTTCTAGATTACGATGCCAGCAATGAAGAACCTAGCGAAGAAGTTGAATCCAACTCTGATACAGTATCATATAAATCTTCTGATTCTGATAATGAGTAATCTATGTTTTTTCCACACTAATTTCACAGTTGATTAACCATACTAGGGTTTTAAGAGATTTTCCAATTTTTTCAAAGTAAAATAGTCTGATCAGACTGTGACATACTCACATTGTTATACAACCCTTTACCACATGAATAAACCATGTTGACATCAACCAAAAGAGAGTGATTTGACTAAGTTTAACAGTATACCTCTACCACGTCAGTGCTTTGAGACAGAAATGGTAAGAAACCTGATCAGTATGCGAGATATTTACAGTCTGATTGTTTTGCTGATTGTTCTTTGGTGGTAAAATACTCTAATTATTTCACACAACATTATGGGAGAGAGCATTGATCTACAAGGTTTTACATAATATGAGAATTTAATTTTTCAATATTTGGTAAAATAACAGATCTCCCTGCACATGTAAGTTACATAATCAAAATAGACACTATTTTTCAGAATTTTAATCAAAGCCTTTATTAACAAACAGCTGTCCAGATAAGGAGGGGTATTCAGCTCTTTTCCCCACAATTTCTCTTTTATTATTAAAGCAAACCCTATGTTGTAGGTACTCAAAAGAGACGATTCTTTAGAGTACTCACAACATAGGGTTAGAGGGTCAAATAAGGACTTTAGAACATGCAAAACGCCCCTTATCTGGACAAACAGTGCAGATCCAGATTAGATGACATATGCGTAGGTTGATCTAAGGTGACCATTTTTGAAAATTCCTTACGGTTGCTTTTCCTAGACCAGAGATTTGCAACCTAAATTGATCACATTGAGAAATGTTAACAGAAATTGCCTGAAATAGACAAGTGTTCTGACAAGCTGTGTATACCAAGATCAGCCAGTTATTGTGTACAATATAATAAAACACTCAGTGTTTTATACTTGGACATAAATAAATTGATACATGTATATGTTAAAACAAAATGTACAGGCTTATCTTGACATTAGTAACCAATCATGTGTCAAATGTAACCATTTCCCACTTATAGATGCAATATAGATGGATGCAATTTGACACATCTCCAGTAGATGACTCTTGTCACATTGTGGCAAAAGAAGAAATTGTTCTTGGTGGATAATTTCTCCTTTTCCACAAGTTTTTCAAATCTATTCAATTATCATACTTTCATTTAAAGAGATTTCCCATGATTTTTGGCCGGATTGCTCTAGCAATTCCGGTCTATAGATTGGCGATGTCCGTCTGTCCGTCAACATTTTGGTTAAAGTTTCAGGTTGAGGCAAAATCTCAGCACTGGAAAGGGTTACAAACTTGAAACTTTGCCCGAAGGTAACCAGTAACAAGTGCTATTGATTTCTATGGTTACTTTGACCTTGGTTTGTCTATTTTCAATGTCAAATTGCCGACAATCCGGCCTTACCGTCTTCAGCGGTTTCTTGTTTGTATATGTTTTTAATTTATTCTGCTGCAGATTTGTTGTATGTGGGAAAGGCTTAACACATTCATTAAATTAGTCCAAGACCATTTTAAAAACATCTATGCAAAATCTCTAAAATATGATATTATAATTTTTGAATAGTTTCAAATCTTGTTGCAAAAGGAGGAATTGTTCATAATGATAAATTTTCTTTTTGCCACAATGTTTTCAAAATTGATCTGATGCAGATGTTTCCAAATGCATCTTCAAAGGGGAAAGGGTTTAAGCTTGAAATGTGACTATATATGATTATCAGCACAACATGTTCATGATAGTCATTCATGTCTTTCCTAAGATAAGAGAAAGATTTTTATGAACCCTTTTGAAATGTCATCATGAGAATTTTTTAAGTGGGTAAATCTTCAGAAGACAAGTCTTAAAAATATGTACAAAGGGAAAGATTTCAATTAGATCCAATTATTACAAATTGTTATACAAAACCAGTTCAGTTGTTGTCTTATTATATTCTTTATCTGTACATTGAAATACAAATTAATTGAAATATTATGTTATATCTAAACCCAATTTAATACAATGAATACATTGTGGCAAAAGTAGTGGTTTATGATGAACACATTCTACTTTTGCCGCAATATTTTCATACAAAAAATCTTAACGCAGAAGACTGAAGACCTCTTGTCAAAATGTTTGCGAGTTTAAAAGATCTGGTTTTAATGAGATTGGCCAAGATGAAGTGTAACGGAAATGACGTCACGTCATTCTTTGGCTACGATACAGTCAAAATTTAGTTTCGGGCGTAGAAGGCTAATGCTATCGTTTGTTTGACGAACGGGAAAACACATTTCTTACAGATTTCAATTTATTTTTTACCTTTTCGTACAAATGATAATTCCCACATAGAACACATTCTACTTTTGCCGCAATATTTTCATACAAAAAATCTTAACGCAGAAGACTGAAGACCTCTTGTCAAAATGTTTGCTTATTATAAGCAATTTATCATTTTGCTACAATGCTTTTGAAATGTTGTCGGTTGCAAATTCGACTGCTGGTTTGTGAGGTTTTATTTCTGCAAAGAGAAAAAGAATGAACTCCTAATCTAGAAATGAGGATCCTTCAAACGACGATAAGGAGTTAAAGATCTATGTCTGTGTATCAATGTGGAAAGTCCAGATATAGTGTTTGAATATGGATTACGGGAAACATTTTTGCATTTTACATTCCTAGTTTGATGGTGAAAGATTTCTAATTTAAATAGATCTCTTGCCACTTTGTGTGGAATTGTCAATTTAAAAACCATTAACATATAGTCCTGAAGTTCATCCTTACTTGTGACACTTGCTTTGGTATTAATCTGAGAGTCATTATAACTATGTGCTTTCACTTCATGGGTTTTTAGACTTGCCACATATGCATATGTTCTTTCACAGAAATGACATTTATAGTGTCCATTTTCAAAATTTGAGATCCAATAATTTTCTGGATTTTCACTGTCATCTATCACTTCATGCAAGGATGAACATATATCTGTTGAGTCTTCAAAAAACCATTGTTTTACAATACATGTGCAAACTCCATTCAACCATTCTAATTTCTCTGCATTTGTCATACCTGTGAAATTATCTGGAAACGGCACTTTTGGAAAGTTTTCCGAGTTGTCTGGAATTGTGTCAATACCAAAATGATTCAAAAACATACTTATTGTAATGGCTTCCAATACCGCATAGTACAGCATTTTATATGCTCTATACTCATTCTTAACATTTCCCTTTACATTCCTGTAATTAAGCATATTTCTGTAGAAGGGAACTTATCCTTTATCTGCTGCATTTTCAACACCATATGTCAATTTTGTAACAGCCTGAAAAATCAACCAAAAAAAGGGAAGCAATAAAATTTCAAATTTGTGTATGTATCTTTAATTCTATTTTAATTTGGATCAGAATTGATACATTACTTTGTATTTCATTTACTATAGTGAATATTTTTTCCATGCACACACACTATATATATCAAGATTTAATAAGGTAGTACTTCTTAAATTTGAAGTTAATCAAATATCATTGAAAGCTTATATTATCCTTTTCCCACATTCAGGTTGAGACATGATAGCCCTTTCCCTCACATATACGCTTTCTGACGCCTCTGCAGCAGACGTTTTTTTGAAAACATAGTGACAAAATAAGAAATTGCTCAAAATGAGAAAGTTCTCCTTTTGCCACAATGTTTTCCACTTGAAGTCATAGGTTATCCATTCAATTATAGAGTTTTTCTATTTTTTGATAAAATATGTTCAAAGTCGTCTGCTGCAGAATTGTTGTATGAGGTAAAGGGATAGCTCAGTTGAAAACCATAAGATTTTTCAATCGAGAGTTGTGAGTTTAATCTCTTGCTTGGATTTTCAATCATTCTGATGTTTGAAGAAAATGAATGAGTGAATGTAAACTATGTATGCATTGAAGTATACCTCTAGAAAATTTATCAGCCTGTGGAAATCTTCAATTTTTGATATAAACCCTTCCAAGCGCTCACGAGGACTCTCGGTATTTTTCATAGCCATTTGTGCACACTGAACCCTTTCATCTGTCAATCTATCACCTGTATAAAAATAAGCATGATTGTGTTTAGATGAAAAGAACATAAGTTTTTCATTATTGCTAGAATCTTGATATATTGGTTTATCATGGATATATTACAAACCACTATTAAATTATGCTGTTTTTAGCTCTACTGGCCAATACTAATGCTATAATAGAGCTTGTGAACACAATAGAGGCTCCATTTACTATCTGATCTTCACCAAACTTAGATAGTAGTTAAATATTGATGAGAGTTCGGTTCCTTTCGAAAACCAGCCAGATGTGCCCTGGCATGACTGGATTATGGCCCTTAAAATTGTCAAAATTACTATAATACTGCTTGTGAACACAAAAGAGCCTCCATTTACTATCTGATCTTCACCAAACTTAGATAGTAGTTAAATATTGATGAGAGCTCGGTTCCTTTCGAAAACCAGCCAGTTGTGCCCTTCCATGACTGGATTATGGCCCTTAAAATTGTCAAAATTCTAAAAATTGCTATCATACAGCTTGTGAACACAATACTATCCAATTTTTACCATAAATACATGCTCTGGATTAAAAATGACAGTAGAGCATAGGCCCATGTTGGCCTCTTGTTTAATAAGATGGCTGTGTGGTTGTGTGGCTGTATTGTTCACCAGCTTGACACTTACTTCAGATGAGTATAAGACCAGCAGAGTATAGCTATGTTAATTCTACTCTATAAATGAAACCAGTGCTAAACCATTCCCACACTCAGTCACTTTTTGATGCCTATGCAGCAGGTGATTTCAAAAGAATCTGGAAAATGGAGAAATTATTATAATGAACAATTTCTCCTTTTGCCAAAATGTCGTCATCTTTTTTCCCATTATTGTTCTAAAAGTTATAGTGAGTGTCCATTTGTTGAAGCATAATGTTTTTAAAGTTGACTGCTGCAGATGTGTTGTATTTGGGCAAGGGTAAGTGGGTTGTAAACATGATATCTTAGCTTGTTTTTTCTAATGAACCTTACCTACAAAGAAATCCGGCTCAACAATTTCTTTATTTACCATTGGCACATACTTCTCTGTCAACATTTTCAGTAGCTGAATGACATCTTTAGTTTTGTTTTCATTACAGTCAATCAACCCAAGAGGAAACTGAAAGCATAAACTTTGTTGTATATAGTTAAATTATAACTTGCCCACATAAATACACAAAGCCATGTATTTTAATGAATCATCAAAGCTATAAATGATCATTCCAACTCAGGCTTGTGTTATTGGACAGAGTATTAAATAACATTATGGCTATTTAATTTAAACGAAATTAATACATACACCATCATAGATTTAATTGGAATAAAATATAATATAATACTGAAAGAACATTGATTAAACACTCAAAGAAGTGGTATTGAATGCTGTTATTTGTTTTGAGTGTGTATAATGTAAAGTGAATAAAAGTATTAAAATTTAAATTATCACACAAAAAGATTAACCCTATGCTTTCTAACATACATGACTCATCAAATCAGCAGGACAATACTGAAATAATCTATATGAAAAATTATGAGAAAATCTCTGAATTAAATTGTTAAAGTCGAAAAAGGAGTTGACACCATTGTGGCAAAATGAAAGACTGGTCATTTTAAAACAATGACACTCCTGGTCCAGTCTTTGTGTTGAAGATCTTTTATCAAATAGGTTTATGTGATAAATTGATCATTTAAAAGCAGTAAAATAATGCAAAACTATAAATTTAAGAACATTGTTTAAAATTTCAAGAGATAAAGTGAGACATAAACCAGGTGTTTAGGTCCAAGGTGTAGGCCTTGTCCAGGCTTGATCTTAATGATTGTTACACCGGCATACATTGTATTCATTTATCTGAGAATATATAGTTTTTAGTTTGTTGAATCAACAATATATTTTATGTCAATTTATTATGTGTAAAGATACATAATGTTAAAAGGTTTGTCAACTGTTTCCACATCATTTAACACCTGTTGTGTCCTATATAAAATACATAAGCATGTATTTAACATCTGTTAAACACTCCCAATATTGTGAATGTGTGGTACCAAGTCAAGAATGGTATAAATTCTTTAAATCTTACCTTTTTTTTTGTGTTGGAGAGGAGCGATTTGTACACCATGGGTTGCAGTTGTAAATTCTTTTAACTGTAAAGGATGCTTCACACTCACTGCAGGGAACCTCTTGCGTGGCTGTGTATGTTGTGGGGAAGACAACAACCTCTTCTTACTAATTGATCTGACACCCTGATTAATCTTTAAAAAAAAAAAGAGAGGTTCCTTAGATTCACAGAAATCGACCGAAATCGACTTTCACTAACTGAAATCTACTTTTTTTTTTAATGTTATGATTTATGTTGTAAACTTAAATATATATATCAATAATGATACATTTGTGTTAACAGTTTCTATATTTGTTAATTGAAATTTAAAACTTGCTGAATATTTTAACAGGGTGAGAAATTTATTAAATTTTGTTATAAGCAAAAAAACATACTGGGGCCCTCTATAGTATTCACAAATGTCAATGTCGTAATTATTTAAAGAATCGCGAAAAATCACGAATGATAAAAAAAAACATTATCGTACCTCTTTTACTTTCATTCTGTTGTCTCGAATCTCGGTTCTTATCTTTTCCATCTTTTTATCAAGCTTTAAATGGTTGTCACATTGTTTAAAACATCGAACGCAGATGGAATCATCACCTTCCTCGATGTCGCTGACAGTTGTCATTTCTTCGTGTTGCAACACTTTGTTAATTACAACGATACGTTCTTTCGAAAGTTTTAATTTCATATGAAACAGTTTGTTTTCTTTTTTTCTACCTGAACTCGTTAAAAATATTTCCCTGGACGAAAACCCACACATAAAACACTTGTCGTTAAATAAATAAATTTGTTTGGCGTTAGTAGAAGATTCGCCTGTTCTACGGACGAATATTCTACGGACGCCATTATTCCTTTGTTTATTCCAATACAACCGGAAGACTCTATAGTTACCGCTTCGCCTTTTCGTTCTTTCTACATTAGTTACCATACTTGAATCGTACTGCCTATTTTGGTAAGCGACAATTTCATTGGCTAACGCAAAGGTCAATCTGAGACGACCCGTATAGGGAAGTCATCAGATCTATATACGAGTTTGCGAGTTTAAAAGATCTGGTTTTAATGAGATTGGCCAAGATGAAGTGTAACGGAAATGACGTCACGTCATTCTTTGGCTACGATACAGTCAAAATTTAGTTTCGGGCGTAGAAGGCTAATGCTGTCGTTTGTTTGACGAACGGGAAAACACATTTCTTACAGATTTCAATTTATTTTTTACCTTTTCGTACAAATGATAATTCCCACATAGAACACATTCTACTTTTGCCGCAATATTTTCATACAAAAAATCTTAACGCAGAAGACTGAAGACCTCTTGTCAAAATGTTTGCTTATTATAAGCAATTTATCATTTTGCTACAATGCTTTTGAAATGTTGTCGGTTGCAAATTCGACTGCTGGTTGGTGAGGTTTTATTTCTGCAAAGAGAAAAAGAATGAACTCCTAATCTAGAAATGAGGATCCTTCAAACGACGATAAGGAGTTTAAGATCTATGTCTGTGTATCAATGTGGAAAGTCCAGATATAGTGTTTGAATATGGATTACGGGAAACATTTTTGCATTTTACATTCCTAGTTTGATGGTGAAAGATTTCTAATTTAAATAGATCTCTTGCCACTTTGTGTGGAATTGTCAATTTAAAAACCATTAACATATAGTCCTGAAGTTCATCCTTACTTGTGACACTTACTTTGGTATTAATCTGAGAGTCATTATAACTATGTGCTTTCACTTCATGGATTTTTAGACTTGCCACATATGCATATGTTCTTTCACAGAAATGACATTTATAGTGTCCATTTTCAAAATTTGAGATCCAATAATTTTCTGGATTTTCACTGTCATCTATCACTTCATGCAAGGATGAACATATATCTGTTGAGTCTTCAAAAAACCATTGTTTTACAATACATGTGCAAACTCCATTCAACCATTCTAATTTCTCTGCATTTGTCATACCTGTGAAATTATCTGGAAACGGCACTTTTGGAAAGTTTTCCGAGTTGTCTGGAATTGTGTCAATACCAAAATGATTCAAAAACATACTTATTGTAATGGCTTCCAATACCGCATAGTACAGCATTTTATATGCTCTATACTCATTCTTAACATTTCCCTTTACATTCCTGTAATTAAGCATATTTCTGTAGAAGGGAACTTATCCTTTATCTGCTGCATTTTCAACACCATATGTCAATTTTGTAACAGCCTGAAAAATCAACCAAAAAAAGGGAAGCAATAAAATTTCAAATTTGTGTATGTATCTTTAATTCTATTTTAATTTGGATCAGAATTGATACATTACTTTGTATTTCATTTACTATAGTGAATATTTTTTCCATGCACACACACTATATATATCAAGATTTAATAAGGTAGTACTTCTTAAATTTGAAGTTAATCAAATATCATTGAAAGCTTATATTATCCTTTTCCCACATTCAGGTTGAGACATGATAGCCCTTTCCCTCACATATACGCTTTCTAACGTCTCTGCAGCAGACGTTTTTTTGAAAACATAGTGACAAAATAAGAAATTGCTCAAAATGAGAAAGTTCTCCTTTTGCCACAATGTTTTCCACTTGAAGTCATAGGTTATCCATTCAATTATAGAGTTTTTCTATTTTTTGATAAAATATGTTCAAAGTCGTCTGCTGCAGAATTGTTGTATGAGGTAAAGGGATAGCTCAGTTGAAAACCATAAGATTTTTCAACCGAGAGTTGTGAGTTTAATCTCTTGCTTGGATTTTCAATCATTCTGATGTTTGAAGAAAATGAATGAGTGAATGTAAACTATGTATGCATTGAAGTATACCTCTAGAAAATTCATCAGCCTGTGGAAATCTTCAATTTTTGATATAAACCCTTCCAAGCGCTCACGAGGACTCTCGGTATTTTTCATAGCCATTTGTGCACACTGAACCCTTTCATCTGTCAATCTATCACCTGTATAAAAATAAGCATGATTGTGTTTAGATGAAAAGAACATAAGTTTTTCATTATTGCTAGAATCTTGATATATTGGTTTATCATGGATATATTACAAACCACTATTAAATTATGCTGTTTTTAGCTCTACTGGCCAATAATAATGCTATAATAGAGCTTGTGAACACAATAGAGGCTCCATTTACTATCTGATCTTCACCAAACTTAGGTAGTAGTTAAATATTGATGAGAGTTCGGTTCCTTTCGAAAACCAGCCAGATGTGCCCTGGCATGACTGGATTATGGCCCTTAAAATTGTCAAAATTACTATAATACTGCTTGTGAACACAAAAGAGCCTCCATTTACTATCTGATCTTCACCAAACTTAGATAGTAGTTAAATATTGATGAGAGCTCGGTTCCTTTCGAAAACCAGCCAGTTGTGCCCTTCCATGACTGGATTATGGCCCTTAAAATTGTCAAAATTCTAAAAATTGCTATCATACAGCTTGTGAACACAATACTATCCAATTTTTACCATAAATACATGCTCTGGATTAAAAATGACAGTAGAGCATAGGCCCATGTTGGCCTCTTGTTTAATAAGATGGCTGTGTGGTTGTGTGGCTGTATTGTTCACCAGCTTGACACTTACTTCAGATGAGTATAAGACCAGCAGAGTATAGCTATGTTAATTCTACTCTATAAATGAAACCAGTGCTAAACCATTCCCACACTCAGTCACTTTTTGATGCCTATGCAGCAGGTGATTTCAAAAGAATCTGGAAAATGGAGATATTATTATAATGAACAATTTCTCCTTTTGCCAAAATGTCGTCATCTTTTTTCCCATTATTGTTCTAAAAGTTATAGTGAGTGTCCATTTGTTGAAGCATAATGTTTTTAAAGTTGACTGCTGCAGATGTGTTGTATTTGGGCAAGGGTAAGTGGGTTGTAAACATGATATCTTAGCTTGTTTTTTCTAATGAACCTTACCTACAAAGAAATCCGGCTCAACAATTTCTTTATTTACCATTGGCACATACTTCTCTGTCAACATTTTCAGTAGCTGAATGACATCTTTAGTTTTGTTTTCATTACAGTCAATCAACCCAAGAGGAAACTGAAAGCATAAACTTTGTTGTATATAGTTAAATTATAACTTGCCCACATAAATACACAAAGCCATGTATTTTAATGAATCATCAAAGCTATAAATGATCATTCCAACTCAGGCTTGTGTTATTGGACAGAGTATTAAATAACATTATGGCTATTTAATTTAAACGAAATTAATACATACACCATCATAGATTTAATTGGAATAAAATATAATTTAATACTGAAAGAACATTGATTAAACACTCAAAGAAGTGGTATTGAATGCTGTTATTTGTTTTGAGTGTGTATAATGTAAAGTGAAAAAAAGTATTAAAATTTAAATTATCACACAAAAAGATTAACCCTATGCTTTCTAACATACATGACTCATCAAATCAGCAGGACAATACTGAAATAATCTATATGAAAAATTATGAGAAAATCTCTGAATTAAATTGTTAAAGTCGAAAAAGGAGTTGACACCATTGTGGCAAAATGAAAGACTGGTCATTTTAAAACAATGACACTCCTGGTCCAGTCTTTGTGTTGAAGATCTTTTATCAAATAGGTTTATGTGATAAATTGATCATTTAAAAGCAGTAAAATAATGCAAAACTATAAATTTAAGAACATTGTTTAAAATTTCAAGAGATAAAGTGAGACATAAACCAGGTGTTTAGGTCCAAGGTGTAGGCCTTGTCCAGGCTTGATCTTAATGATTGTTACACCGGCATACATTGTATTCATTTATCTGAGAATATATAGTTTTTAGTTTGTTGAATCAACAATATATTTTATGTCAATTTATTATGTGTAAAGATACATAATGTTAAAAGGTTTGTCAACTGTTTCCACATCATTTAACACCTGTTGTGTCCTATATAAAATACATAAGCATGTATTTAACATCTGTTAAACACTCCCAATATTGTGAATGTGTGGTACCAAGTCAAGAATGGTATAAATTCTTTTAAATCTTACCTTTTTTTTTGTGTTGGAGAGGAGCGATTTGTACACCATGGGTTGCAGTTGTAAATTCTTTTAACTGTAAAGGATGCTTCACACTCACTGCAGGGAACCTCTTGCGTGGCTGTGTATGTTGTGGGGAAGACAACAACCTCTTCTTACTAATTGATCTGACACCCTGATTAATCTTTAAAAAAAAAAAGAGAGGTTCCTTAGATTCACAGAAATCGACCGAAATCGACTTTCACTAACTGAAATCTACTTTTTTTTTAATGTTATGATTTATGTTGTAAACTTAAATATATATATCAATAATGATACATTTGTGTTAACAGTTTCTATATTTGTTAATTGAAATTTAAAACTTGCTGAATATTTTAACAGGGTGAGAAATTTATTAAATTTTGTTATAAGCAAAAAAACATACTGGGGCCCTCTATAGTATTCACAAATGTCAATGTCGTAATTATTTAAAGAATCGCGAAAAATCACGAATGATAAAAAAAAACATTATCGTACCTCTTTTACTTTCATTCTGTTGTCTCGAATCTCGGTTCTTATCTTTTCCATCTTTTTATCAAGCTTTAGATGGTTGTCACATTGTTTAAAACATCGAACGCAGATGGAATCATCACCTTCCTCGATGTCGCTGACAGTTGTCATTTCTTCGTGTTGCAACACTTTGTTAATTACAACGATACGTTCTTTCGAAAGTTTTAATTTCATATGAAACAGTTTGTTTTCTTTTTTTCTACCTGAACTCGTTAAAATTATTTCCCTGGACGAAAACCCACACATAAATCACTTGTCGTTAAATAAATAAACTTTGTTTGGCGTTAGTAGAAGATTCGCCTGTTCTACGGACGAATATTCTACGGACGCCATTATTCCTTTGTTTATTCCAATACAACCGGAAGACTCTATAGTTACCGCTTCGCCTTTTCGTTCTTTCTACATTAGTTACCATACTTGAATCGTACTGCCTATTTTGGTAAGCGACAATTTCATTGGCTAACGCAAAGGTCAATCTGAGACGACCCGTATAGGGAAGTCATCAGATCTATATACGAGTTTGCGAGTTTAAAAGATCTGGTTTTAATGAGATTGGCCAAGATGAAGTGTAACGGAAATGACGTCACGTCATTCTTTGGCTACGATACAGTCAAAATTTAGTTTCGGGCGTAGAAGGCTAATGCTGTCGTTTGTTTGACGAACGGGAAAACACATTTCTTACAGATTTCAATTTATTTTTTACCTTTTCGTACAAATGATAATTCCCACATAGAACACATTCTACCTTTGCCGCAATATTTTCATACAAAAAATCTTAACGCAGAAGACTGAAGACCTCTTGTCAAAATGTTTGCTTATTATAAGCAATTTATCATTTTGCTACAATGCTTTTGAAATGTTGTCGGTTGCAAATTCGACTGCTGGTTGGTGAGGTTTTATTTCTGCAAAGAGAAAAAGAATGAACTCCTAATCTAGAAATGAGGATCCTTCAAACGACGATAAGGAGTTAAAGATCTATGTCTGTGTATCAATGTGGAAAGTCCAGATATAGTGTTTGAATATGGATTACGGGAAACATTTTTGCATTTTACATTCCTAGTTTGATGGTGAAAGATTTCTAATTTAAATAGATCTCTTGCCACTTTGTGTGGAATTGTCAATTTAAAAACCATTAACATATAGTCCTGAAGTTCATCCTTACTTGTGACACTTGCTTTGGTATTAATCTGAGAGTCATTATAACTATGTGCTTTCACTTCATGGATTTTTAGACTTGCCACATATGCATATGTTCTTTCACAGAAATGACATTTATAGTGTCCATTTTCAAAATTTGAGATCCAATAATTTTCTGGATTTTCACTGTCATCTATCACTTCATGCAAGGATGAACATATATCTGTTGAGTCTTCAAAAAACCATTGTTTTACAATACATGTGCAAACTCCATTCAACCATTCTAATTTCTCTGCATTTGTCATACCTGTGAAATTATCTGGAAACGGCACTTTTGGAAAGTTTTCCGAGTTGTCTGGAATTGTGTCAATACCAAAATGATTCAAAAACATACTTATTGTAATGGCTTCCAATACCGCATAGTACAGCATTTTATATGCTCTATACTCATTCTTAACATTTCCCTTTACATTCCTGTAATTAAGCATATTTCTGTAGAAGGGAACTTATCCTTTATCTGCTGCATTTTCAACACCATATGTCAATTTTGTAACAGCCTGAAAAATCAACCCAAAAAAGGGAAGCAATAAAATTTCAAATTTGTGTATGTATCTTTAATTCTATTTTAATTTGGATCAGAATTGATACATTACTTTGTATTTCATTTACTATAGTGAATATTTTTTCCATGCACACACACTATATATATCAAGATTTAATAAGGTAGTACTTCTTAAATTTGAAGTTAATCAAATATCATTGAAAGCTTATATTATCCTTTTCCCACATTCAGGTTGAGACATGATAGCCCTTTCCCTCACATATACGCTTTCTGACGCCTCTGCAGCAGACGTTTTTTTGAAAACATAGTGACAAAATAAGAAATTGCTCAAAATGAGAAAGTTCTCCTTTTGCCACAATGTTTTCCACTTGAAGTCATAGGTTATCCATTCAATTATAGAGTTTTTCTATTTTTTGATAAAATATGTTCAAAGTCGTCTGCTGCAGAATTGTTGTATGAGGTAAAGGGATAGCTCAGTTGAAAACCATAAGATTTTTCAATCGAGAGTTGTGAGTTTAATCTCTTGCTTGGATTTTCAATCATTCTGATGTTTGAAGAAAATGAATGAGTGAATGTAAACTATGTATGCATTGAAGTATACCTCTAGAAAATTCATCAGCCTGTGGAAATCTTCAATTTTTGATATAAACCCTTCCAAGCGCTCACGAGGACTCTCGGTATTTTTCATAGCCATTTGTGCACACTGAACCCTTTCATCTGTCAATCTATCACCTGTATAAAAATAAGCATGATTGTGTTTAGATGAAAAGAACATAAGTTTTTCATTATTGCTAGAATCTTGATATATTGGTTTATCATGGATATATTACAAACCACTATTAAATTATGCTGTTTTTAGCTCTACTGGCCAATACTAATGCTATAATAGAGCTTGTGAACACAATAGAGGCTCCATTTACTATCTGATCTTCACCAAACTTAGATAGTAGTTAAATATTGATGAGAGTTCGGTTCCTTTCGAAAACCAGCCAGATGTGCCCTGGCATGACTGGATTATGGCCCTTAAAATTGTCAAAATTACTATAATACTGCTTGTGAACACAAAAGAGCCTCCATTTACTATCTGATCTTCACCAAACTTAGATAGTAGTTAAATATTGATGAGAGCTCGGTTCCTTTCGAAAACCAGCCAGTTGTGCCCTTCCATGACTGGATTATGGCCCTTAAAATTGTCAAAATTCTAAAAATTGCTATCATACAGCTTGTGAACACAATACTATCCAATTTTTACCATAAATACATGCTCTGGATTAAAAATGACAGTAGAGCATAGGCCCATGTTGGCCTCTTGTTTAATAAGATGGCTGTGTGGTTGTGTGGCTGTATTGTTCACCAGCTTGACACTTACTTCAGATGAGTATAAGACCAGCAGAGTATAGCTATGTTAATTCTACTCTATAAATGAAACCAGTGCTAAACCATTCCCACACTCAGTCACTTTTTGATGCCTATGCAGCAGGTGATTTCAAAAGAATCTGGAAAATGGAGAAATTATTATAATGAACAATTTCTCCTTTTGCCAAAATGTCGTCATCTTTTTTCCCATTATTGTTCTAAAAGTTATAGTGAGTGTCCATTTGTTGAAGCATAATGTTTTTAAAGTTGACTGCTGCAGATGTGTTGTATTTGGGCAAGGGTAAGTGGGTTGTAAACATGATATCTTAGCTTGTTTTTTCTAATGAACCTTACCTACAAAGAAATCCGGCTCAACAATTTCTTTATTTACCATTGGCACATACTTCTCTGTCAACATTTTCAGTAGCTGAATGACATCTTTAGTTTTGTTTTCATTACAGTCAATCAACCCAAGAGGAAACTGAAAGCATAAACTTTGTTGTATATAGTTAAATTATAACTTGCCCACATAAATACACAAAGCCATGTATTTTAATGAATCATCAAAGCTATAAATGATCATTCCAACTCAGGCTTGTGTTATTGGACAGAGTATTAAATAACATTATGGCTATTTAATTTTAAAGAAATTAATACATACACCATCATAGATTTAATTGGAATAAAATATAATTTAATACTGAAAGAACATTGATTAAACACTCAAAGAAGTGGTATTGAATGCTGTTATTTGTTTTGAGTGTGTATAATGTAAAGTGAAAAAAAGTATTAAAATTTAAATTATCACACAAAAAGATTAACCCTATGCTTTCTAACATACATGACTCATCAAATCAGCAGGACAATACTGAAATAATCTATATGAAAAATTATGAGAAAATCTCTGAATTAAATTGTTAAAGTCGAAAAAGGAGTTGACACCATTGTGGCAAAATGAAAGACTGGTCATTTTAAAACAATGACACTCCTGGTCCAGTCTTTGTGTTGAAGATCTTTTATCAAATAGGTTTATGTGATAAATTGATCATTTAAAAGCAGTAAAATAATGCAAAACTATAAATTTAAGAACATTGTTTAAAATTTCAAGAGATAAAGTGAGACATAAACCAGGTGTTTAGGTCCAAGGTGTAGGCCTTGTCCAGGCTTGATCTTAATGATTGTTACACCGGCATACATTGTATTCATTTATCTGAGAATATATAGTTTTTAGTTTGTTGAATCAACAATATATTTTATGTCAATTTATTATGTGTAAAGATACATAATGTTAAAAGGTTTGTCAACTGTTTCCACATCATTTAACACCTGTTGTGTCCTATATAAAATACATAAGCATGTATTTAACATCTGTTAAACACTCCCAATATTGTGAATGTGTGGTACCAAGTCAAGAATGGTATAAATTCTTTTAAATCTTACCTTTTTTTTTGTGTTGGAGAGGAGCGATTTGTACACCATGGGTTGCAGTTGTAAATTCTTTTAACTGTAAAGGATGCTTCACACTCACTGCAGGGAACCTCTTGCGTGGCTGTGTATGTTGTGGGGAAGACAACAACCTCTTCTTACTAATTGATCTGACACCCTGATTAATCTTTAAAAAAAAAAAGAGAGGTTCCTTAGATTCACAGAAATCGACCGAAATCGACTTTCACTAACTGAAATCTACTTTTTTTTTAATGTTATGATTTATGTTGTAAACTTAAATATATATATCAATAATGATACATTTGTGTTAACAGTTTCTATATTTGTTAATTGAAATTTAAAACTTGCTGAATATTTTAACAGGGTGAGAAATTTATTAAATTTTGTTATAAGCAAAAAAACATACTGGGGCCCTCTATAGTATTCACAAATGTCAATGTCGTAATTGTTTAAAGAATCGCGAAAAATCACGAATGATAAAAAAAACCATTATCGTACCTCTTTTACTTTCATTCTGTTGTCTCGAATCTCGGTTCTTATCTTTTCCATCTTTTTATCAAGCTTTAAATGGTTGTCACATTGTTTAAAACATCGAACGCAGATGGAATCATCACCTTCCTCGATGTCGCTGACAGTTGTCATTTCTTCGTGTTGCAACACTTTGTTAATTACAACGATACGTTCTTTCGAAAGTTTTAATTTCATATGATACAGTTTGTTTTCTTTTTTTCTACCTGAACTCGTTAAAAATATTTCCCTGGACGAAAACCCACACATAAATCACTTGTCGTTAAATAAATAAACTTTGTTTGGCGTTAGTAGAAGATTCGCCTGTTCTACGGACGAATATTCTACGGACGCCATTATTCCTTTGTTTATTCCAATACAACCGGAAGACTCTATAGTTACCGCTTCGCCTTTTCGTTCTTTCTACATTAGTTACCATACTTGAATCGTACTGCCTATTTTGGTAAGCGACAATTTCATTGGCTAACGCAAAGGTCAATCTGAGACGACCCGTATAGGGAAGTCATCAGATCTATATACGAGTTTGCGAGTTTAAAAGATCTGGTTTTAATGAGATTGGCCAAGATGAAGTGTAACGGAAATGACGTCACGTCATTCTTTGGCTACGATACAGTCAAAATTTAGTTTCGGGCGTAGAAGGCTAATGCTGTCGTTTGTTTAACGAACGGGAAAACACATTTCTTACAGATTTCAATTTATTTTTTACCTTTTCGTACAAATGATAATTCCCACATAGAACACATTCTACTTTTGCCGCAATATTTTCATACAAAAAATCTTAACGCAGAAGACTGAAGACCTCTTGTCAAAATGTTTGCTTATTATAAGCAATTTATCATTTTGCTACAATGCTTTTGAAATGTTGTCGGTTGCAAATTCGACTGCTGGTTGGTGAGGTTTTATTTCTGCAAAGAGAAAAAGAATGAACTCCTAATCTAGAAATGAGGATCCTTCAAACGACGATAAGGAGTTAAAGATCTATGTCTGTGTATCAATGTGGAAAGTCCAGATATAGTTTTTGAATATGGATTACGGGAAACATTTTTGCATTTTACATTCCTAGTTTGATGGTGAAAGATTTCTAATTTAAATAGATCTCTTGCCACTTTGTGTGGAATTGTCAATTTAAAAACCATTAACATATAGTCCTGAAGTTCATCCTTACTTGTGACACTTGCTTTGGTATTAATCTGAGAGTCATTATAACTATGTGCTTTCACTTCATGGATTTTTAGACTTGCCACATATGCATATGTTCTTTCACAGAAATGACATTTATAGTGTCCATTTTCAAAATTTGAGATCCAATAATTTTCTGGATTTTCACTGTCATCTATCACTTCATGCAAGGATGAACATATATCTGTTGAGTCTTCAAAAAACCATTGTTTTACAATACATGTGCAAACTCCATTCAACCATTCTAATTTCTCTGCATTTGTCATACCTGTGAAATTATCTGGAAACGGCACTTTTGGAAAGTTTTCCGAGTTGTCTGGAATTGTGTCAATACCAAAATGATTCAAAAACATACTTATTGTAATGGCTTCCAATACCGCATAGTACAGCATTTTATATGCTCTATACTCATTCTTAACATTTCCCTTTACATTCCTGTAATTAAGCATATTTCTGTAGAAGGGAACTTATCCTTTATCTGCTGCATTTTCAACACCATATGTCAATTTTGTAACAGCCTGAAAAATCAACCAAAAAAAGGGAAGCAATAAAATTTCAAATTTGTGTATGTATCTTTAATTCTATTTTAATTTGGATCAGAATTGATACATTACTTTGTATTTCATTTACTATAGTGAATATTTTTTCCATGCACACACACTATATATATCAAGATTTAATAAGGTAGTACTTCTTAAATTTGAAGTTAATCAAATATCATTGAAAGCTTATATTATCCTTTTCCCACATTCAGGTTGAGACATGATAGCCCTTTCCCTCACATATACGCTTTCTGACGCCTCTGCAGCAGACGTTTTTTTGAAAACATAGTGATGTAACCCAGGTCCAGGGGATTTAAGACTAATACTCCTTGGTGGGTTGTATAATTTTACTGTCGTGTTGATAATATACAAATGGAGTCTGTAATGAAATATAGAATGAATAAAGTGATGGATATAACAAGTTGAATTCTAAATACAATTATCATTAACAGAAAAGGAGCAAGCGAATATAAACATATATAACAAAAGTAGTAGAAAAGACACGTACCAGGATAATCGAGTTTCATAGAGAAATAGAGAAAAGTAAAGCTCTCTACATATCATTCCTCGTCCTTTCGGAATTAACATAAGAATGTCTAAGTGTATGAAGAAGAGCGGGAAAAGAGGGATTGTTAGAGTGCATGCTGGGATATGTTAGGTGATATCTGCTCACTAACATTCACTGATTCTCATTGTAATCACACAAGCCCAGCTAATTATGCATGAGCAGTGTACATGTAGGAAAAATACTCTCTACATGTACCTTGGTTACATACTCCCCTGCAAAGTAAAATGGCTCCCGACATTTCTACAAAGACATAATTATTATTAGTTAAAATGTTATACATGAATTACAAAAGCTATTTACTAAACATGACAAATTTGATTTACAAAACTACAACTTACTAAATCTAGTTAAAAAACACTAAACAAAATAAACGTTTTGGGAACAAGCCCATTCTCCGTATCTGTCAGGGGGCTTACTAGATCTTGTGGATCTGCGGACCGGTTCGGTCACAGGTACAAAAAGTCTCTCAGGAATAGGGGTAAAATATGACTGATCATTTTCCGTATGACAATGATTTACAGGGGCCATGTCGCCAGCTGGAGAGTGATGCTCAGTCGTCGGGTCGCGAGCCCGAGTCTGTGCTACTGTACGTCTCTGTGGTATAATGTACCGATCACTGTTGTCAGAATGTGATGATGAGTCGGAATCCGAATCCGTATCAGATTGGGGCACCGGAAAAGCTTTCCTTGCTGGTTCCTTTCGGCTCAGCTTCGCTTTTCCTGACGTAATCCCAGCTTCATCAGTAGACGGTATGCAGTTGAATGGAAGAAGCATATTGCGATGCAGAGTTCTGGTGGGTCCTTTGCTGTTAAGCAACCGTAAACGGTACACCGGAACAGCAGCGTCGGGTATATCAGTTATGACATACGGCTCTGCCTCCCAAACATCGGCCAACTTACATTTTCCTGTGCGATGCGCTTTCCTCACAAGTACAGTGTCACCAACTTCTAACCTGTTTTCCTTTATTTTTCGGTCGTACCGTACCTTGTTGTCTGTGGCATTTCTCTGTGCGGTCTCAGATGCGGTGCGGTAGGCTTGACTCATTCTTTGCTTGAGTCGAGCAATGTAGTCCGTAGGGCTACCGCTATTACTTTCGTCAGGCGTGATTCCTAAGAATGCGTCTACAGAAAGACGGGGATGCCATCCGAAAAGTAGATAGTGTGGCGAATAGCCTGTAGCCTCGTTCTTAGTTGCATTATAGGCATGAACAAGAGGACCTACATGGGACTTCCAGTCAGTTTTCTGGGATTCCTCAAGCGTACCAAGCATTCTGAGAAGGGTTCTGTTAAATCTCTCCGCACTTCCATTTCCCATGGGGTGATATGGGGTTGTTCGAGTTTTTCGAACATCGGCAATTTTGCATAGCTCTTTTATGACATTGCTTTCAAAGTTCCGGCCTTGGTCGCTGTGTAGCTGTTCCGGAAAAGAGAAATTGACGATGAAGTGATCGTATAATGCTTTGGCTGTTGTTTGTGCTGTCTGGTTTTTCGTCGGAACTGCTTTCGAAAATCGCGTAAAGTGGTCTGTTATGACTAGGATGTTCTCATATCCTCCTTTAGACCGCTCCAGTCCAAGAAAATCCATACACACGAGCTGCATTGGTCTTGAGGTGTTGATAGGCATAAGTTCTGCCATGTTCCTCACTGGTGTTTTCCGCCGTACACATCGGTTGCATGTTTCGACTCTGTGATTTAGTTCATTTTCCATACCCGGCCAGTAAAATCTTTGGCGAGCAAGCCATAATGTTTTCTCCTTGCCAGGATGACCAACGTCAATATGAATACCCTTAAATGCTTCATTCCGATGAGATTCAGGGAGGACGAGTTGTTTTACTTTCTGACCGTCAATGACCGCGTTCCTGTACAATACCCCATCATCTTTGAAAAGGCGGTGGTATTGCTTAAAAATACACTGTGCTGATACAGGGGTTTTGAGTATTTCCTCCTTCGTCGGACGAAAACCGCGATCAATGGCGTCAGAAACGAGAGAAATGGTGTCATCAAGCTGTTGTTCGACTTTCCAGTCAATTGTGGGGAACTTTCCTGAAGGCGCAACATCATCATCTGCAGAATGAGATGTTGTGTCTCCAGCGAGCGATCCAATAAGGCTGACATCCGCAGTAGCGGCATGGCAAATAGCTTTTACCACATCTCCAAAGAGACTCGGCATCCGGGAAAGGGCGTCGGTGTCAGCATTTTGTGCACCAGGCCTATAAGAAATGCTGAAATTGTAATTGGAAAGAGCTGCAACCCATCTATGACCAGTTGCATCCAGCTTTGCAGTTGTCATGACATATAGTAAGGGGTTGTTATCCGTTACGACTTCAAATGACGTACCATAAAGATAGTCATGAAGTTTGTCCGTTACTGCCCATTTCAACGCAAGGAATTCCAGTTTATGTGCAGGATAATTCCTCTCACTTGGTCTTAAACCTCGACTTGCGTAGGCTATGACGCGATCTCTTCCGTCATGGTTTTGGTATAGAACAGCTCCAAGTCCTAGGCCGCTGGCGTCAGTATGTAACTTAAACGGTAAGTCATAATTAGCAATGGCAAGTATAGGAGGTTCTGAAAGTTTCTGTTTCAGCGTATTAAATGCTAACTCCTGCTGATCACCCCAAATCCAAGGTGTTACCTGTTTGCATTTTTTCTTCCTCCGACAGCCATCTTTGATCTTGTTCAGACCGTGACCCTCGAGCAAAATGTTGAGAGGCTTCGCTACCTTTGCGAAGTCTTTTACAAAACGACGGTAGTACCCTGCAAAGCCAAGAAAAGACCGCACCGCCTTAACATTCCTAGGGGTTGGCCAATTCTTAATAACTTCGGTCTTTGCAGGATCTGCTTCAATACCATTTTGTGATACAACATGCCCTAGATAAGAAATAGACGACTTGAAAAACTCGCATTTCGAGGGTTTGAGCTTCAGTTTGTGAGTAGCTAGTCGACTACAAACAGATTCTAGGCGCTCTATGTGCTCTTCAAATGTTCTGGAAAAAATAAGTATGTCGTCTATGAATATTAGACATTCTTTCAGCAGTAAATCGCCCATGCATTTCTCCATAAGACGTTGAAATGTGGCTGGGGCATTACAAAGTCCAAAACTCATCCTATTGCACTCGTAAAATCCGAGATTACCAACAGAAAATGCCGTTTTGTGTTTGTCTCCTTCCTCTACTTCTACTTGCCAATAAGACGAACGGAGATCCAATTTTGAGAAATATTTCGCTCCATACAGGACATCGACTGCGTCGTCAAAACGTGGTAACATATACGCATCCTTCCTGGTCCTACTGTTTAATTTTCTGTGGTCAATGCAGAAACGGAGCGAGTTATCTTTCTTGCGGACTAGAACAACATTGGAAGAGTAGGGACTATCAGACTCGCGAATAGCACCACAATCTAACATTTCCCGCAAGTGTTGTCTGACCTCCTCGTACATTGCTGGGGGAATTTTCCGATAGGGGTCCTTAAAAGGGATATCATCGTCAAGTACGATTTTATGCTTGACTAAATCAGTCCGTCCGATATCGGTGGTACCTGTTGAAAAAACATGTTTCCATTTACCAATGACTGTCTTCAAACGAAGGAGTTGTTCGGGTGAAAGGTTGTCACTCTCTATAGACACACCAATTTCGTCCGCAACTTTTGATAGATTATCAGACTGGCTTCCCTTACCATCCGACTTTAAACATGAAGTCAGGTTATCAACCACATTTACTTCATTTAAATGACAAATAAGAGACTTAGGACGAATATGAATTGGTTTCGCAGTCATATTACATATGTGCACAGGCACCTTAACACAATCTCCTGTTGCTGGTAGTTTGACAACATGTGGTTTCACAATGAAACCAGTAGTCGAATCAATACAGTTTTCGGTTACAACGGACCCAGCAAGATTATTGCAACCGCGGGTAATACCATTTAGATTCAAGGACTCGTATGGTCCAACAGTAATGATGCGCTTGTTCGTGGAACGTACCACAAACGGATTACATGTAAGGGCTGTAAAAGCAACCGACCATACCTCGGGAATATTACCAACGTTATCGGTTTCTGCGATAGACTTACACCGACGTATAACGTTTGTACCAATAACTACAGGGCAAATACTTCCAAAACTAGTATCAGGCACAACAATGACAGGTACGGGAACTTCTAAATCGGCTAAAAAAGGGATACGAATATAAGTCTCAATATACCCATTTACTGCTAGCAAAGATCCATCTGCAATTGAAATGTCTATACCCAAGTTACTAATGTCCAGTAGTGGTGGTTTGTTAGCAAGAGCTTTGTAAAACAAGTTAGATACAGTGGTTACCATCGCTCCACTATCAATTAATGCGCTAACACGAACATTGTTGAAAAATATCTCATGCGTGTTGCTAGGGCCAACAAGTCTATCCTTAAGGTTTTGGCCTTTCTTAATATCACCAACCCCCGACCGACCATTGTCAGAGGTGGTTGTCAGTTTGACGCTTGGTGTTTTCCTTCATGTGATTGCTGGGTCTGATCCGGATTACCACGCCATCTATTTTTCCAGCGAGGCCTATTACCCTGGTCGTTATTACGCTGCCCAGCGCCGTTCTGGTTATGTCCGTTCTGGTTATGTCCGTTCTGGTTATATCTGCTCTGGTTATGTCCGTTCTGGTCATCTGGTGTATGTCTGCTTCTCGATCCAGAAGAAGTTGTTCCAATAGTGTCCAGTTTACTCATGATTCTGGTCAACTTATCGTCCAAAGTCTGATTAAGACGCTTTTCCATGGACTCCATCTGATTCTGGAACTTAGAATCGAGCTTCTTTTCCATGGATTGAAGTCTCTCCTCAAATGCATCCTGATGTACTAGAGTAACCGGGTTATGTTGAGCATGTTTAATACTACCCGTAGTCAAAGAAATCTCCTTTTCAACTTGTCGTATCTCCCGAAGGAGAGTGTTAAAGTCTGCAATGGAGTCGTACTTATGCCTAGTCTGGCTCTTTAACTTTTCGGAACACAAACCAGTCCAAAACTTGTGTCGCAACAGGTCGTTCTTGGCATTCCGATGTACATGACCATTTTCAATGGCAGTTAGTAGAATTCCCTCAAGTCTACAACCGAAAGAAGTAACGCCTTCAGTAGAATTCTGCGATGAGTTAAAGAACTCCTGCATTACCATTCCTTTGGAAGATACATCGCCAAACATAACGTCAAGCTTACAAAGAATATCATCTACAGATGCCTTCTCTCCCAAAGAAACAAGCATCTTCCTAGCAGTACCTCTAAGTGAACGTCTCATTGCCTGCACCAGTTGGCTAGGAGATATTTCATGGTCATTGATAAGACAATTGACTTCAAATCTCCATTCCTGGAAGGAAACATCACCTTTTGGTGGTGGATCATCGCCTGAAAACCCTGGCATCTTAGGAATAGATGTAGAGGACGTATGAACAAAGCTGTGTTCTGGTGCTGAAAAGGCTAACGAATCTGCAACAGTTTTCCGTCTGCTAGGAGTAGAGGTCAACGGTTCAACTCTGTACTTCTTCCGTAAAATAGCTAGCATCGCCTCCTCTGTCATTTCCTCCTTTGCTACTTTACTATCTGGTGAAGTAGCCATCGCTGATCACTGTACAATCTGATCTAAGTAAATGGGGAATGTGAAAAAACAAGTTTATCACTGTTTTTCACTAAGTCAAAATATCACTTTTGCTAAAATAACTGACAATAGGCATACAATACAGGTACATATAATCTCAATCGTCACTTGTGTTGATAAACACAATCAATATACATAAAGCTATGGTGTAAATGGGGCTTAGGGTTTTCACACAATAGTCGTAATTTAGGAGTTAAGGATCACTCTATTGTAAAGGGTCACACAATGGTAAAGGGTCAGTTTTCACACTGAAAATAAGCGCAAATTGGTTACAACTAGGTAATATACACAATATAAGTAATAGGCAAAATATGGGTAATATGCATAATATGCACGATACATTTAAACTCGCTTAAAACAAAGCACAAACTATTCTCAGCACTATTTATGGAGAGTAATTAGGAATACACCTATTCAGGTTTAAAGGTCAGCTTTACCCGAGTCACGTGTACACTATCGTACCTCTGTAGTAAATATAGTTACTCAACCGGAACCTTATCTTACAAAGTCTAACTACATAGGGTAAACATCTACACTATAAATCAATACCTCGGTAAACTATAAACCATTACTACCGTATCTTCTAAGTTTAAAATAGAACTGCTGCTACACTATCACTTCGATCATATTCCGTGCAAATATAGTAACTAAAGTAACTAATTAAACATGTTATTAATCAATGTTTACAGTC
The DNA here is from genome assembly GCA_031761405.1 of Serripes groenlandicus. Classification (NCBI taxonomy): domain Eukaryota; kingdom Metazoa; phylum Mollusca; class Bivalvia; order Cardiida; family Cardiidae; genus Serripes; species Serripes groenlandicus. The sequence goes on from JASEVX010000076.1 coordinate 136,121, forward strand.
TACCGTTGAAACATGGGCTCATCCTGCAATAGGAAATTTGCGAAAGAAAACTTTAATATTAGCTTATCTAAGCTTACCCTTATCGGTAACCGACAGGTTGATGTGGCAACGTCCTTTCTGTAGCTACCTTAGAAGGCTAGACATTTGAGTCTGCTGAAATACCTGTAAATGCCCGCAAATTTGTTTCACTCTCACAACATATCACACATCATGTATTGCAGTGCAGGTGAGGGTAAAGTGAACGAAATATGTAAAATGTGCGAAGTGAGGGACATAATTAAAGCACAGAGTAGGAAACATGTAGCTGAGAAAAGAAGAAGAAAGAGAAAAAATAACGTACTAAACGTACAAATTAAGACTTATATATCCTGATAGATTGTTGAACAATAATACAGCATTTATATATAAGAAAAAACCAACATGATCATGTCTTTATCGTTTGAAATTGGTCAAGTTCGTTTAAAGTCAGGTACTAAACAAACATAGGACACATATTGCCGTGTTTGCACGAATACGTGATATTGTACTATTTATATAAGCGTCATTCGCATTCAAACCATGATGTTAACGGGTTTTTTCTTTTACATCATAAGGCATATACATATTATTACATACATTGTCACTATTATATTCCAATCCTTATTTACAAAACTAACACTGTTCACAAAACATACAAAAAACACTGTGTACCAAAAAGTAGAAAGTGTTATCGCAATAATTATAATGCGCTACAAAAACTCCGGTCCAAGTAAGTAAATTGCCATGGCTAGTGATGGATCCATATCCTGACTCCTATTGGCACGACAGTCTCGTCGTGGTCGCCATTGTAACCCAGGTCCAGGGGATTTAAGACTAATACTCCTTGGTGGGTTGTATAATTTTACTGTCGTGTTGATAATATACAAATGGAGTCTGTAATGAAATATAGAATGAATAAAGTGATGGATATAACAAGTTGAATTCTAAATACAATTATCATTAACAGAAAAGGAGCAAGCGAATATAAACATATATAACAAAAGTAGTAGAAAAGACACGTACCAGGATAATCGAGTTTCATAGAGAAATAGAGAAAAGTAAAGCTCTCTACATATCATTCCTCGTCCTTTCGGAATTAACATAAGAATGTCTAAGTGTATGAAGAAGAGCGGGAAAAGAGGGATTGTTAGAGTGCATGCTGGGATATGTTAGGTGATATCTGCTCACTAACATTCACTGATTCTCATTGTAATCACACAAGCCCAGCTAATTATGCATGAGCAGTGTACATGTAGGAAAAATACTCTCTACATGTACCTTGGTTACAGTGACAAAATAAGAAATTGCTCAAAATGAGAAAGTTCTCCTTTTGCCACAATGTTTTCCACTTGAAGTCATAGGTTATCCATTCAATTATAGAGTTTTTCTATTTTTTGATAAAATATGTTCAAAGTCGTCTGCTGCAGAATTGTTGTATGAGGTAAAGGGATAGCTCAGTTGAAAACCATAAGATTTTTCAATCGAGAGTTGTGAGTTTAATCTCTTGCTTGGATTTTCAATCATTCTGATGTTTGAAGAAAATGAATGAGTGAATGTAAACTATGTATGCATTGAAGTATACCTCTAGAAAATTCATCAGCCTGTGGAAATCTTCAATTTTTGATATAAACCCTTCCAAGCGCTCACGAGGACTCTCGGTATTTTTCATAGCCATTTGTGCACACTGAACCCTTTCATCTGTCAATCTATCACCTGTATAAAAATAAGCATGATTGTGTTTAGATGAAAAGAACATAAGTTTTTCATTATTGCTAGAATCTTGATATATTGGTTTATCATGGATATATTACAAACCACTATTAAATTATGCTGTTTTTAGCTCTACTGGCCAATAATAATGCTATAATAGAGCTTGTGAACACAATAGAGGCTCCATTTACTATCTGATCTTCACCAAACTTAGATAGTAGTTAAATATTGATGAGAGTTCGGTTCCTTTCGAAAACCAGCCAGATGTGCCCTGGCATGACTGGATTATGGCCCTTAAAATTGTCAAAATTACTATAATACTGCTTGTGAACACAAAAGAGCCTCCATTTACTATCTGATCTTCACCAAACTTAGATAGTAGTTAAATATTGATGAGAGCTCGGTTCCTTTCGAAAACCAGCCAGTTGTGCCCTTCCATGACTGGATTATGGCCCTTAAAATTGTCAAAATTCTAAAAATTGCTATCATACAGCTTGTGAACACAATACTATCCAATTTTTACCATAAATACATGCTCTGGATTAAAAATGACAGTAGAGCATAGGCCCATGTTGGCCTCTTGTTTAATAAGATGGCTGTGTGGTTGTGTGGCTGTATTGTTCACCAGCTTGACACTTACTTCAGATGAGTATAAGACCAGCAGAGTATAGCTATGTTAATTCTACTCTATAAATGAAACCAGTGCTAAACCATTCCCACACTCAGTCACCTTTTGATGCCTATGCAGCAGGTGATTTCAAAAGAATCTGGAAAATGGAGAAATTATTATAATGAACAATTTCTCCTTTTGCCAAAATGTCGTCATCTTTTTTCCCATTATTGTTCTAAAAGTTATAGTGAGTGTCCATTTGTTGAAGCATAATGTTTTTAAAGTTGACTGCTGCAGATGTGTTGTATTTGGGCAAGGGTAAGTGGGTTGTAAACATGATATCTTAGCTTGTTTTTTCTAATGAACCTTACCTACAAAGAAATCCGGCTCAACAATTTCTTTATTTACCATTGGCACATACTTCTCTGTCAACATTTTCAGTAGCTGAATGACATCTTTAGTTTTGTTTTCATTACAGTCAATCAACCCAAGAGGAAACTGAAAGCATAAACTTTGTTGTATATAGTTAAATTATAACTTGCCCACATAAATACACCAAGCCATGTATTTTAATGAATCATCAAAGCTATAAATGATCATTCCAACTCAGGCTTGTGTTATTGGACAGAGTATTAAATAACATTATGGCTATTTAATTTAAACGAAATTAATACATACACCATCATAGATTTAATTGGAATAAAATATAATATAATACTGAAAGAACATTGATTAAACACTCAAAGAAGTGGTATTGAATGCTGTTATTTGTTTTGAGTGTGTATAATGTAAAGTGAATAAAAGTATTAAAATTTAAATTATCACACAAAAAGATTAACCCTATGCTTTCTAACATACATGACTCATCAAATCAGCAGGACAATACTGAAATAATCTATATGAAAAATTATGAGAAAATCTCTGAATTAAATTGTTAAAGTCGAAAAAGGAGTTGACACCATTGTGGCAAAATGAAAGACTGGTCATTTTAAAACAATGACACTCCTGGTCCAGTCTTTGTGTTGAAGATCTTTTATCAAATAGGTTTATGTGATAAATTGATCATTTTAAAGCAGTAAAATAATGCAAAACTATAAATTTAAGAACATTGTTTAAAATTTCAAGAGATAAAGTGAGACATAAACCAGGTGTTTAGGTCCAAGGTGTAGGCCTTGTCCAGGCTTGATCTTAATGATTGTTACACCGGCATACATTGTATTCATTTATCTGAGAATATATAGTTTTTAGTTTGTTGAATCAACAATATATTTTATGTCAATTTATTATGTGTAAAGATACATAATGTTAAAAGGTTTGTCAACTGTTTCCACATCATTTAACACCTGTTGTGTCCTATATAAAATACATAAGCATGTATTTAACATCTGTTAAACACTCCCAATATTGTGAATGTGTGGTACCAAGTCAAGAATGGTATAAATTCTTTTAAATCTTACCTTTTTTTTTGTGTTGGAGAGGAGCGATTTGTACACCATGGGTTGCAGTTGTAAATTCTTTTAACTGTAAAGGATGCTTCACACTCACTGCAGGGAACCTCTTGCGTGGCTGTGTATGTTGTGGGGAAGACAACAACCTCTTCTTACTAATTGATCTGACACCCTGATTAATCTTTAAAAAAAAAAAGAGAGGTTCCTTAGATTCACAGAAATCGACCGAAATCGACTTTCACTAACTGAAATCTACTTTTTTTTTAATGTTATGATTTATGTTGTAAACTTAAATATATATATCAATAATGATACATTTGTGTTAACAGTTTCTATATTTGTTAATTGAAATTTAAAACTTGCTGAATATTTTAACAGGGTGAGAAATTTATTAAATTTTGTTATAAGCAAAAAAACATACTGGGGCCCTCTATAGTATTCACAAATGTCAATGTCGTAATTATTTAAAGAATCGCGAAAAATCACGAATGATAAAAAAAACCATTATCGTACCTCTTTTACTTTCATTCTGTTGTCTCGAATCTCGGTTCTTATCTTTTCCATCTTTTTATCAAGCTTTAAATGGTTGTCACATTGTTTAAAACATCGAACGCAGATGGAATCATCACCTTCCTCGATGTCGCTGACAGTTGTCATTTCTTCGTGTTGCAACACTTTGTTAATTACAACGATACGTTCTTTCGAAAGTTTTAATTTCATATGAAACAGTTTGTTTTCTTTTTTTCTACCTGAACTCGTTAAAAATATTTCCCTGGACGAAAACCCACACATAAAACACTTGTCGTTAAATAAATAAACTTTGTTTGGCGTTAGTAGAAGATTCGCCTGTTCTACGGACGAATATTCTACGGACGCCATTATTCCTTTGTTTATTCCAATACAACCGGAAGACTCTATAGTTACCGCTTCGCCTTTTCGTTCTTTCTACATTAGTTACCATACTTGAATCGTACTGCCTATTTTGGTAAGCGACAATTTCATTGGCTAACGCAAAGGTCAATCTGAGACGACCCGTATAGGGAAGTCATCAGATCTATATACGAGTTTGCGAGTTTAAAAGATCTGGTTTTAATGAGATTGACCAAGATGAAGTGTAACGGAAATGACGTCACGTCATTCTTTGGCTACGATACAGTCAAAATTTAGTTTCGGGCGTAGAAGGCTAATGCTGTCGTTTGTTTGACGAACGGGAAAACACATTTCTTACAGATTTCAATTTATTTTTTACCTTTTCGTACAAATGATAATTCCCACATAACACAACACTTTAATGATCTTAAATATCGATTTTAAAAAAAAATGATTAAAAAGACGACAATAATTTTCAATCTGTGTTTAACGTCTGCCTTTTATACATATCCAAAATGGCGGACCCCATGGATTTTTCCAGTTTCATTTCAGAAGGCTTCATGGGTTATTGAAAAAAAAAAAAAAACTCACACCTGTTACCTATAAGCGAAAAAACCCATTTATGATTTTTTTTCGTATGAAGTTTTATTAAATTCCAACAATTTGTTTTAAAGTTATGCTCCGGACAAGACTCTACGAATAAGAAAAAGTAACAAAGGGCAATAACTCTGTAATTATGTAAATTAGAGTTATGGTTCTTGTATACTGCACTTCCTCTCATTATGCTCTACCATTGTATGTAGTTTTATTAGATTCCATCTATTAGTTATTAAGTAATTCTCCGGACAAGAAAAAGTAACAAAGGGCAATAACTCTGTATTTAGGTAAAATAGAGTTATGGTTCCTGTACACCGTACTTTCTCTCAATGTGTTGTATCATCCTATGAAGTTTTATTAAATTCCAACAATTAGTTTTAAAGTTATGCTCCGGACAAGGAAAATCTCAACGGACCAACCGACCGACTGACCAACCACAGGGCGACTCCAATATACCCTCTCTAAACTTCGTTTATCGGGGGTATAATAATCAATCTTAAACGCTTTCCCATCAAACCATTTTGACATATGGACCAGAGGTCCAGATAAGGAGGGTTATTCAGCTTTTTTTCCCACAATTTCTCTCTTATTTAAAAAGTAAACCCTATGTTGTGGGTACTCAAAAGAATCATTCATTGAGAGGATTCTTCTGAGTACCAGCAACATAGGGTAAGAGGGTCAAATAAGGATTTTAGAACATAAAAAACGACCTTTATCTCGAGCTCTGTATAGACTTGATTGATTGATTTTCAAAAAAATTCAGTCATATCACGGCGACCAGTTCACCTACTCATGTGTTTCCTGGTTTTACCACACCAGTACACAACACAACATACTTTCCAAGCAACTGGCTGCTTTTCAACATAGACTGTTAAACAGCCCATTGGTGAAAGACGAATGACGCAGGTCACAATGATTTTGTCAAACGTCGGAAAGAATGTTGGCCGAGCTGGGATTCAAACTCACAACCCCTGGATTGACAGCCCGCATCGCTACCAACTGAGCTACCGGGGCTCGGCATCTGTATAGACAATGTAGAAATGACAGTATGATACTTGAATAAAGTTGAAAACATTGTGGTAAAATGAGAAATTGCTCTATATATGCAATTTCCCCTTTTACCACAATGTTTTCAAAAGCTGTCTGCAATAGAGGTGTAAGGAAGCGTCTGTATGAAGGAAAGGGTTAACTGAGAAAATAATAAATATTTAGAACCACAGCTTTGTATGATGTGTCTATGAATTTAAAGCATTACTTGAATCAAAGCGCCAGTGGCACAGTAGTGGCGATCGTATGGAAAATCCTGCAAAGTAACAAGCAGTATATAGCGAATAAAAAGCACAATTTCACTATTTGCCAAACTGTTCAATTTATAAAAATATAGGCATATATTATAATGCTCGATCTCCAAACTAAATTAGGCTACACTTTCAGCATTGATTGCTAATTGACTCTAGAACGTGCAGACGTGTATACATTACGTGTGTGTAACGTGTGTACACACTAACATCATGTGTCCTTTAAACCTTTGTAAACCAGTTTTATCATCTAGACGCTTTCATATATTTAAACAACTACACAATAAAGCGTTTATAATATTGAGATAACCATGCAGTTTCGCGAGCTATTTATAGAACCTTTTGGAATTTCCAGATTTTTTGTTATTTGCAAGGCAGATAGAACGCGCAATGATATTTATTATCTGCCCAATCATGGCGAAGATAATATTTACATATTTTAACTCTATGTAGATAATTTCTCGAGAAAACTCAAATAGTAGTAACAATCTGGTACCAAAGTAGCACTGACATAATTATTATTAATCACGTCTCTGCATCAATGATGGAACTATAACGGATGTGAGTAAATTAGTTTGCAGTAAGGAAAAAAAATATCAACCGATTGTTCAAAACCGACTATGTAAATATTTTTCGTTGTTGTTGTTTATGTTAGCATTGTGGCGATTGTCAAACCAATCGCCACAAAAAGTAATTTGTAAACAAAGCAGTCTGTATTAGCTTATTTATTGTCTTTCTCCAAATACATTCATCATTAGTTAAAAACAATACTACTTTCAATCTCACAGACATGTAATCGAGTTTTACCTTTTCATCAAAATGCCACACCTTCCACAAGTCATTAATGTTGAGTTCTGGTTCCACATACTCTTTTCTGTAAAATGCTATGAAGGGAACCTGAAAGTATATTAATACTGAAACTTTGAAATCTATGATAAAACTGCCTTCAGACATAGGAACTAAAAGTTTGAATCAATACAGGTTATCAAAAATAATTACAGGCATTTTCTACAGTTTTTTCCCCCTTGGGCCTTTATGGTCATGAATTTTCAGAAAAACAAGAGAACAGAGTTAAGAATATGTAAAGAGAATTTTGCTGCACAGTGTTCTCTTGTTATCCAAAATTATAGGTGATAGCTCCTATCATTCTACCTGGAATGTCTAGCTTTGGTGTTACGGTCCAATTGTGGATCAGAGCATTAAATGTGTGCACACATAGAGATAGCTAAGACACACCCATGTCTAACATCTTTAACCGTGATTCCCATAACATGGACCATGTACAATGCAAAATCACTGAAACTTTACTCTTAGATCAACAATTATACGGCTCTAGCACCAGAACAAGACAAATAATAAGACAAGCGTCATTTATCTTCTGATGTGATATGCCGGAAAAATAATAGAAAACTGTGTAAATATTATTCAATCAATATACTTAACATATAATACAGATTATGGCCCTAGCTATAATTTCATTTATTTTGGGGCTGACAAACCTTGGTGGGTTGGGAGATGTTTTCAAATGTGTTTTTTTTATAGTTTTGGGAATCGTTTTCTTCCGGGTTAAATCATCTGCCTGCTATGATCAAGTCTAAACTACAAAGCGCTTGCAATTGCTATTGGATTTGATTAAGCGTCTAATCACCTGTTACGCAAAGTCCAACGGACACTTTAAAATTTGAGAATTTTCAGAATACTCTGCCTTTCTCAATCAGCTTCGAGAATCCATGCAAAAAAATGATTTTAAAAAACCCACCCTCCCACTCATAGCTCATAATTTAGGCTCTTGATTCTGCTGCGAGTTTTTTATGTTTTCAGGTTCATTTGATGCGATCATCGGAGGTGAACAGCCCTTGAACAAACTATATTGCCATGGAACTGAAGAACCGGTCTCAGAACTTTTGTCGGACAAAACTGATAACCTGGACATGACTTGGTGTTAACCTTTGTTTTATATGACTTTTAAGGCTGTGTATTGTGTTATGCAATACACTTTACAGGATGATAACCTTGGCATGACCAAGACAAAGTGTTTACTTTTGTTTTATGAGACTCGCGGCTGTATAATAGGTTTATACCATAAACTTTACAGGATGTGTTTCTAAACATTTTGTAAAACCTTTTAGCAGATTTTTGAGATTGCCTCCATTCTTCGCTTGTGGTATTGGGATTCTAGCGGCCACTGAGTGGGCGGCATAGTGATACCTAATAGTCAGAATTTATTGTTATTTATACCTCCAACGTCAACCTCAAGGCTTTGACTCTGCATCAGTCAGGAACGGGCCTTGGGTGTCACGGACGAGGAGCCGGGAAGTGAGAGGGGCTATTTCGCATGGCATATCAAGGATGTGGATTCTTGCAAGGCGGCTTCTCACAGGATTCCAACAATCCTAAGTTTAATTCATGGCTTTGTCTATGGCACGCACCATTGATAAATTATTTATAGGGGAGAGGGATGCCTAGAACAGGCAGTGGATGTCCTGTATAAGCGTATCCCTCACAGAACCCACTTTTAGGCCCGCACCATTGATACAATTATTTATAGGGGAGAGGGATGTCCGGGACAGGCAGAAAATGTCCTGTATTAGTGCATCCCTCGCGAAACCCACTTATAGGCCTTTTATATAAGGAAGGTGGATAAATGCTTAATAAGTAGACTGAAATGAAAGCCGAAAAGGTCATGCTTTCATATAAAACTACTAGTTATACATATTTGATGCGTGCAACTGCATAACAGTCTAATGATCACTGTGCTGTCCTCCATGATGGCTGAATACCACTTGAATCCAAATATCTCCACAATTTTAGTATTATTAAGGTGTGTTGTTTACTTGTTATTATTTATTGTTTGGAAATAAATGTGTTGTATTTGATTTTTTTATTTTCATGTTGTCATTTTATTGCGGCGGCATCCTAAAAATAACTACATCTCAGTGTACATCTGTGCCAAATAGGTATGATAAACAACAAAACATAAAACTTGCAGTTCAAAGAATGTGGCTGGTCAGATCTATTCATACAAGTAAACAATGGAATAAAAAGTTTGTGTTTTTTAGAAATGGACAATTTTTTCTACTTAAAAATACTTAACAAATTTAACAATTTAAGATCATTTGACAAACAAGAGGGCCATCATGGCCCTATATCGCTCACCTGATTTAATAGAACTTCAATAGTTTTCAAAGTTTTTTACTCTATACATATAAGGAAAACAAGCAACCCCCTGGTGGCCATGTTTTTCAACGGATCGGATTAAGTTGAACAACCTTGGTAGAAGGTTAACCAAGGAGCATTTGTGCCAAATAATTTTTAAATCAGGCAGGTGCTTTTGGACAAGAAGATTTTTAAAGATTTTACAATGCACATATAAGGAAAACAAGCCCCGCCCCTAGCAGCCATATTTTTCAATGGATTGGATTAATTTGAACAATCTTGGTAAAGGGTACCCCAAGGAACATTTGTGCAAAATAATTTTAAAATCGGGCCAGTACTTTTGGACAAGAAGATTTTTCAAAGTTTTAACAATGCACATATAAGGAAAACAAGCTCCGCCCCCTGGCAGCCATGCTTTTCAACGGATTAGAAATATTTGAACAAACTTGGTAAAGGGTGCCCCAAGGAACATTTGTGCAAAATAATTTTCAAATGGGGCCAGTACTTTTGGACAAGAAGATTTTTAAAGTTTTAACAATGCACATATAAGGAAAATAAGGTCCGCCCCCTGGCGGCCATGTTTTTCAACGGATCAGAAATATTTGAACAATCTTGGTAGAAGGTAACCCAAGGAACATTTGTGCGAAACAATTTTCAAATGGGGCCAGTACTTTTGGACAAGAAGATTTTTTAAGATTTGGCAATTTTCCCCTTTTCTGATGCCGCAGCAACCAAAGTTCTACTTGGAATTAATTTCTTTGAACAACTTTGAAAGAGGACCACCTAAGTACCCTGTGAAGTAATTTTGAAATCTGTCCGATGGTTTAGTAGGAGAAGTCATTTGTAGGAAATTGTTAACAGACACCGACGACGACGACGCAGACGACGACGCCGGACTGTGAGTGATCACAAAAGCTCACCTTGCACTTCGTGCTTAGGTGAGCTAAAAACAAGTTGTTGTAAATGACGTCAAAGACAAGTTTTATCTATACAAGAGGGCCATGAGGCCCTGGAATCGATAACCGGAGAATGGGCTATTTAAGTCATAACTCTTTCAGCGCCAATGACAATATCATCAAGACAAAATTTCTGACAAAATGTCAAGCTGCTCAAGTCAAAAATGCGATATCTATAGTGTTAACTAGATTGTTCTATAATTTGGCCTAGTGACTTAGTTATTGACCTGACCTGACCCATATTCGAACTTACCCTAGATATCATCAAGACAAATATTCTGACAAAGTTTCAACATGCTCAAGCCAGACATGTGGCTTCCAGAGTGTTAAAAAGATTTCACTTAAATTTGGCCTAGTGACATAGTTTTTGACATGACATGACCCATATTCGAATTTGGCCTAGATATTATCAGGACAAATATTCTGACAAAGTTTCAACATGCTCATGTTTAAAATGCGGCTTCAAGAGTAAACAAGATTTTCCTCAAATTTGGCCTAGTGACCTAGGTTTTCACCGGACATGACCTATATTCGAACTTGACCTAGATATCATCAAGACAAACTTTCTGATAAAGTTTCAACATGCTCAAGTTTAAAATGTGGCTTACCGAGTGTTAACAAGATTTGTCTTAAATTTGGCCTAGTGACCTAGTTTTTAACCGGACATGCCCCATATTCGATCTTGGCATATATATCATCCAGACAAACTTTCTGACAAAGTTTTAACATGCTCAAGTTCAAAATGTGGCTTCCAGAGTGTTAACAATATATTTCTTAAATTTGGCCTAGTGACCTAGTTTTTGACCGGACATGACCTATATTCGAACTTGGCCTAGATATCATTAAGCCAACATTCTGACAAAGTTCTAACATGCTTAAGCCAAAAATGCCGCTTCCAGAGTGTTAACAAGATTTTGTCTTAAATTTGGCCTAGTGACCTAGTTTTTAACCGGACATGACCCATATTCGATCTTGGCATATATATCATCCAGACAAACTTTCTGACAAAGTTTTAACATGCTCAAGTTCAAAATGTGGCTTCCAGAGTGTTAACAATATATTTCTTAAATTTGGCCTAGTGACCTAGTTTTTGACCGGACATGACCTATATTCGAACTTGGCCTAGATATCATTAAGCCAACATTCTGACAAAGTTCTAACATGCTTAAGCCAAAAATGCCGCTTCCAGAGTGTTAACAAGATTTTGTCTTAAATTTGGCCTAGTGACCTAGTTTTTAACCGGACATGACCCATATTCGATCTTGGCATATATATCATCCAGACAAACTTTCTGACAAAGTTTTAACATGCTCAAGTTCAAAATGTGGCTTCCAGAGTGTTAACAATATATTTTTTAAATTTGGCCTAGTGACCTAGTTTTTAACCGGACATTACCTATATTCATACTTGGCCTAGATATCACTAAGACAAACATTCTGACAAAGTTTCGACATGCTCAAGCCAAAAATGCGGATTCAAGAGTGTTAACAAGATTTTCCTAAAATTGGGCCTAGTGACCTAGTTTTTGACCCGACATGACCCAGTTTCGAACTTGGCCTAGATTTGATGGAGATATATGTTCTGATAAACTTTCATGACGATTGGATGCAAAATGTTGCCTCTAGATTGTTAACAAGCAAATGTTGACGACGGAAGACGGACAAAAGGCGATCACAAAAACCCACCTTAAGCATGATGAGCAATTTCACCTTTTGCCACTAGGTTTTCAACTCTATGTACTAATTATACTTGCATTTATATTGATTTTCCATATTTTAATATTGCTATATCGTCTGCTACAGATTTTCTGTATGTGGGAAAGGGTCAACAACCTGTGTAGACACTGTTGGTGTGCTAAAAGCTTGTTTATAGATCCATTCAGCTTCTTCTTCTAGCTCCCCTTCTTCTGTCTCTTTAACTGGTACTTGTCTCAGCTGAAATCTCTCAGGCATGTCTGTGTTTCTGACTGCATTGTCTTTATCTGTCATGTATGCTCTAGAAAGGGCTTCTGGTTCATACTGAAAATAGTTAAGAACTTTACCCTCCCACATATAATGATTCTGCAGCAGACTACTTTGAAAACATCAAGGCAAAACTATTGAAAATCTCCATAATGAATGAATAACTATTGAAGAGTTGAAAAACTTGTGGCAAAAGAGGAATTACTCATCATCAGCAATTTCTATGTTTGTCACAATCTTTTCAAAAGTCATCTGCTGCAGGTGTCAGAAAGCTTTTGTATGTGGGAAAGGGTTAATGCTCTCCATGAGAGTAAATTTTGAAAGAATCCAATAAATATGTTCGGTTTTACGATTCATCTAAAAATTGTATTCAAATGTTTGACAAAAGTGACTATGAAAAGCATAATTCCTCTTCCACCAATGGGCAAACAGTTAATGTAGAAAAGCAGCTAGTTGCTTGGAAAGTTTGTTGTGTAGAGTACTGGTGTGAGAAAGCCAGGAAACATATTATTAATTTAACTGGCCGTTGTGATATGACTGCAAAAGTGTTGAAAATGGCATTTAACCCCCCGCAATCAATTAATCCATCAAATGCAATCAGTAAGGTTGTTGCAAAAGTCACATGACCTTTTTCATCAATAATGACAAGTAAGAAGGAACACATGTGTTGCCTACCAATAAGTCAATAAAGACAGCCAAGTAACGGAGAAGTGATTCCAATGTGTCACTGTGCAAAAGGCAGGCAACACAAACACTTTGGACGTATTAGCTACTTCTCATTCGTGTGATGCTCATCATGTTTTATCATATATAACCACACAAATAATTTCTCAATTCTCCTAACATTAGCATTACAGGTCTCATTAAGAGAAAAAACAGCTGAAATAGTCCATAAGACATGTCCAATTACCGTAGCTGATGCTTTCATTCTCCGTTTTGGTCTGGATTTCTTTGTCTTTTTCATTTATCCATCTTCCCCTTCCACCTCATCTTCTTCATACTGAAAGGAGAACAATTCATAAAGAACTCTATATTAGGGGCATTCAAAAATTACATATATATGAATAAAATAAAGTTTCATACAAAATTTACATAAATAAAAAGTAACAGTATTGCAGGAAAAACAGAAATCCCTTGTGTATTGGTTTTGTGGTGCAAAATCCCAGACTTCAGACTTTAAGAGAGTTTCTTCGACCTTCAAGCAAATAAAATAATTAAATGATGTACAGTGAGGGCAATTTGGAGATTATACAATTTTAATAGACGTAGGTTTATACTTTTTGAGTCATCAAATATTCCAAGTTAGACCAGATCTTAAAATTATAATGTGACGCATACTTTCTTAATTGCCCTCAATGCACAAACCAAGTTTCATAAACTAAGCTCTATAATTATTGAGTTATCACATACTCTGGTGTTTTATGAGACTGACAGACAGGTAGCTGGAGGGTAAATGTATAGAAACAAGAGATGTTTGTAAATCATTATGCCCCATCCCCTTTTTGTGTTCAATGTCACTGTGAACTTGATCTTTGTATGGATAACCTCAAAATCAATTGGTGGCATCTACTGGTCATGCCCAACCTCCTTGCCAAGATTGACTACTGTAAGTAAAAGTATTATCCAGTTATTTAATGGACAAGCTTTTGTCTATTGATGGACCAATGAACGATTAACATTTTCAAAGCAATAGAAACCCTCTTTTTCAAAAAGGGGCATAAAAATGAGGGTAAATGTATAAAAATATGAATGATTAACTTATAGCCAGATTAGGTGGAAATGTATAAACAGATGGAGAGGGCATAAAGACAGATGGAGGAATAATGTATATAGACAGATTGATTTTAAATTAATAAAACGAGGGTAACCGTATAGATAGGTTGAGGATAAACAGATGCAGGATAAACGGTTAGACTGATAAAGGTTAAATGTATAGACAGTTGGAGGTGAAATGTATTGACATATGGAGGGTAAGCATAAAGGCAGTTACAGGATAAAGAGTAAAAAATATTTAAAGATGAAGGATTAACAGATAGACTGATGGAGGGTTAAAAGATAGACAAAGCTTAAAAATATTTAAAGATGAAGGATAAACAGATAGAACGATAGATGGTTAAAACATAGACAAAGCATACATATATTTAAAGATGAAGTATAAAAAGATAGTATGATAGAGGGTTAAAAGATAGACAAAGGGTAAAGATATTTAAAGAAGAAGGATAAACAGATAGACCGATGGAGGGTTAAAAGATAGACAAAGCATAAAAGTATTTAAAGATAAAGGATAAACAGATATACCGATGCAGGGTTAAAAGATAGACAAAGGGTAAACATATTTAAAGAAGAAGGATAAACAGATAGACCGATGGAGTGTTAAAAGAATGACAAAGCATAAAAGTATTTAAAGATGAAGGATAAACAGATAGACCGATGGAGGGTTAAAAGATAGACAAAAGGTAAACATATTTACATATGAAGGATAAACATATAGACAGACAAAGGGTAAACATATAGACAGACAGAAGGTAAACATGTAGACAGACAGAGGATAAACATATAGACAGACAAAGGGTAAACATATAGACAGACAGAGAGGGTAAACATATTGACAGACATAGTGTAAACATATAGATAGCCAGAGGGTAAACATATAGACAGATAGAGGGTAAACATAAATACATATAGAGGGTAAACTTATAGACAGACAGAAGGTAAACATGTAGACAGACAGAGGACAAACATATAGACAGACAAAGGGTAAACATATAGATAGACAGTGTAAACATATAGATAGCCAGAGGGTAAACATATAGACAGATACAGGGTAAACATAACGACATATAGAGGGTAAACATATAGACAGACAGAAGGTAAACAAATAGAGGGTAAACATTTAGACAGACAAAGGGTAAAACAAATAGACGTATAGTGGGTAAACATATAGACAGACAAACAATGTATAGACAGATGGAGGGTTAACATATCGACAGATAGAGGGTAACCATATAGACAGTAAACATATAGACAGATGGAGGGTATAGACAATTTAATGTATAGACAGATAGAGGGTAAACATATAGACAGTTAAAGAGTAAACATTTAGACAGATAGAGGATAAACATATAGACAGATAGAGGGTGTTCCCACTCACGTAAAATGTTACGTAAATTATGTAAACAAATTCACTTTCATGCATGTACTTTAGGCTGTATGTAAGAAAACGCCGCGTATATTCATTCAAGTGCCGTTTATGATATTTAACCGAATCAAATATTTAACGAAATTATTATATATCTTATTCATACAAAAAGTATAAGGAGTTCGTGATATTTCGTTTATTTTTTTCGGCCCTATTTTGTCTAGTCAATTTAACCACGTGTTGGAAGAAAACAAAATAGCGGACGATTCAAATATTTCGCTGATGTAATGCATTTTTTTGAGACCCAATTCAATGTTTAAATATGATTTATTCAATTGTTACAATAGCTGTCTATGATGTTAACATCATGATAACGTTGATTGCACCGGTCAGATAAATGTGAAAGGAAACTACTTATTGAAGACCGTACTCAAGAAGAATGCATAACAAAACCGTCCGCTAGATGATGTCAATTGAAAAGTTTAGAAATAAACTTACTTGATAAAATTATCTAGCTAGTATATAAGCCTTATTTAAACAGACAGCGACTTATCAATAATGAGGCAACAAGGAATAGATATTGATGAGGTCATAGAGAGGAATTTACATAAATGTAAAATGTAGACAATTATGAATAAGTGTTACTTCTGTTATGATTGAGATGTGTTACAGTGCAGAGAATTTGATCAAAGTTAATACAGTCTCAACCATGTGCTTGTTTTTTATCCTATTTTATAATGAAAAATTTGCCTTCAAATTTTCATACCCCCTGAAATTAAATCTTACCCCAAGATTTTCAACCCAAGGGGTAAGTTTACCCTTATAAAAAAATTGTGAGTGGGAACACTGGACAGATAGAGGGTCAACATATAGACAGATGGAGGGTAAACATATAGACTGATGGAGGATAATATGTATCAGGGACAAATAAAACAAACCTCATCTTCCTCTTCATCTGACTCTTCTCCTGCCTCATAATCTTTAAATTCATCAAAATCAAAATCTACACCAAAGATATCCAGAGCTTCTTGCAATAACCTGCAAAACAAGCCAATGTGCATCAGCTTGATTAGAACTCTTTAGGGCAATACCATTAACCCTTTCCCTCATATAGAAAGATTTTTGAAAACAAAGTGACAAAAGAAGAAATTGCTCAAAATGAGCAATTTCTCCTTTTGCCACAATGTTTTCCACTTTTAGTCAAAAGACGTTCAAAGTCGTCTGCTGCAGAATTGTAGTATGAGGGAAAGTGTTAAAAGATTCAAACTTCATTTAATGTGATAAAAATTTATTTTATTTGTTAGTTTGATATGTCTTTCAGATAGAAGTTCCATATGCACTTTTTGCATTAATTCCTTGGTTCTTTATAATACAGAGTAAATTTACTTTTGTTTTTTTTTAATTTTTCAAAGGACGAAAAGCGTGTCAGCTTGAATTTGTTTTCTGCAGGTAAAATAAAAATAAATAAGAATTCTCATATAAAATGTAAAACAGTAACTATAAATATCATATAACAATTATTATAGTTTAAACTCAATGTTCTCGAAACTATTAAAGCTGTGTTCATGGTGATTTCCGGAACACAAATATGTAACACAATATAGGTAGTGACAAAATATATATGACACCATTTTATATCATCAGGACAACTGATAATCTCCCATTGGAATTATTTCCTACAGATATTTCTAATCCCCATAAATTTCTATAAATCTGCATTATATATGCAAGTCCCTTCAATCAACATGATACCATGGAGGAAAGCCATCACAACCTCTTATCTTAGATAAAGCCCACCTTGCCTTTAAATGTATTTTCATTTTTATAACTTCTATTGCTTGTTTGTTTGTATGATCCACATTCAATAATTTTTCTGTTATATCACGGCATTTCCTGGGTAAGGTACTAGTTTCACTGGTCCATTTATCCTGACACTAGCGATTCAGTAGTAATGCTAACCCTACAACCCTGAGTGCCAAGGAGAGAAAGCAATTACTACCACTTATAAAGTCTTTAGTATGACCAATCTAATTCTGTGCTAGCTGAACCAATGAAAGAGTCAGCAGGGCTCCAGATAACTTTTTGGCAAGAGGAGTAATTACTCATGAACATTTTGAATGATGAATAACGCCAAAGTACCATGAGTATTTTAATAAAGCCATCATTGAAAAATTGTTTAGAGGTGGGTCGGTAGGTCGGAAAAAAAAAAATTGGGAGGGGAGGATTAATAGACTAATATGAATGTTGAATGACACATAAATCGTACACGCTGCCCTGTTTCAGTGACTTACCTAAATCGGTGACCTTGTTGTTTTGCATATATGCTCTTCAATTTGAAGAGTTTTATGGTATCAATGTTTTTTGTGGTCTCAAGTGTAAACATATAAATACAGAAATGATTTTTTGGATAGGTCACAGCCCTTTTTATCATGTAGGGGGTGTGCTTTAAGTGCAAAAATACAACTTGGGAAACCCAAAATATACACGTGACCATTCCAGCCAATCGTATTCCCGATATGTAAATCAAAACTAATTTTAGACTTACGAAAGCCCAAATGTAATGCGGTAAACGTCATCAATATTGATATCCGTTGAATAGGATAATAGAATAACACAAGACATGTATCGATTGTAAACTTCCGCTAATATTGCAAAGTATACTCCCAGCCACTCGGTAAATCTCGAAAATTAACTGCAATTACCGGGAGTTGTCAAAGAAATTTGACGTTTAGAAATGCGTATTATTTCACTCGCAAAAATATGCTGGTTCCTGAAATCTCACCTCCAGTATGCGAGCTTAAATTCGAACCCTGTAAAAATGTATCGCATGGTGCATATATGAGAAATTCTTTCCTGTGTAATAGATTTCCAAATAAGGAGATGTTTACTACAGCTTCAAGAAAGCGCGCAAAAAAAAAATCACGTGATTTGTATGCCTGCGAAAATATCACATGGTGTTATTTCTTCAAGTAGAAAGCGACTCCATTGGATGAAGCTCTCCTTTTAACTGTCTTGCGATATTACAAATTAGCAAAGCAACAAATACACACTGATCACGTCAACAGCGCTTTCATTTAATTCATTTTGAATTTACAGGCGCTTCAATGACAAAGATCGATTTGGTTTCCGATTTATGTAAATAAGCAATGTAGAAAACGGGAACCATTACTTTTAGTTCTAAAAATAGACTAAGTTTTTCCGAGAAACTTTGAAAGAAATTATTATTTTTTTGTGATTTAAAAAAGAAGATACACATGATAACATGAACGGATGAGTAAATTGCAAAATGTATGCGTATTTGTAACTCATGGAATTTGAAACATGTGCGTATTTGGTTATTTTCCATTCGTAATTTACGCAGATACGCACGTTATCTGGAGCTCTGAGAGTGTTAGAAGAAACTAATGTTTCGCTTGCCAATAACCCATGAAGGGAACAGGAATAAATAACAAAATGACAAATGAAGAAGAAGAGATCATTAAGTTTCATCCAATCAAGTCAGTTAACAAACAGGAGCCTCAAGAGGGCCAGTATCGCTCTACGGCCATAAGGCAAAAATTAAATCTCTAAAAAGCCCCGCCCCCTTATGGCCATGTTTTTTTTACCAATCAACATGGCTTGAAGAAATCTGATAGAGGGTCTCCCAAGGATCATTTCTACAAAATTATTTGAAAATTGGCCAAACACTTTCGGAGGAGAAGATTTTTTAAGTTTTCACTATAGCCATATAAGGCAAAATAATCCCACCCCTGGCGGCCATGTTTTTCGACCAATCAACTTGGCTTAAAGAAAGCTGATAAAAAGTCACCCAAGGAACATTTCTACAAAATTATTTGAAAATTAGCCAAACACTTTCGGAGGAGAAGATTTTTTAATTTTTCACTTTAGCCATATAAGGCAAAATAGCCCCGCTCCCTGGCGGCCATGTTTTTCGACCAATCAACTTGGCTTGAAGGAATCTGATAGAGGGTCACCCAAGGAACATTTCTACAAAATTATTTGAAAATCTGCCTGACACTTTCGGAGCAGAAGATTTAAGTTTTCAATATAGCCATATAAGGCAAAATAGCCCCGCCCCCTGACCACCATGTTTTTTGACCAATAAACATGGCTTGAAGGAATCTAATGGGGTCATCCAAGGAACATTTCTACAAAATTATTTGAAAACAGGCCAACAGTTTTGGAGGAGATTGATTGATTGATTGATGTTTAACGCCGTTTTTAACAATTTCTCAGTCATATCACGGCGGCCAGTTCACCTACTTATGTGTTTCCTGGTTTTCTCACACCAGTACTTCACTCAACAATCTTCCTAAGCAACTGGCTGCTTTTCCACATAGACTGAGCCTATTGGTGGAAGACGAATGAAGCATGTCGAAATGACTTTTGTCATACGTCGGAACGAAAGTTGGCCGAGCAGGGATTCGAACTCACAACCCCTGGATTGACAGCCCGCGTCGTAACAGACTGAGATATCGGGACTCAGCGTTTTGGAGAAGAAGAATTTCATTTTGTTTTCTTTCAGTTGCTATGGAAATCAGAATTGCGCATGGATCAAAACAATTTAAAGGAATTTCGGAGAGGATATTGAGAAAATGCTTCCTATGAAGTTGCATTGCCATTGGCCAAGTGGTTAGGGAGGAGACATTATGACGCAATAGCAGTAGGCGACTTTTGAAAACATTGTCGCCAAAGGTGAGATTGGTCATAAAAAGCAATTTCTTCTTTAGCCACAATGTTTTCAACTTTATTTATCAACTAATTTATCTTTAATGGAGATTTTTAAGGTTTTTGTCAATATCAATAAATTCCGACAAATTCATTGCCCGGAGCCCGCGGGCTACCACAATAATTGCTTGGGCTTCTGCTACTGAAAGCCCACCGGGCTACGGTTTATTTCTGTGTCTGGTAGCCAGGCTTAATTTCTTACACACATATCGTGTATAAATAGTGACTGAATGTTACATGCGAAAACCACTCGTTGTTACCACAAAAAATCAATAACAGAAGGCGGAGTTACCCAACTGTCAGATCGAGTGGTTTCAGCCAACCGAATCACGTCAGTAATAGTCAATTAACGTGATATATATACCCAATAAGGCGGTCCAAGTATTAGTGACAATTGTTCCCTGGGGCTATGTGTTAATCCATGAATGCTAGAGAATAACCAATGAAATTAAAATATACCCTTAAATGTATTTTGATCCATATTTCTATGTTCGGTATGCGATGTTTGCAAACTGGTCCAAACCGGTTCAGAAAGACTGAGAAGAAAATTTTCGCCACGCAGAAGTAAATAAAATAAATTCGGTCTAAATATTAAAAACAATACGACGACTTCAAGATCTTATCTTGCGGCTTGCCATTTATCAAATATGAAATAACTTCATGATCGACATAGTATTCATAATATCAGGGACACTAGTAATATCTAAGAAAATGTTTGGAATGAAATCTATAAATGATTCCCGAGAATAATAAATGCCCAATCACAGCTTTGTTTACCAAAATTAATTAGCATAACCAGTGGGGAAACAAAAATCATATGACTTAATAATTACAATTTCATTGGATGAAATGAGAAACTGGGTCAATGACGTTCACTACCCCGATCATTTACGAATGTAATTATAGCCGATAGTGTAAGAGAGTGGAACCCGATGTTTACATTGAACACTATTAACCGATTTCTAATTCTCAGTAGGGAACCATGATTAACATTGCACAATTATCAAAATGGCGGCTATGTTGCGTATAATACCGTAACACATGAAACAAATTTAACGTTTTGTTGTCTTCATTGTTTTTGATAATATTTTATAATTTAATAACTACATTGAACCTGATGAATTAGATTTTGCCTAATCAAATTGAATCTTAATATGTCTTTGTCTTTCTTTGTAAAACTGACACTCGTATCGTATGCCCTGTTTCGGTGAGGGACCTAAATTTGTGACCTTATATTTTTCTATCTCCAATTTGAAGAGTTCTATTGCATCATTTGATTGTTGGCAGGGCTGTACAAAAAAAAAATTCAGCCACTTGTCCAGGACAAGTGACTTTCAGAATGCCACTTGTCCTGCTAAGATTCTCACTTGTCCCACTTTTCTGCAGACCAAGTTTAACATCGCGGTTTCTTGAGTGTTTTATTTGTTTTTTAGTGGGTTATTTTCTAGTTCGGATCAGTATAAAGATAACATTAAGAGCACACACTGTACATGATTTAAGGGTAGTGACCAATTCAAATAACATTATTGCAAAAGACCTGTAGTGCAGCATTCAGTTAAAAAAAATGAAATTTGGAAAAGAGATTATTTTTCACTAGGTTATTTGAAATATTCTGCATAAAATGTATGTATTTTATCCATATTTACAAAAGATTTAAAAGCTATTGACAGAAATGTTAAACTTGAGACAACATAGTCAAATGATGCAATTGCACTTTTCAAATAGAAGATAACAAAATAATAAGGTCACCGATTTAGGTCCCTCACCGAAACAGGGCAGTGTTCGATACCAGGGTCAGTTTTACAAAGAAAGACATTGATAAACTCAATTTTATTAACCAAAAGTCAAATTTATCAGGTTCAATGTAGTTATTAAATCAAAATATTTATTCAAAAAAAATGAAAGACAACAAAACGTGAAATCTATTTCATGTGTTGCGGTCAATCTCATTAAAATCATCTCCTATTAACGCTACGCATTTACATTTAGTCAGATCGTGTACTTTAGTCAGATTGGTGTTGCGGTATTATTCGCAGCATAGCCGCCATTTTGATGATTGCGCAATGTTAATCATGGTTCCCTACTTTGAGAATTAGAAATCGGTAAACAGCGTTGAATGTAAACATCGAGGTCGTCAGGTCGCGAATGTCATTCACCCAATTTCTCATTTCATCCAATGAAATCGCAACTATTAAGTCATATGATTTTTTCCCGCCATTTATGCTAATTAATTTTGGTAAACAAAGCCGTGATTGGGCAATTATCATACTCGGGGGAATCATTTATATATTTCATTCCAAACAATTTTCTTTGTGTCCCTGATATTACGAATATTATGTCGATCTTGAAGGTATTTCAAATTGATAAACGGCAAGATAATTGTTAGCAGTCGTCGTATTGTCTTTAATTTGGATCGAATTTATTTTATTAACTTCTGCATGGCGAAAATTTCTTACAAGTCTTTCTGAACCGGTTTGCACCAGTTTGCAAACATCGCTTACCGAAAGTAGAAATATGGATCAAAATACATTTAAGGGAATATTTTAATGAGACCGATCCATAGGTAATGTCCTAGCTTTCATGAAATAACACAGCTACAAGGAACAATTGTCACTTATGATTGGACAGCCTTATTGGATAAATATATATCACGTTAATCGACTATTACTGACGCGATTCGGTTGGCTGAAACTTTCGATCTGACAGGTCGGTAACTGTGCCTACTGTTATTGATTTGTTATGGTCACGCGCGAGTGGTTTTTCGCATGTAACATACAGTCAAATTTATACACGACAGACATGTGTGTTAGTAATTAAACCGGGCTACTAGACACAGTAAGTCACATTCACTGTTACGTAAATGGGTTGATATAATGGGACGTGGATTTTTGGAAAATGCCACTTGTCCGGGACTGAGATGTTGCAATTAGCGACTTGCACGATGCGATTTATGACTTATCCCAGGCGTCGGGCTTTGGGATTTGTACAGCCCTGGTTGGGTCTCAAGTTTAAACATTTCTGTCAATTGCTTTTGAATCTTTTGTAAATATGGATAAAATACATACATTTTATGCAGAATATTTCAAATAACCTAGTGAAAAATAATCTTGAAAAAACAAATTTTCTCCTATCTGTCAAGCTCCACCAAAAAGTCCCTATTCCAAATTTCATTTTTTTTTTAACTGAATGCGCACTTCAGGTCTTTTGCAACACAGTCATGTTATTTGAATTGGTCACTACCTTTAAATCATGTTCATGGTGTGCTCTTAATATTATCTTTGTACAGAAGTAGAAAAAATAACAACCATAAAACACTCATCCACGATAATTCGGGCTACCAGCTTCATACTCTGGTAGCCCAGTGGGCTACCACACAATTCTAAAATTTGTCGGACAATATGTTTCAAAAGTCGTCTGCTGCAGATTTGTTGTATGTGGGAAATTGTTTAAGGTCCTTTGTGTCAGACAAAAGAAATAACATAAATGTACCATCTTCTTTCTCAGAACCCTCAACAGCAAGATCTTCTCCTTACATCTCGGGGCGAGTCATTCTTGATCGCGCATCTTCTTTTTTATCTTCCTTGTCATCATCGCATTCAGATAACTCATTAGGAATTCTTTCCTGTTCAATGGCCTTGGCTCCTTCCTTGTCATTATCTTGATATACTTTAATTTCTTCCCCTAAAAGAAATATTAACAAGAAACCGCTGAAGACGGTAAGGCCAGATTGTCGGCAATTTACCACTACATTTTCGTACCCTTTTTAATCAATGCATTTTTAAAAGCAGGGGCGTACCTGTATTTAAATCAAGTATACGCACAGACGTGCATACTCCCCCGGAATTTTTTTAAAATCCAACATTGCATCTGGTGCCTTCTAGGAGCATCTTTTTGGGACAGACAGAAAACATAAACTAGGTATAAGCAAAAGCAGATGTATTGCACCGCCTGTAAATGAATAAACAAAAAAATAGAACGATTATGCATTCATGATTTTAACACGATATTTAATTTTCTATGGAACAAAGAGGTACCTTGGGTGTATTGAGATTGCACTAACACACTGAACGCCCGGACAGGTGCTAGTAGTAATTTGAAGACATCCGAGTTCTCGGTTAGCAATGTTCACAAAAACAATACTGAATCCGTTCACTTCAAAATTATTTAAACACTTATGATTCTAATACGCTTACTGAAGTTATTATGAAATATGAGTTTAAAACATTTTGCCTAGATTAAGTTTAAACTTAATCAACATCGATTCATGTTTTATTAACATGCTCGATGTCTGCTTCCAGTTTGACTGATTCATCTGGATTGCAAACATCCACGGAAAAGATTGAAACGTCGAAATATTGAAAAGTTAATACCGTTTTTCGGAAATATTGAGGTAAAAGGAGAATTACATTTTGTTTTGTGGCAATTCTTCCTTTTCAAAAATGTTTTCAAAAGTTACATGTTGCATACTTATGCATTCGGAAGTCGTTTATATCAGGTAAATAATTAACCCTCATGATCCTGCTGAGTTAATCATCCGAGATTTCGATATGTTCTCGTCCTATGATATATTGGTTGATTATGGTTTAACGCCGTTTTCAACCATTTTGCAGTCATATTAATGCGGCCAGTTCACCTATTCATGCGTTTTCTGGCTTTCCCACACCATGCTTTCCAAGCTTTCCCACACCATGCTTTCCAAGCTTCTGGTTGGTTTTCCACATAGACTATAAGAACATTAGTGGAAAACGAATGAAGAGAGTCACAGTGACTTTTGTCAAACGTCGGAAATAATTTATGACCAGCTGGATTTTTAACTCATAACCCCTTTATTGACAGCGCGCGTCGCTACCGATAGAGCCACCGGGGCTGGGCTCTCATCCAATGATCTACTTATTGAATATCAGGCGAAACAGAGCAAACAATGACTGGAAGTTTATGTATAGACATATCTTCCCTGTTGGTTAATGTGGTTTTAAATCAAACATTCAAGGAAAGGAACAATCACAGGATATAATACGTATCTTGCAGGATGCACTTAGATCACGGAAGCACGGTTAATTCCGATGCTAAAGCTCGTTGATATTAAGTAGGCGTATGGTAGAAAAACTATACATATTATTTCAGATCTTAGTATTTTGATGGTTCTGATACTGATTGAAGAACATGAATTATGCCCCTCATCTAGTGCTCTGATAGCGTGCACGTGCTTCTAGATCTGATATGTTTGGTTTAAAAGAAATGATATACTGCCATGTTTAACGTGTAATTTCTTGTATGTTTAATGTTTTTTTTTGTAACTTGTAACTTGTTGCCACATGGTGCTTTGAATAAATAAATTAAACTATATATATAAAAGATGTACATGCATGTTGGCTTACTTTCAGACGTAAATCATTGTATCAAACCTATCACTAACGGAGGCAGTTTAATAGCAATTTCAAAATGTATATCTATCTGCCACATATAACTCTTTCGATGAAACAGATGGCGGTTACAAATGTTTTACGGCGTTTCCTGTGTATTTTATCAGTGCTGATTTGAAGCTTATCCTTACGCCAGTTCACTCGTCGGCAACATTTTGCAAGATAGAGAAAAATACATACTACCATTTTCAAGTCTTTGGTATTACCCAACCGTGGATTAAACACTGGTCGCCCGCTCTCAAGGCGGACATCATAAACATTACACCACCGAGGCAGTTCTAACCAATTCTTCATTATGCATAACCCTTATCCCCCTCAGCCATAAAAAAAACCGTTTTCAACAGCAGACGACTCATGACAACATTAAATCAAATTCACCTTTTGTCGGAATGTTTTCAACTTTATTCAATGTTTGTTCTCATTTAAAGAGAGATCCCAAACTATATACTGTGATAATCCTTTTCCCAATAAAATAGTTTTCAACAGCAGACGCCTCATGACAACATTAAATCATCAAATATCACTTCAATTAACTACAAAGAAGACACAAATAAATATTACAAATATCACTTATTAAATGGGAGTGGAAACTCTTAAGAGTGGTATATAATTAAAACAATTATATATAGGCTATATTTTTTTCTTTTCGACGTTTCCACTCCCATTTTGTTCCGTTTTATTAATTCGACGTTTTGGACATTCGACGTTTCCACCGTCACCCCCTGCATACAATGTGAAGAAGGGTATTAGATGAAACTTTATTCCAAATTTGAAAGCCCTAGCACCGGTTCTTATTGAGAAAAAGTAAAAGAACGAAACGTTAACGTTGAGCTATCGTAAAAATAAAAATAACAGAAATTAAAAAAAAATAAAAATAAAAATGTTTGACTCAAAAAATCGTTTGATATGTTGAATTACTTTATTTATAAAATGTGTGTCCACAATTTGAAATCAATTTAACAAACAAATGAAGAAGCAATATCCAATTCTAAAAATACGCCAATATCTATCAAAATATCATTTATTTTACCCCTAAAATATACAATGTGAAGAAGGGTATTATATGTAACTATATTGCAAATATGAAAGCCCTAGAACCAGTACCAGTACCAGAACTAGAACCAATCTTGAAGATTTTCTATTTTTTGATCAAAATATGTTCAAAGTCAACTGCTGCAAAGTTGTTGTATGAGGGAAAGTGTTAAGCCATAGGCAGTAACAAGGTAGAAGTAGAAACAGCTGATCAACTAAATTTCATCTTCTTTAGTACTAACAGCATGAAGTTTATGTTCATTATTATCTAAAGATAAATGTTGTGGAAAAATCTTGGATGCTTTTTTATTTTATCTTCTATGAATTTTAGAACAGTTCGAAGTATAGAAAATTCATTTTGAAACTTAATTGATTCATTTACGACTGATTTCTCTTTTCTTAATTATTGTTTTCTGACAAGTATAGCAGAAGAACAATGAAAAACAGCGGTTGAAATTCAGATGTTGATACATATTCTTTCAGCATTTAACACCAAACCCTGACACCTTGAACAGTTATCGCCACTCAATTTCGCAAAGCAATTAGATGTTAAATTTCTGCAGCCAACTGCTTAAGACTGGCAACAGTGATTGTACTTTGATAATTTCAACTTTTCATTAACGAAAAAGTACATGTTCTTTATAAAAATCACTTTTTTCAGAAACTCAAGAAAACATTGGAGCAGTGAAAGCTACTGCAAGATTCCCCATCTACCCAAGGTAACAAAAAGAAAACTGATAACAACAAGAGAATCATTTGTCAAACAGTATGCCCCCCCCACACTCAAGTTTGAGGGACATTGGTACAGCCAATGTCGAGTTAACCCTCGGAAAAGCTTTTCGCATTCAAGGTCGCTGTGACCTTGACTTTTGACCCAAAGACCTCAACATCAATAGGGTCATCTACTGCTCTCCCCCAACCTCCATGTTTTGTTTGAGGGCCATGGGTGAAGGCAATGTCGATTTATCAGTCAGACAAGCTTTTCAGGTTCAAGGTCACTGTGACATTGACCATTGTCCCAATGACCTTAAAATCAATAGGGGTCATTTAATGGTCAGGCCCAGCCTCAAGTTTGAGTGCCATGGGTGTATGCAATGTCACGCGGACTAGCTTTTCAGGTTCAAGGTCACTGTGACTTTGACCCAATGACCTCAAAATCAAAAGGGGTCATCTACTGGTCACCCCCAGCCTCCATGTCAAGTTTGAGGGCCATGGGTGCAGGCAATGTCGAGTTTCACTCTGACAAGCTTTTCGCGTTCAAGGTCACTATGACCTTGATCTTTGACCAAATGACCTCAACATCAATAGGGGTCATCTACAGGTCATCCCCAGCCTCCATGTTAAGTTTGAGGGTCATTGGTGCAGGCAATGTCGATTTATCACTCGGACAAGCTTTTAATATTCAAGGTCACTGTGACCGTGACCTTTGATCCAATGACCTCAAAATCAATATGGGTCATCTACTGGTCACCCCCAG
The DNA here is from genome assembly GCA_031761405.1 of Serripes groenlandicus. Taxonomy (NCBI): domain Eukaryota; kingdom Metazoa; phylum Mollusca; class Bivalvia; order Cardiida; family Cardiidae; genus Serripes; species Serripes groenlandicus. The sequence continues at coordinate 164,544 of JASEVX010000076.1, forward strand.
CCTCCATGTCAAGTTTAAGGACCCTGGGTACAGGCAATGTCGAGTTATCACTGGGACAAGCTTTGCGCGTTCAATGTCACTGTGACCTTGACCTTTGACCTGACGACTTCAAAATCAATAGGACTCATCTACTGGTCATCCACAACCCCCAAGTCAAGTTTGAGGACCATAAGTTTTGAAAACATTGTGGCAAAAGGAGAAATTGCTCATGATGAAATTCATCAACTCAACTTTGATGATTGGTATGATGATGGGCAATTTTTCTTTTTCCACGATGACTTAAATTCGTTTTGATAATTACACCTTCACATTTAGAGATATTTTAAAAAAAGAATTAGCCCAGATGTTCTGCAAATTTGTTGTATGTGGTAAAGGCTTAATAATGATGCTATTTCATGTAGATCTCTTTATGAGCATTGATGCTCTTGGAAAAGGTATGATATTATTGCCCCTATTTCGTCTAAAACTTATAATCAAAGCTCTGCAGTGCTGACGGCCTTGGGGCTGCTGGAAGGTTGGAGAAGCCGGGAAATGTGAAAGGAAATAACAATTGCATCTTATGTTTATGTATTATTGTCAAGAAGTTGAAAGATCATGTCAAAAATAGTAAATTGTATTAAACTGCCAATTTAAAAACAGAAGGACATTGTTGGCACTATATCACTCACTTTAGTGTAAGAGCTCACAAGTATACACATTTAAGACATAAAGAATCAAAGGGAAATTTATGCAGGTTTATGCAGAATATTTTGAAGTTTCTGCATTATTATATTGAGAAATATGTAAATGTTAAATTACATTCCATCAAGTTGAAATAGTTATCTAAACCATGTACTAGACTGGGAGAAAGTGTTTGAAATATGCAAAACTCATTAAGACAACTATTCTGACAAAGATTCTAAATTATTTGCACTTTAACATAAAACAGAATTAGTTAACCCATATGATTTTTCTTTGCTTTGGACTGTTTGGAAATATTTATCACTCGGACAAGCTTTTCGAGTTCAAGGTCACTGTTATCACTCGGACAAGCTTTGGTCTACTGACTGACCGACCGATCGACCGACCGACTGACATGTGCAAAGCAATATACCCCTCTTCTTCGAAGGGGACATAAAAAGTGTCTGGGTGAATGAGGGATCCCCAATTATGTAGATTTGTAAACAATAAGAAGCATAAGTTAAACAACATTGAAATATTGTGAGAAAAGGAGAATTTCAACTCTGTTAACAAAAGTGGGACAAAAAGCAATTTGAAAAAATGCTAAGATTATCCCTGTTACTCAATTAAAAACTAAAGCAATCGTCTGAAAAACAATTGGTTAAATACCGAATTCACTTAAAAAGTTATCTGTAGCCCTGGTGCTGGGTGTTTTTTTTTTGTCCAATGCAATCGCATGATACAACGTTCACTCTGTTCAATACAATTGGAACATTTAATAATCGTTACTTTTTTATCTTGTTTATTTAAATAGGAAACCGTCGTGGTCGAGTAGTTAGCGTCGGTGATTTGTAATCGGGTGTCCCGGGCTCGATCCCCAGACGTGGCACGACGGCCCTTGGGCAAGGCACATTTTCTAGCCTAGTACTGGTTTGTTTACCCAGGGATTATGAATAAGTGAACTGTCGGCGTGATATAACTGAAATAATGTTGAAAGCGGCTTAAATTCAAATAAATAAATAAATTGTTAACCTGTTTTATACCAAACTATGTTGTAAGCAACATCTTGATTGGCTGATGTAAATCTGAGCAGACCTGAATGAACAGTCATAATATTTATATTCGAGTGTGCGAAGTTTAGGTCTGGTTTTAATGAGATTGGGCTGTTTTTATAGACTAATATTATATGAGCAGGATTCTGCGAAACCCAACCTCAATGTTATTATTACACATGTGGAAAAGAGCTGCCTGCCCATTCATGCTATGGGTGCACATCGATGATGCTTTCCAGGAATTTCTTGAAACAATTTTAAACATTGGCTAACATTTTAGAGGAAGATCGGACTGAGCGGATGAATCTACACTTTTGTAATTATAAATGCCTTGTGTTTGGTTTTCAAAGAGCGCTCCTCATATATTCTATCCTTTAACTGTATCTGATTGTTCAGATGCAATTAAATTAAATTTATAAGCTAAGAATTTAGAATTCTTTTTTTTTTTTAGCGAAAAGAGCACATTGTTCGAGTTGTATAGGTTTGGGCCTAGTTCTCTCAAAGCGGTTAAGATTAATGTAAATTTTTCCTGGGCAGTGCACTGTGGCTAGGATAAATACGACATGCAGCTTTAAAGAGAACTTTCTCCTATGCAGGCACATTTTAATGCATTTACAGCATATGACTAAGGCATTGTGGAAAAAAGAAAATTTGCTAGAAATTGGCAATTTCTTTTTTTACACAATGTTTTGAACTTTTTTTGATAATTGCTTTCATTTTAAGAGAATTTCCATACTTTTACCTGCATGTTACCAAAGTTATTTTGTCAATATTGTTGTAAGACTATGAGGGAAATCGCTAAAACAAATGGAAGTCTGAAAAACCCCAATAGCAGCCGGAGAACATGACAAGTGAGGAAGAGAATACCTACAGCTGAACTTTGATCTAACAGTAAACAGGATGTGTCTTTTGTGAATGATGTACTGTTAATATGACACAGAAATTAGGTTTTGCTCAGTGCAAGTAAAATGTCAAAAAGATTGTTCATGCTTTGCTCACTGGAGAACAAGGACAAATCTACATTAATCTTAACCGCTTTGAGAGAACTAGGCCCAAACCTATACATCGTCCTGTGTGCATAATCAACATTTTATCAACATGTTCTTTAAAAACACATCTCTTAACCCTTTACCACATGTATACAACAAATCTGCAGCAGATTACTTTGAAAACATACCAGAAATATTTTGGAAACTCCATTTAAATGAAAGTACAATACTTGAATATAGTTGAAAACATGGGGACAAAAGGAGTAATTGCTCATTTTAAGCAATTTCTTTTCTTGTCGAGCCCTCTGCTGCAGAGGCGGTAGAAAGCGTCTATATGAGGGAATGGGTAAAGCTCCTGGGTTCAAAGTAACCAAACTTCACCGGAATTGTCCATTGGTGGTCCTATTTGAAAACTGCTTAAAGAATTACATTATTCCTGGATGTGGCATCGGAAAGGGGGGGGGGGGGGTGTTAAAAAAACTTTGAAACTATTGTCTTCTCAAACTGCAGGTTTGATTTTTAGACAATGAGACTGAATTTTACCTCAAGTTTACTTTTACAAAAGTTGATCAAGCCTGATTGATTGTTTGAAAATCAAGGCTGCCAAGAGGCAAAATTGTTTTGATAGGTACATGTATCAAAATAACATTGCCCCAAGGACATGTACTTATAATATATATTCATATTAAGTTGGAAAGCATTTAATTGCATTGATCAGAGTAATTTAATGTCCCTAATATATTGATTTCGTCTTAAAGATCACATTTTCAGGTGGCTCTCTTGTTATTTTACAAATTAAAAAAACTTTGAAACTATTGTCTTCTCAAACTGCAGGTTTGATTTTTAGACAATGAGACTGAATTTTACCTCAAGTTTACTTTTACAAAAGTTGATCAAGCCTGATTGATTGTTTGAAAATCAAGGCTGCCAAGATGCAAAATTATTTTGATAGGTACATGTATCAAAATAACATTGCCCCAAGGACATGTACTTATAATGCATATTCATATTAAGTTGGAAAGCATTTAATTGCATTGATCAGAGTAATTTAATGTCCCTAATATATTGATTTCGTCTTAAAGATCACATTTTCAGGTGGCTCTCTTGTTATTTTACAAATTGTGAAGGCATATTTTTTAATCTTGCTAAAACCAAGTTATGACAATTATTTTAAAGAGCATTTCAGTTCTTGTGAAGTAGGTGTCCAGACTGTCAGCTATGCTGTTTTTATTGTTTCCAGTTGTGATAAAATATATGGCCCTAATTATGTGTGATGCTAAATTATAGTTTACGTGATTGGTCTGTAAAATACACATGTATTGTAAATTACAGAAATAGCTTTTTAGATGCATTTTCCACGTCTTTGAATATTTAATGCAATCTTATGTCGGTTCTACAATTTCATATTCACCTTTTCCCACATAAAACAAATCTTTAGCAGACGACTTCGAAAATAATTGTACAAAAACCTAAAAATGACTTTAAGTCACGATGTTATCAAAAGTCGTCTGCTGCTATAGAGTCAAAATGCGACTATAGGTGGGAAAGCGTGTATCTGTTTAAGCATATTTGATAGTTTAAATGCCTTTCTATGATATACAAATCTCTGAGAAAGACAAAAATTCAATATCAATTGTCAATTGTCTCACAACATCCCCAGATACATCTATTATATTACTACATGTATTACTCCTTATAAAAGATGCTGAATGTGAGATGAACAGTAGTTTCTGTAGTCAAAGCTTAATAATATATTATTTTAAATAATTAAGGCTAAACCCGCAGGAAAACCATATAGAACTTAAACCTTTCTGACATATAGACTCGTTCAATGCCTCTACAGCAGACGACTTTTGAAAACATTATGACAAGAGGAAAGTTTGTTTAGAGGATCTTAGCAAAAACGTGAAAAATCTTCATAAATTTGTTTAATTATTAACCCTTTCCCTCATATAGACGCTTTCTGACGCCTCTGCAGCAGACGGCTATTTGAAAACATAGTGACAAACGAAGAAATTGCACAAAACGTGCAATTTCTCCTTTTGCCACAATGTTTTCCACTTTTAGTCATAGGTTATCCATTCAATTATAAAGATTTTCTATTTTTGGCAAATCATGTTCAAAGTCGTCTGCTGCAGAATTGTCGTATGAGGGAAAGGGTTAAAAAGAGTTAATGGCAGTGTGGCAAAAAGGTGAAATTGTTAGTCATTAGCGGTTGCTCATTTTGCCACAATGTTTTCAAAAGTTGTCTGCTTCAAATGGTATTTGCTTGGGTCTGCCGGTTTTTTGTTTTTAATTCAGATGAACAGCTTATGTGTAAATGGTTTTGAAATGATGTCAGTGGAGCTAGAAATAGATAATAGATGTTTTATATGAGATATAGAATTAGGCGATATCAGTCTTGATAATTTGAATACTTTATAAGGATAATGCTTGTTTGCAGTCAAGTTTATTAACCTCATACAACAATTTTTCAGCAGATGACTTTGAACATATTTTGTAAAAAAAATAGAAAATCTCTATAATTGAATGTATAACCGGATTAAAAGTGAAAAACATTGTGACAATAGGAGAAATTGCTCGTTTCTTCTTTTGTCACTATGTTTTCAAAAAGCTGTCTACTGCAGAGGCACCAGAAACTCAAAGCGTTTATATGACGGAACGGGTTAAAAGATCCTCTGATATTCCCAGTACCCACATAACAAATCTGCAGCAGACCACTGCCAAAACAATTTTTAATCAAAAATATAGGAAATCTCTGTCAATGAAAGAACACTTATTATTATTGAATAAAGTTGAAAACATTGTGGCAAAAGGATAAATTGCTCATTATGAGCAATTTCTCCTTTTGCTGCAATGTTATTGAAAGTCTTCTCATTTAGAGATGTGTGAAAGGGTTAACAAAGAACTAATTGTCCTATTCTTGTTTATTGTTAAATGGTATTTGAAAATCTATTTATTATGATGATTTATCATAAATCAAGCACATTATTAAGTTAACGAAGATTAATAGAAAATATACCCTGTTGAAAAAAAAGGTTGCATTTCCTAGTATTATACTTAATATTTAAAATTGGAGCATATCAGGGGATTTGATGATGTGAAATAACATACACATTGTCACTCACACTGAAATAATCATAACAGCAGCTACACTGTACTATCATAAGATACCATGCCATTTGCTGTGGTCTTGTTTAACCATGTTTTCAACTTAGTTGAAATCTAGCTTGTAGATTTGTGATATCTTTGGTATGGCTTGCAGGCGTCACACTTTCATTTCCGCTTAATACTTCAATTTAGAGATGATTTATTATTACCAAGTTTCACGGAAATATTTTTTTTTACAGATCAGGGTCACTGTTTGAAAAGTTTCTAAAATCAAATCACCTATGAAATTGTCACTATTGAAAAAAGGTTTCTTGGATATGTCATGCTTTACTTTTGTTACTTGTTACAATGTTTTCTACAGATGATTGCTGGCATGGCATCTACAGTCATCTGTTACAGTGACAGGATATCATCCCTTTCCCACCTCTAAGACACATGTTGACGCATCTGCAGCAGACGACCTTTGAAAACATTGTGACAAAATAAGAAATTGCTCAAAACGAGCAATTTCTCATTTTGCCACAAAGTTTTCAACTTTTTTTTCAGAAATTATACCTACAGTAATAGAGATTTTCCATATCTTTGAGTAGACATTTTTAAAGTCGTCTGCTGCAGATTTGTTGTATAGGAAAAGGGTTAAAGAAAAAAACAATGGATATCTACAACCCTCTTAGTTTTAGTTTTATTACTTTTTAGTTTTATCCTTGACTTATGGTTTGCTTCTAAAGTCTTTCACATGTTTTTGGGATTTTATTTTCCTATGATATTGGCTTTTTGTATTTGTTGTGTATATATATATATATATAATATATATGTTCCCATCCTAAATGTTTTCCATTTGAGTTATTTTAAAGGGAGTATTTCCTCCGGTATTACATGTTGCCTCAAATCAATTAAGCGTTCTTCTGAAATAAGACATTAAGTAATCTGCTTAAAATCATATAAAGAAAAACAAATCCAACATGTTGCTAGAAGTCAAAAGGTACATTGAAATAAAAAAAGGTATTGACTTTCAACTTCAATTTGAGGTAAGTAATGTATTTTCATCTGGAATTATCATTTTGATAATAGTTGAAAATCCTGTTGGAAAAAGATAAATAACTTGTATTGAGTAATCTTTCAGATTGACCTATTCAAATGTTGTTAAAATCAGAGATTCATTTGCCATCTGTATAAGGGAAAGGGTGAAGTCTATAATTATGTGACTTATCAACCAGGATTTGTTTCATGGTGCAGTGGCCCATCACTCCGTTATTGTTGGAGATGTCTTTTTTCTTCTCTATATATAATAAGAGGAATGCCTTTGCAATTTATAAAGAAACTTTGCTGGTATTAAGTTATTCTTATTTACCCTTTCTCACATACAACACATCTGCAGTCGACGACTTTGAAAACATCTCTGCAAAATATTAAACACCTTTTTGTTTTTTCAAAAATTGTTTTCTGTAGATGAGTCTGCAGCAGGGACAGGATTTAAGTTCAAAACCACTCGTTTGATTGGAATAATTATTAATAATAAAAAATAACTAGATAACTCAAAACATTCTTCACAAAAAAAGTGCTTGTCGCTCATTAGAAATTAAACAATTATTCAGTGCTAGCATAGGTTTTTAAGGTATCAATTGATGCATATATGTCTTTTAAATGATTCAATCTAATGTTTTAAATAAAAGAGAAGCTGTGTTTAAAGAAAAGGACAGCTTGAATTGGTAAATGTATGAAATGCTTCAAGTAATTAGTGTTAAATTCGGAGAGAAACTTTACATGCTTTTATTAATAGTTCTTCCAACATACAACAAATCTACAGCATAAGACTGAAACTATCTATGCACAAATATTCAAACTCTTTAAATGAAAGGACAATTATTATATAAAGTTGAACACATTTTGCTGCATTATTTTTAAATGTCATCTGCTGTAGAGGCATTTATAAAGCATCTCTGTGTGGGAAAGGATTAACCTTTCCTTGATTTCTTGATTTTATCCATGTCCAGGTACTATTTACCAGGTGCAATATTTTTTAGTCATCTATGTTATTGAGAGAGAAAAAATACGCATTTTGAAGCAATAGCAGCAGATGAGCAATTTCCACTTTGGCCACAATGTTTGCAACTTTATTTAACAATAAAGCTATCTTTTTTGGAGAATTTTTCAGGTTTTTGTCACCATGTTTTTAAAGTCATCTGCTGCAGAATTGTTGTATGAGGGTAGGTGATTTAATGTACATTCTAGTCAGTATTGTCTTGTATAACAAACATTGTAGTTATCATTGTGTTAAAAACTTGCATAATGTAATCATGTAACATATTTTGTATAACATAATAAAGGTTGTGTTTTTCTCATCAACATTAACCCTTTTCCACATAATAACGGCTCTGCAGCAAATGACTTTTGAAATCGATGTGGTCAAAAGAGAAATTGCTCGTTATGATCAATTTCTCAATTTGCCATAACTTCTTAAAACTCAATTGTTATTATATTGTATTCTATAGTTATACATTCATTTATAGAAATAAGCCATATCTTTGCCTAGATGTTTTGAAAGTTATCTGCAGCAGAATTGTTGTATGTGGCAAAGGGTTAAGCTGTTACATGACACTGTTTCAGTTCGGTTCGCACTATATAGTATATACATGTATTTCGATAGGCATCAACTTTCTTTACTCACATTTTTCTTCCCATACCAATGAACCAAATGCTAGAGTTAAATGTGAAAGTGGTACTGTAAGGGTTTTTGACAAAGCACAAAAAAGTGTAAGTGATTAGTTAAGGAATATATTGGAAAGATTCACGTTGGGATTTGTGAACAGAGAAGATCCAGATTAGTCTTTGTTCAAAGATGTAACTTTTCCTGATGAAAACTGAGAATGCTGCCGATGATCAAGGTCACAGTAACTACAAATAATACATCATAGCTCAGGCACTTTTGCAAGTTGTCTTGGCTGCATTTATTCATATAAAAGGTCATGGTTTTAAAGGCAGTGTTACTATTAATAGCCTAACCAAAAACTTTGTGATTTTTTCTTGTTTGAATAAGCTTTTCTCTTTTAAGAAGGAGGTTTCTAATCAATAAATGAGCCATTGCCATGAACAATTAACTTGGCCTTTTCTCATTAACAACAACAGCTTTGAAAACATTGAGGAAAAATATAAAAACAAATCTGTAAATGAAAGTATAATCATTGAATCATTGTTGCAAATAGAAAAACTGATCTCCTTTTGTCAAAACGCTTTTAATTGCTATCTGCAGCAGATGCTACTACATGTGGGAAAGGGTTTATTGTATTTAACCCTTTCCCTCATACAACAATTCTGCAGCAGACGACTGTGAATCCATGGTATCCAAACGTCCTGGAGCGCAGTTCAAAAACAGAATAGGTTGGTTTATTAGAAAGCTATAATTTCACTTCAATGTTTTATTATTACCTGTATTGGTTTCATGCAAAAGTTTTAATTGTAACAAGATACAAATTTAAAAAGCCATTTGCATATTTGTAAATTGTACCTATGTAAACATTTTGCTTTAATTGTACATGTATGCAAAGAATACAGATGTATTTCAAAATGCAAATGAGCTGCTTTATTATGTTGCATAGTTGGTAGTTTATAAGTACTATAAATTAACTTCTAACCATGAACTGTGACATGTATATTCTCGTCAGTAATAACTGGTGTGTTTTAATACGCTAAAAGCACATTCACAGCTCAACGCTCGAAGTTTATCTATAGTAAAAGTGTATAGCATTTTATTAGTGATGTATGCTATTAGAAGAATTGAATAGATACATATAACTTGTATAATTGACTCCTCTGTTGTTTCTTTTCCAATCAGTTTAATTGTTATCTGTTAAACCTATCCCTTTGAAAACATCCAGGCAAAAACATTGAAATTCCTTATAAATGATAGTACATTGAATCGATGGTGTAAACAATGTGCACTCTGCCTCTGATGCATCTACATATGGGAAAGCGTTAACACTTTATTTCATGGCAAAACCTGCGGCATCCAAATGTCTGCTCTCTTAGTCGAGCAGTTTTTATCCAATCTTCACCAAACTTGGTGTACCTATTTGTATGCATAATGTCTGGACCAAGTTGATAAACAGCCAAAGCGTCTTAAGTGACATTTGAATTATGGCCCTTAAATTATCAAAATGATTATAAATTAAGTTTGTATAAATTTTCCTAATGTGACCCTCTATCAGATTCCTTCAAGCCATGTTGATACAAGAAGTAACATTGTTTCAACCACAGGCAGATCTACCAGAAGCGTAGTCTGTTACATTTTTTTTCGCATTTTAATATTACCTAAAAGATTTAATTTTTATAAAAAAAAGTGTTCACTCTCTACTGTATTACATCAACAAGGTATAAAACTTCTTTTTTTTTTTTTTTTTTTAATTAAATCTTTTAGATAAATGTGCGTGAAGTTAGCCGGAGTAGCCGGGACAGCCGGAATAGCCGGAACTCCGGCTACTCCGGCTGTACCAACCAGCCGGAACATTAACCAGCCGGAATAGCTGTATTTCCTATTACTTCGACTGTACTTACCAGCCGAATATCATCATTCCGGCTACTCCGGCTGTATTAACCAGCCGGAACTCAGGCTTCTCCGGCTGTATAAACCAGCCAAAACAGCTGGAACTCCATCTACACCGACTGTATTTACCAGCCGGTAAAGTCGGAACTCCAGCTACGTCGGCTATATTAACCAGTCGGAACAGCCGGAACTCCGACAACTTCGACTGTATTAACCAGCCGTAACAGGCGGAACTTCGACTGTATTAACCAGCCGGAACAGGCGGAACTCCGGCTGTATAAACCAGCCGGAACAGGCTGAACTCCGGCTGTATAAACCAGCCGGAACAGGCGTAACTCCGGCTGTACTCCGGATGTATAAACAAACCGGAACAGGTGGAACTCCGGCTGTATAAACCAGCCGGATTAGGCGGAACTCCGTCTGTATAAACCATCCGGAACAGGCTGAAGTCCGGCTGTATAAACCAGCCGGAACAGGCGGAACTCCGGCTGTATAAACCAGCCGGAACAGTCGGAACTACGGTTGTATAAACCAGCCGGAACAGGTGGAACTACGGTTGTATAAACCAGCCGGAACAGGCGGAACTCCGGCTGTATAAACCAGCCGGAACAGGCGGAACAGATGGAACTCCCTTAACACCGACCGTATTAACAAACCGGAACTCCAGCTGCGTCGGCTTTATTAACCAGCCGGAACAGAGGGAATTCCAGTAACACAAGCTGTATTAACCAGCCGAAACAAGCGAAACTCCGGCAACTCCGACTGTATTAACCATGCATGCTTCAATCCACCATCCAATCCATCTATCTCGAGCAATAGGAACGCCAAAATGAGGGTGGGAGCCACTCTGTCGGCCCAACTCCGGCTGGGTTTTGCAGCCAGCTGCGATAAATCCGGGTGGAATCCGCATAGCATGTCTGGAAGCAAGAGTGTGTTACTTTCACCTGACATATGCCAGGATGCCAGTTAAACTCTCTAATATCGAGCAATATACAGCTGGAGTTGGGCTGTAGACTTGGCCAAACTTCATCTGAACATGGCAGCCAGCTGCGATGAATCCGGGTGGAATCCGGCTAGTGCGACTCGGAGCCAGACTGAGGTGCTTTCACCTGGCATGCTTCAATCGACCGTCCAATACATCTATCTCGAACAATAGGCACGCCAAAACGAGGGTGAGACCACTCTGTCGGCCCAACTTCGGCTGGGTTTTGCAGCCGGCTGCGATACATCCGGGTGGAATCCGGCTAGCGTGTCTGGGAGCCAGAGTGTGTCACTTTCATTTGACATATATGTCAGGATGCCAGTTAAACTCTCTAATTTCCAGCCGGAGTTAGCGGAGTTGGGCTGCCAAAACGCCAATTTCATGTGAACATTACAGCCGGCTGCGATGAATCCGGGCGTAATCCGGCTAGTGCAACTCGGAGCCAGAGTGAGGCACTTTCACGTGACACATGTCACGATGCCAGTTAAGCTTTCTAATTCGAACAGGACGGGTGCAAAGTCGGGAATATGTCGGGAAATACCAACTCCGGTTGGGTTTTGCAGCCGCCTGCGATACATCCGGGTGGAATCCGGCTTGCGTTTCTGGGAGCCAGAGTGTGTCACTTTCACCTGACATATATGTTAAACTCTCTAATATCCAGCAATTTCAAGCCGGAGTTAGCCGGAGTTGGGCTGCCAAAACGCCAACTTCATGTGAACATTGCAGCCGGCTGGGATAAATCCGGGCGGAATCCGGCTAGTGCAACTCGGAGCCAGAGTGAGGCACTTTCACGTGACGCATGTCACGATGCCAGTTAAGCTCACTTATTCGAACAGGACGGGTGCAAATTCGGAATATGTCGGGAAATCCAAACTCCGGCTGTGTATGGCAGCCGGCTGACGGAACTTGGCGAAACCGGTTGTCATGCAACAGGAAGTCAGTTTGAGGCGCTTTCACCTGGCATGCTTCAATCCACCGTCCAATACATCTATCTCGAGCAATAGGCATGCCAAAACGAGGGTGGGAGCCACTCTGTCGGCCCAACTCCGGCTGGGTTTTGCAGCCAGCTGCGATAAATCCGGGTGGAATCCGCCTAGCGTGTCTGGAGGCCAGAGTGTGTCACTTTCACCTGACATATGCCAGGATGCCAGTTAAACTCTCTAATATTGAGCAATATACAGCCGGAGTTGGGCTGTAGACTTGGCCAAACATGTCACGATGCCAGTTAAGCTTTCTAATTCGAACAGGACGGGTGCAAAGTCGGGAATATGTCGGGAAATACCAACTCCGGCTGTGCATGGCAGCGGAAATAACATTCAATTAAAAGTCATTTTCAAAATTACTGAAAAATAAATCAAAGCTCAAATAATTATCGTACTTATTGTTAGCTATGACGTCAAATTAAAGGTCACCGCAGTGAATTTTACTTTCAATTTCAGAAAAAGCATGTTGTTCTGAAAAATGCTCCGAAACTGTCATTACCATTTTTTCTTTTATTACAAATCAGAGGATAGTCAACTTAATGTAAACAACAAATTCAACTTCAACAAAATCGTTATTGTCCAATGGAAGACCACTTCAGTCAGATGAATTCATCTGAAATCCCCTAGACAGAATTGCCTGCCCAGCGCTCCAAACCGAATTGATTCCCTTTGACCTACAGAAGTTTCTAACCGGTACATTTCGTAACCCTACGAAAGTTATTTTGTAACCTTGTGTTTGTTATTTCGTAACCACCTTTGAAACAAACAATCTGTCCTTGATAAATTCGTACAAATCATTTATTTGTCTAGAAAAATGTATTTCTGAACTTATTTTAGTTTTAACTTAATTTATGCCATTGATTACGGGAAATAGCAAGTACGCCTATATTGAAGAAATTGTTTAAATGTGTAAACTAACCTTGAATCCGTCTAAGTTTAAATATATAAATCACATTAAAGATCATAAATTCTCTTTGTATATTTCTTTCATGGAATTAAAAGTTATCTGATCGAATATGAACTGCATGACTGTTGCAAATAGTAGTATTTCATTATTGATAGTTCTCCCATGCCCGCAATACTATCCATCAAAATGTAATAAAAATGATCAGCTATCTCTGCCAAGATGTGGTCTGATACACATAATGTCACTAATGTACAAGACGGATGTTTGATGCAAAGCATCAAAGAGAAGCCGCAATATTTCGTTTCACATGAAGAAATAAGAAAACAGATCATTTAAATCCACAAACATTAGAACAATTTAATCTGTAGTCAGTAATGCTGATATCGATTATTGAAGAATGAGATAATTTAGAGTTAAGCTGATCATAAAAAGTGACATATAATACTAAAGATAAATGGACAAGAGGTTATGATAAATTTAAATTGTACCAAAAACAATCAACTATTTAAATTAGTACCAAAAACAATCAACTAATTGTATTGAACACACGCCCTGTTATGATAATGTTTTATTAAATAATGCTGACACACAGAAAATCTGTTTTTCGTTTGTATCGGTAAGTCATGATAATGGATAAGGGTTTCCCACATAAAACAAATCTGCAGTAGACGACTTTGAAATTATCAAGTAAAAAAAAATCTCTATAAATGCGGATCGTATGATAATTGAAAAGTGTTGAATTATTGTGGCAAATGCAGATATTGCTCATTATGAGCAATTTCTCCTTTTGCCACAATGATTTCAATGATGTTTACTCTAACAGACTTTAAAATCATCAAGTACAAAACATAGAAAATCTCTATAAATGATAGTAAGATAATTGAAAAGAGTTGAAATTATTGTGGCAAATTGAGCAATTAAACGCACAATCTCGAGTTGACGAAACTGATGTGAACTCGTGTCGTGATTAGGATTCAGAAAATCAAGTAAACTTATTTCTATGTACACGTAATCCGAAAGACTGACAATAGCTGCAGTGACTTTTGAAAACATTGTGACAAAAAGAGAAATTGATCACGAGGAATTTATCCTTTTGCGACAATGTTTTCTACTTTATGTCCATAAATTATTTAGCAAGATGTTCCAATTCTTACTTAATGTGCTACGTATAAGGTAAAGGCTTAACATAGGAACTAGTTTCAATTTTTTTGAAAACGTTAAACCAGTGCTTGAAAATTTACTTGAATTTATTTCTCAAACTGTAAATATACCAGTTGATATAAGAGTTGAAATGCTGTCTACATTTACAGTGATAAGTTAAATGCAGTTCAGTTAAGCCGATCACAATTTGTTTGTAAGAACCAGAAGATTTCATTTCATTTAAGTATTCTGGATGTTCACATCGCATCCGTGATAAAACATGTTGTTGGCTAGGCAAAATACACCGATATCGTGTAATTACAGCGAAAAAGAACGAAATTGATCTTGAAACAGATATTTCTGTGGTTTAAATTTGTTCATGTCTGCATTTTCCGATGACAATTGTACTCAAAGTAAACTTTGAATCCAGTATGTACTGAACATGAAAGTCAGATTATTAAAAGCAAAGCAAATGAAAAATGTATGTGAAATTGCGATAAAAATGAAAATCTATAAATAGACTATAGATGAATGGTACTGTCTTTTATTTTTGCTCTTAACTTGATTCGGGAACCAGAGTCGCTGCGTGGCCGCTTAAGACATTTACACACTAGACCAAATTGAGATCGGTTTAAAACGCGTTGGTGAATACGGATTAAATCTAAAACGTGGACTAAATATTAAGATTTAGATTTAGACAAATATCTAAATTGAAAAGTTTAGTGAATACGGGACGAGGCTTCTTCGTCTAATTACTGCGTAATATATCATAGCAAGTAATTTTAAGGAACCAGACTACATTTACAAATTCAATAGAAGGGTTCTCTTTTTTACTGTCTAGAGTATATACAGTATAAATTTCGCTTAAATAAAAATGTACATACATTCAATTAATATACTGGCCTTTGTCTTTTGTTTTTAATTTGTAAAACTCCCACATGTATATAGAGTGTAAAAGGGATGTTTTAAAAGTCATTATCTTAAATTAATGTACTTAAAAAGGACAAAGAGAAATCAAGATATGTGGTCACGCTGGCAGGTCTAAATATTCTCCTTGACCGAAAATTAAAAGCATCCCTACAGGAAGCCTGCATATTTTTCTGGTAACCGAGTCAACTTGTATATAAAAATACATTATACATCTCTCTCTCTATGTCTCTCTCTTTCTCTCTTTATGTGTTCTGACTGTGTGTGTGTGTGTGTGTGTGTGTGTGTGTGTGTGTGTGTGTGTGTGTGTGTGTGTGTGTGTGTGTGTGTGTGTGTGTGTGTGTGTGTGTGTTCTGGCTGTGTGTGTGTGTGTGTGTGTGTGTGTGTGTGTGTGTGTGTGTGTGTGTGTGTATGTTGGCTAAACAAATATTTTACACCAAAATAAAATCTTAATATTTAACCTTTTGAAATCGTACTTGTGTAGAACAATTTCTCAAGTTTTTAACAATCGTCTGCTGCATAAGGTGTCATAGTACATGTTGTATTTATCCTGGATTATGTTTGAGGAAATGATTTTAGAAGAATTTGAACAACGCTATTTTCTATCATCGGTTGCTATTGCATTGATACCTTCGTCTCGACTTACCCTTTAAAATAACACTTACTACATACAGACACTTTCATATGCTATGTTTACACAATTATTGCAATGTACTTAACAAAATGAATAGTTTACATTCATATGTAAATATATTACTGAACAGTGCAGTAAGAACTACTAGAACTTTAGCCCTATCTAGTTGTATGTGGCCCCGTCGTCTGCTGCATAAACGAGTGTGTCTTGGTCATATCATCAGTTATACCATTTGTAAATGGTCCAAAGGCAAGATGCCGATTTGCGAATTAAAACTTGTCAAATTATGCACATATGACTAAATAATATGTAGACTGACATTAAGGGATGTACTGAATTGAGAAGTGGATTTTTATATATATTTATTTGTCTGTAACATTGTTATGAACTCTTCTGATTTAGTTGTAAATTAAAACTTTTTTAGTCAATATGCCTTTTTATAATGCTTCAAAGTTTCAAACAGAGTGGATTAAACTTGTTTGCGATAAAGGGCAAAATATCCTTCGTGAACCTTCCAAGCGCTGTCCAGACGCCATGTTTTATCATATAAATGAGCTGGGTAAAAAAGACATATTAAAATCCATGTATATAAGTTTTAATCTAGAACGTTAATTATCATATGCTTTTGAAAATAAGAAGAAAACATTGAAATACTTTTATTACAATTGAAGAAATGTTTGAAAAATAAATATATATAAGTTCATATATTATCAATTGTAGACATGTATTCAGACAAGAAAAACTCAAAGATTTGCTCAGGGACATATACTTTTCTTTTCAAATATCGATAAATGATAGATATTTCAATAATTCTGAAGAAGTTTTAGAAAAAGTTAAATATTATAAATATGTTTTTTCCTTATTTCAAAGTTTGGAAGCTGTCTGCTCTTACACCTGACAGATATTGGTTCTCATCAGGGCAAAATAGCGTATATTTGTGAGGTTTAATTACAACATAGCATGTGAACCTCCAACGATATGGATAAAATAACTCCAGAATGTGATTTATACCACAAAAAGACAAGAAATTAGCATATAATGTGCTGAAATAGCAAAAGAATTAGCATATCATAAGGCTTTCATAAATGAATCTAGCATAAAATTAAGAACAGCCAGATACCAATTTTCTTGTGCTTTTTTTTTATTATCCATACATCTAACTTTAAAAAAACAATGTTACAAACAAAAAAAAAATTAAAAAAAAAATCTACTTCTCAGATCAGTACACCCTTAAGGCTCTTTTGAAACTTTAAGAATTCAAGCTGATTAAACAATTTGATCTGGATCTATACTGTTCAGGAATGCGAACGTATACCTTTCGCACAAACGGGCTCAAATGTGAGAAGCAAATTTAATTACTCAATTCTTGAAATATATCATTTACGAATTGTCAGTTATGTGTACAATTATAAATATATTAACATAGTGGTTACACCAACTGTAGAATGTCAAGGACGTTCGGAAATCGGGGGGCTGAAAAGAGATTAGTAATATCCACTATCATGTAACCTCCAGTTGTAAACTTTTTTCACTTAACCCTTTCCCTTCGTCCGATTCGATAGCCTACTGGTAAAGACATTCGATTAGGGAGTGGCAGGTCGAAGGTTCGAATCCCAGTGGTATGGCCAGTTTGGTAGCCGCCGGCTACTTACATAATGGTACCAAAAGCCTATCTGCACGATGCCTTAAACAAAATATGACTCTGGCAGTAAACAGTTTCAGGTAAAAAAAGGTGTCTGATCAATACAATCTTTACTTTTAGACGTATTTTGACGCCTCTGCAGAAAGGAGAATGCTCATGATGAAAACTTTCTTCTTTTGCCACTATTTTTACAATTACAATCAATTAGGGGGTTGTCTTTGTTTTGTTTTAAATATTTTTTTAATTGTTAAGTATTTGCACAAAACGTGCAAAGCATATTTGTATCAAGTAGGGTTTTCTAGGAATCTGGTGCTTGATTGCTGAGTTGTTCAAATTTAGAATGATGAACGTTTGACACGTCTGAAACTTCTTAATGATACATTATAGAGAATATTGTCGTAACGAAACACGTTTTATACGTTTGGAGAAAACACTTTTGTAAATGGAGGAAATGTTCAATACAAGTAATATCTCCTCTCTCCCCGATTTCCAACTGTTTCCCAAACTTAAAAAGTCGTCTACTGCAAAAACGTTTAAGATAAATCAGTCCTATGTGATAAATACTGATTGATTGGGGTTAAACGCTGTTAACATTGTTTCAGTTGTATCACGGCGGCCAGTTCACCTACTCATATGTTTCCTAGTTTTCTCACACCAGTACCCCACACAACGTAGTCACCCAGCAACTGGCTGCTTTTCCACATAGACTGTTAGCCCATTGGTGAAAGACGAATGACGCTTGTCACAGTTTCTTTTGTCAAACGTCGGAAAGAATGTTGGCCAAGCTGGGGTTCGAACTCAAAACCCCTGGATTAACAACCCGCGTCGCTACCGACTGAGCTACCGGAGCTCAGCTACGTGATAAGTAAGACGAGAGGTACGTAAACCAATGAATACCGTATAAAAAGAACGACTTTATCTCATGTTTCGGAAATGACTATTTTCTTTTCAATGAACCTACCTTAAATAAGCGTTTTCTACGAAAAGAACTCAAGTTAATACGTATAATGATATAGGTTTAATATGCCCCAAAGGCCAACCCATCGAAAACATCTCGGTGCTTAACAAAGGCTTAGATACGTGTCGACGCACAATTACGATCAGACAGTTCATATTTCATTATTTGCATTCTCATGTTTCTGAAACGCATATTTTTCTTTTCAAATGACCTACTTTAAATATGCGTCTTCTACGAAAACAAGTACAGTTTTTACGAATGATGATACAGGTTTAATACGCACAATTATGTGCACCTTCAAAAGACTCCATCCTAACAAATACACATCGATCCTCAACCAAGGTTAAGATCTGCTTGTGAAGACGCTCAGTTATCGATCAGACAGTTCACATTCAAAACAGACAATTGGCGGTCTTTTCGCTGTATTTACGAGATGTTTCTACGGTTGATCCTAATTACCAAACGTCACAGTTATAATAATAATTTATAACAGATTTTCTCGTGCCTAGGCACACGCAGTCTATTTCTACTCTAATATGAACCGCGTCAGGCGACTTGCGGCCTTATTGACACTCCGACGTGAAATCAATCTTCCGATTAATCTGAAGCCTCTTCAGCAAATGACCTTTGAAAAGTTGTTTTTACAAAAGGAGAAATTGCTCACTACAGATTTGTTGTATGTGGAAAACGTTTAATGTCTATATCACATCTTGGCCAAAAGTGAATTAACTGATGAGATTGTGCATATGCATTAATATCCAACATTGCTAGGCACGGTGCACGTGTGTTTAGCCCCGTGAAAATTCGGCGGTTGATCCTAATTACCAAACGTCACAGTTATAATAATAATTTATAACAGATTTTCTCGTGCCTAGGCACACGCAGTCTATTTCTACTCTAATATGAACCGCGTCAGGCGACTTGCGGCCTTATTGACACTCCGACGTGAAATCAATCTTCCGATTAATCTGAAGCCTCTTCAGCAAATGACCTTTGAAAAGTTGTTTTTACAAAAGGAGAAATTGCTCACTACAGATTTGTTGTATGTGGAAAACGTTTAATGTCTATATCACATCTTGGCCAAAAGTGAATTAACTGATGAGATTGTGCATATGCATTAATATCCAACATTGCTAGGCACGGTGCACGTGTGTTTAGCCCCGTGAAAATTCGGCAACAACAGATAGATGAAATTACATAGAGATTGGGTTACAGGATGTGTTTATGTCCTTGGCAGGCAGGTGCTGTTTCTCACTTGCCATTATACTGTCCACAACTGACGTGTCTACAGCAGACGGGTGTGAACAATGTCTGTAAATGAAACATTGTTACCTATTCAAGTTGAAATATTGTGGGAAAAGGACAACTTGCGCGTTTTGAGCAATTTCATCTTTTGGCACATTGTTTTCAATTGTCGTCTGCCGAAATGCGTCAGAAAGTGTTTGTATGTAGAAAAGGGTTAAAGTCGTGATAATGTTCTAGTAATGGTCATTTTCTTAGAAGGCTGATATGTGTCACTCTCGTGTCCGTTTCCTGGTCATGATTATTTAAAAAAAATCCAACATGTTTCAAAAGTCCGTCTGCGGCAGATACCTGAACTACGTCTGCATTTAAGAAAGCCAGATCCATATAAGATAGACTAAATAACATAGAGACTGGGTTACATGATGTATCCTTGACAGATGGGTCTAATTTATCCCTTTCCCACACACAACGAATTTACAGCAGAAGACTATGCAAACATCTAGGCAAAATATGGACACTCTGTTTTTATAATAGTACAATTGTTTAATAGAGTTTAAAACAATCTGACATAAGGAGATATTGATCATCTATTGTTTTCAAAACTCGTCTAATGCAGAGGCGTCGGAGAGCGGCTGTGTGTAGGATAGGGTTACCCTTACCTTGATATAGTCGACAAATGACGTGTCT
>JASEVX010000076.1:190000-217500 GCA_031761405.1 Serripes groenlandicus
TAAATCGAGTAGGCGTTCCGGGAACAAACCCGCTCTGGCACTGCACCCAACCGACGCGGTTGAATTCTTGTTGAATATATTGTTTAATCAATGTGTTTGATCAATAAACCTGTTGCATGCGACAATGTACACCCATCAGTTGATCACACATATTCAACTCCCCTATGGCATACCCATGTCAAATTAACAGGCATTTGATGAAACTTCACGGAGAAGGTTGATTGACGATTGAGAATAAAAAATCTATGCTCGAGGAAGCATTAACCGACACTTTCCTGCAGGTTCAGTTTGAGGAAGTGATATGGCCGTGCTTTCAACAGAGTTTAACTGGCATGCTGGCATATGTCAGGTGAAAGTGACACACTCTGGCTCCCAGACACGCTAGCCGGATTTATCGCAGCCGGCTGCAAAACCCAGCCGGAGTTGGGACGACAGAGTGGCTCCCACCCTCGTTTTGGCGTGCCTATTGCTCGAGATAGATGGATTGGACGGTGGATTGATGTATGCCAGGTGAAAGCGCGTCAAACTGACTTCCTGTTGCATGACATCCGGTTTCGCCAAGGTCCGTCAGCCGGTAGCAATGCACAGCCGGAGTTGGGATTTCCCGACATATTCCCGACTTTGCACCCGTACTGTTCGAGTAAGAGAGTTTAACTGGCATCCTGGCATACGTCAGGTGAAAGTGACACACTCTTGATCCCAGACACGTTAGCCGGATTTATCGCAGCCGGCTGCAAAACCCAGCCGGAGTTGGGACGACAGAGTGGCTCCCACCCTCGTTTTGGCGTGCCTTTTGCTCGAGATAGATGGATTGGGCGGTGGATTGAAGCATGCATGGTTAATTCAGTCGAAGTTGCCGGAGTTTCGCTTGTTTCGGCTGATTAATACAGCTTGCGTCACGTGAAAGTGCCTCACTCTGGCTCCGAGTTGCACTAGCCGGATTCCGCCCGAATTCATCGCAGCCGGCTGCAATGTTCACATGAAGTTGGCGTTTTGGCAGCCCAACTCCGGCTGGAAATTGCTGGATATTAGAGTTTAACTGGCATCCTGACATATATGACAGGTGAAAGTGACACACTTTGGCTCCCAGAAACGCTAGCCGAATTCCACCCGGATGTATCGCAGCCGGCTGCAAAACCCAGCCGGAGTTGGTATTTCCCGACATATTCCCGACTTTGCACCCCTCATGTTCGAATTAGAAAGCTTAACTGGCATCGTGACATGTGTCAGGTGAAAGTGCCTCACTCTGGCTCCGAGTTGCACTAGCCGGATTCCGCCCGGATTTATCGCAGCTGGCTGAAATGTTCACATGAAGTTGGCGTTTTGGCAGCCCAACTCCGGCTAACTCCGGCTAACTCCGGCTGGAAATTAGAGAGTTTAACTGGCATCCTGACATATATGTCAAATGAAAGTGACGAACGCTGGCTCCCAGACAAGTTAGCCGGATTCCACCCTGATATATCGCAGCCGGCTGCAAAACCCAGCCGAAGCTGGGCCGACAGAGTGGTCTCACCCTCGTTTTGGCGTGCCTATTGTTCGAGATAGATGGATTGGACGGTGAATTGAAGCATGCCAGGTGAAAGCGCCTCAGTCTGGCTCCGAGTCGCACTAGCCGGATTCCACCCGGATTTATCGCAGCTGGCTGCCATGCACAGATGAAGTTGGCAGTTTGACCAAGTCTACAGCCCAAATCCGGCTGTATATTGCTCGATATTAGAGAGTTTAACTGGCATCCTGGCATATGTCAGGTGAAAGTGACACAATCTGGCTTCCAGACACGCTAGGCGGATTCCACCTGGATTTATCGCAGCTGGCTGCAAAACCCAGCCGGAGTTGGGCCGACAGAGTGGCTCCCACCCTCGTTTTGGCGTGCCTATTGCTCGAGATACATGGATTGGACGGTGGATTGAAGCATGCCAGGTGAAAGTGCCTCAAACTGACTTCCTGTTGCATGACATCCGGTTTCGCCAAGTTCCGTCAGCCGGCTGCCATGCACAGCCGGATTTGGGATTTCCCGACATATTCACGAATTTGCACCCGTCCTGTTCGAATTAGAGAGCTTAACTGGCATCGTGACATGTGTCACGTGAAAGTGCCTCACTCTGGCTCCGCGTTGCACTAGCCGGATTCCGACCGGATTCATCGCAGCCGGCTGTAATGTTCACATGAAATTTTGTTCCGGCTGGTTGATACATCAAGAGTAGCCGGAGTTCCGGCTATTCCGGCTGTTACGGCTACTCCGGCTAACTTCACGCACATTTTAGATAATAGTAAAATTTCGTCTTGAGTCTTCACTGTACCAAGATGCATTAAGATAGTCTGAGTCTCCGCTGTACAAAGATGCATTAAGATCGTTTGAGTCTCCACTATACCAAAATGCATTAAAATCGCATGAGTCCCCACTATACAGATACATTAGGATCACCTCTGTCTGCACTGTACACAGATGCAGTTATCGGAGTTCCGGCTGTTCCGACTGGTTAATACAGCCGACGTAGCTGGAGTTCCGACTTTACCGGCTGGTAAATACAGTCGGTGTAGATGGAGTTCCAGCTGTTTTGGCTGGATTTTATAGCCGGAGAAGCCTGAGTTCCGGCTGGTTAATACAGCCAGAGTAGCCGGAATGATGATATTCGGCTGGTAAGTACAGTCGAAGTAATAGGAAATACAGCTTATCCGGCCGGTTTATACAGCCGGAGTAGCCGGAACTCCGGCTATTCCGGCTGGTTAATGCAACCGGAGTAGCCGGAACTCCGGCTGTTCCGGCTGGTTGATACAGCCGGAGTAGCCGGAGTTCTGGCTATTCCGGCTGTTCCGGCTACTTTGGCTAACTTCACGCATTTTAGATAATAGTAAAATTTCGTCTTGAGTCTTCACTGTACCAAGATGCATTAAGATAGTCTGAGTCTCCGCTGTACAAAGATGCATTAAGATCGTTTGAGTCTCCACTATACCAAAATGCATTAAAATCGCATGAGTCCCCACTATACAGATACATTAGGATCACCTCTGTCTGCACTGTACACAGATGCAGTTATCGGAGTTCCGGCTGTTCCGACTGGTTAATACAGCCGACGTAGCTGGAGTTCCGACTTTACCGGCTGGTAAATACAGTCGGTGTTGATGGAGTTCCAGCTGTTTTGGCTGGATTTTATAGCCGGAGAAGCCTGAGTTCCGGTTGGTTAATACAGCCAGAGTAGCCGGAATGATGATATTCGGCTGGTAAGTACAGTCGAAGTAATAGGAAATACAGCTTATCCGGCCGGTTTATATAGCCGGAGTAGCCGGAACTCCGGCTATTCCGGCTGGTTAATGCAACCGGAGTAGCCGGAACTCCGGCTGTTCCGGCTGGTTGATACAGCCGGAGTAGCCGGAGTTCTGGCTATTCCGGCTGTTCCGGCTACTTTGGCTAACTTCACGCACATTTTAGATAATAGTAAAATTTCGTCTTGAGTCTTCACTGTACCAAGATGCATTAAGATAGTCTGAGTCTCCGCTGTACAAAGATGCATTAAGATCGTTTGAGTCTCCACTATACCAAAATGCATTAAAATCGCATGAGTCCCCACTATACAGATACATTAGGATCACCTCTGTCTGCACTGTACACAGATGCAGTTATCGGAGTTCCGGCTGTTCCGACTGGTTAATACAGCCGACGTAGCTGGAGTTCCGACTTTACCGGCTGGTAAATACAGTCGGTGTAGATGGAGTTTCAGCTGTTTTGGCTGGTTTATATAGCCGGAGAAGCCTGAGTTCCGGCTGGTTAATACAGCCGGAGTAGCCGGAATGATGATATTCGGCTGGTAAGTACAGTCGAAGTAATAGGAAATACAGCTTATCCGGCCGGTTTATACAGCCGGAGTAGCCGGAACTCCGGCTATTCCGGCTAGTTAATGCAACCGGAGTAGCCGGAACTCCGGCTGTTCCGGCTGGTTGATACAGCCGGAGTAGCCGGAGTTCCGGCTATTCCGGCTGTTCCGGCTACTCCGGCTAACTTCACGCACATTTTAGATAATAGTAAAATTTCGTCTTGAGTCTTCACTGTACCAAGATGCATTAAGATAGTCTGAGTCTCCGCTGTACAAAGATGCATTAAGATCGTTTGAGTCTCCACTATACCAAAATGCATTAAAATCGCATGAGTCCCCACTATACAGATACATTAGGATCACCTCTGTCTGCACTGTACACAGATGCAGTTATATCGCCTGAGTCTCTACTGTACACAGATGCAGTTATAAATATCGCTTGAGTCTCCACAGTTCACATGCGCAGTAAGATTGAATGAGTCTGCTATGGACACAGATACATTAGGATCACCTCCGTCTGCACTGTACACAGATGTAGTACTATTGCATAAGTGTCCACAGTACACATATGCAGTAAGATTGACTTAGTCTCCACTGTACACAAATGCATATTTAGTCGCTTGTTGCGTGTGAAAAATAAATAATGTTTTTACACCGGATAGATTAGTTTCTTTCAACAATGAATTCTTTTTTATCGTCTATAATCGTTTATTGCATTTAACATTGTTGTTTTAGTTTATTTGTTATGATTGTAATTAAAAAATATATGTATCATTTGTATCATTTAAATCCCGATTGTAGACGACATGTCCTCGATGAAACCTTTAAATTCACGAAGCCAGCGTTGTCAAGTTTAATTCAGATATTACTATTTTGTTTGTACCCTCTTTGAATTGCTGACATATCTATTCATGTCTGAATCGATGCTCGAGTGCGGCATCAGCAAAGGAGCAAAATTGCATAACAGTAGCAGACTAACTGAGTAACGTGGCTTCTAAAGAATGTTGTGTAAGTACTGGTATGGGAAAGCCAGGAAAACATGGGTAGGTGCACTGACCGCCGTGATATGACCAAAGCTGTTGAAAGCGGCGTTGAACTCCAAAAAAACAAAAAAAACTGAGTAACGACTACGTTACAATAAATACATTTAAGAAGGTCGGATACAATTAACCCAAGTCAAAACACTCAACGTGTTACATATATATATATACCGCCTTGATCGTAGCAGACAGGCTAAGTTACGACTAGGTTATTAGGAATACATTTATCAAAGTCGAATACTATTAGGTATTAACCTAATTCAAATCATTCGACGAGTAACATATATACCGTCTTCATCGTAGCAGTCTAGCTAAGTTACGACTAGGTTATTAGGAATACATTTATTAAAATCGAATACAATTAACTTAAAACGAAACACCCGACGAGTTACACATGTATACCGTAGAGATCGTAGCAGACTAAATACATTTATCAAAATCATATACAATTATTTCAAGTCAAAACACCCGACTGGCTACATGTACACCGTTTGGTGTTCTTCCCCACTGTTAACAATTGTTCAGTTATATAACGGCATTTACTGGGTAGGTTACCAGTACTACTGGTCCAGATCTCCTGACTCCGGCCAGTCAGTAATGCAAACCCCGCTGTCCTGAGTCGAATACAATTAGCCCAAACCAAACACTCGACTTGTTAGATATACATGTATACCATTTGGATCGTAGAAGACTGACTAAGTTACAACTAAGGACCTGCCGTGTCAAAGTAGTTACCTTCGGGGATTTGGAGCCGGGTTCGATCCCAAGTTGCGGACACAACGGTTATGCTGGAGTTCCCTTGGGCAAGGCACATTTCCTAGCCTTGTACTGGTTTGTTTACACAGGGATCATGATTAAGTGAACTGTCGCCGTGATATAACTGGAATAATGTTGAAAATCGCGCGTAAACCACAATAATAAGTGTTACGACTAGGTTATAGTGGATTCGTTTATATAAATCTAGCGGTATGTGAAATATGTATTTAAGGATATAGACCTGTAGAAAACGGGTTGGTGTTTTTGAAAGGTTCTACCGGGAGTATAACAAAGCGATTTTAATATTTTTCGGAAGGTATTGATGTACATGTTAACCAAAAATAATTGCATAGAAATCCGTCTCTTACAGAAAAAGTTATTTACGCTTCAAACTAGGAACATTTTACTTTATGTTATATAGAAAAAAGAGTAATTCGGATAATACGTATATTTCGGATATTTTCCAAAAGTATATGCTTTATCAGGTTTATTGCTATTTTTTTTATTGAAGACGTTTAATGTATTGAATTTATCAATGATTGTGTTCGTAAACATGCAAATGAATCCATGTAATCGGCGTTTAAAGCAATTTAAAATGTGTACATAACACTGTCTAATTAACAGTTTACTAATCGTTAAGCAAATAAAGTATGATCGTTCTGAATGCTCAATATTAATACAATGTTTATTAAATGAATTAATCTGAAATCAATTGCTTTATATATATCAACGTAATAAATTATAAATGTAAGCGTGTTAATTTAAAATGATAACTGGATGATTTTGTTTAAAGCAAGTACATCTACATTCAGTCGACATATAAACGGTCTTAATACTATTTTACAAACATATGTGTTGTTTAATTTATCAGTTGAATATAGAGCTTGAATCAACTGATATAGTTTACAGGTAAATTATAAATGTCAGCGTGTTATTTATTAACTGGCCAATGGGTGTCATTTGCTCTTACATAAGCAGTGACGCAGTTTTATAAAATTTCTGCCTAAAAAAATTTCCAAGATAAATAATACTAGTAAGCTATTATATTGAATAGATCAAGGTTGTTCTAAATCTGTGTTAAACATTTATTTTATTAACCAAACGATGGCTTCACTAGTCATTGACGATTGTACTTTCAATGCTAGTTTATGCATTATTTGTTTCAAAAGTTTAACAGACTCAAATTTGGCGATTTGGCGTGGTTATAAAAAAATCCATCAAAAAAGGGTCTTCATGCAATTTTATTCATTGCTGATACAAAACGTGACACTGTTCACACCCAATTGAACCAATATAGAGAGGCTATATTGTGATTTCATCTCAAAGCAAGGTTTCATACCAAATGTATATCTCTATACACCCGGCGTTACCCATGGATTGATCAAGATGAGACGACACACGACAGTCCATCAACTAGTAAACGTCATTCAGTAAGAGATCCATGTGTCTCATTCAATGGCAGAGAGTGTTGCCTTATATGTGACAAGGGTAATACATGGAAAGAAATGCTAACTTGCATTTCAACTGGGACAGGAGAGAGTACCCGATACAAAGTACAAGCAGCGACTGTACTACTTGGAGAGTCGATGGCATGTACATCCGACGACAAGGATGAGTATGTTGCGCCTTCAGAATTCAATCCTCATGCCGTTAAAGAGTTTATTCTCCAGGATTTGGCAGATTTTATCTTTTGGCTGCAGGATGAAAAGGCATTTAACAAGGCATTGCCTCTTTCAAATATAACAAGGGATAACAAACGGTCAATCAAGTCTATATTTATGTGTCACCAAATAGTGTCCATCTGTCGAAATATGAAGACGAGCCCCAAAAGCTCAGGCGGGCTGTCAATTCAGGGGTTGTGGGTTCGAATCCCGGCTTGGCCAACATTCTTTCCGACGATTGACAAAAGTCAATGCGACATGCGCCATTTGTCTTTCACCAATTGACTTAGTCTGTGCGGAAAAGTAGCCAGATGCTTTGGAAGACTGTTGTTTGAGGTACTGGTGTGAGCAAACCAGGAATCACATGAGTAGGTTAACTGGCCGCCGTTATATGACTGAGACATTGTTAAAAACGGCGTTAAACCCCAATCAATCAATCGAAATATGAAGAGGCCCCTGATTCTTGGGTTGACTGTTCAACTTCACCATGACTTTGGTTGTAAAATCTTAATTGACACTCTGAAAAGCCTAGGCGTATGTGTAACTTAAATGAGGTGCGAATGTTTTTGAGTTCTGCAGCAAAACATTGCCTGACAGTCAGTATTGAAAGATATGTCCTTTGGGTTAGAACATGTTGACTCTACTGGACCAATGATTGATGCATCAATCGATAATTTTGGCCAAAACGAGAAAAACATTGATGGAAAATCTGCTACACATGCTATGGCAATGGTAAAATACCAACGAAGTGACAGTGTGACAACGTTTTCTCGAATAAAACGACTTACCGAACGGCTTCTTAAAGGCACAGAGTCCATAGCTTCATTAATAACGAATAACGAAACAAGATTTACTTATTATCAGAAACAAAGAAATGAAAGATTTTCTTTGGATATTGTCCCGATATTTCAATAAAGCTTAAATAAAAAGAATACCTTCATGGAGTCTGTTCAATGCTGCGCTCAATAAACACAATTTTCATTGTGATAATCATTTAATTTTACCGTAACTTTGTGACTAATTATTGTTTGATATAATTGGAAATTTTCATAACTTTCAATCAGTAAACTAAATATACTTCAGTTCTTCAATATTTCACTCCAAACGTGTAATAGTGGACCCTAATAAAAAAGGTACATCAAATCACAATCAGAATTGTGTTTATTGTTATAACAAACAAGAGGGCCATGATGGCCTTTGATTCCTCACCTGAGTGTTAACAAGATATTTCTTAATTTCGACTTTGTGACCTAGTTTTGACCGGACATAGCCCAGTTTCGAACTTGGCCTAGATATCACTAAGACAACTATTCTAACAAAGTTTCAATATGCTCAGGCCAAAAATGTGACTTCCAGAGTGTTAACAAGATTTTCCTTAAATTTGATCGATTGACCAAGTTTTTGACCGGACATGACCCAGTTTCAAACTTGACCTAGATATCACTAAGAGAACCATTCTGACAAAGTTTTAACATGCTCAAGCCAAAAATGTGACTTCCAGAGTGTTAACAAGAGTTTCTTTAAACTTGACCAAGTGATCTAGTTATTGACTTGAAATGACCCAGTTTCAAACTTGGCCTAGATATCACTAACAGTTCCAGAGTGTTAACAAGATTTTCCTTAAATTTGACCAAGTGACCTAGTTTTGACCGGACATGACCCAGTTTTAAACTTGGCCTAAATATCACTAAAACATACCTTCTGACAAAGTTTCAACATGCTCAAGCCAAAAATTTATCTTCAAGAGTGTTAACAATATATTCCTTAAATTTGACCTAGTGACCTAGTTTTGACCAGATATGACCCAGTTTCATACTTGTCCAAGAAATCATCGAGATGAATGTTCTGATAAACATTCAAGATAATTGGATGCAAAGAATAGACTGTAGAGTGTTCACAAGAGCAAATGTTGACGACGAACGGACGGCGGACAAAATGTAATCACAATAACTCACCTTGCAGTTCGTACATAGGTGAGCTAAAAAAATAAATAAAAAAATGTGTTTATCGAAATGTTGAATTAATGAACGAACAGACGGATAAAAGGATGGGTGAAAATACGAAAGGCACAAGTAACCCCTGAATGTATGTCTTGCTTCGGACGTGTATGTTGAAATGATTTTGTAAAGAAATAACATGATATATGTGTTAATTAACTTATTTACCAATTTAAACCGTACTCGTTTAACTAAATGTGCGCATGCGCAGAAGAAATTAACGTAAAAACACATAAATAACAAATTTTGAACATCATGGCTTCGTCTGTACATAAAAAAAAACATTTATTAAAAATATATGTTTTTCTTTTTATTTAAATGCAATTGACGACTTCACCTTTTTAAAATTCTATCTAAAAAAAATAATACAAAATTGGGCCTCTTGGAAAAGCTCAAAATGTCGGTATTTCTAAGACCGCGATTTTTATGCGAGAACTTACCTAATATGAAGCAGGTATTAACCTACTAAAAAACACAAAAATCGGCTTGTTATACTTCCGGTAGGGGTTCCTCCTTAAATAGGGCCCGTACAGAAAATTCCTACAGGCCTAATAGACGTTTATTGGATATAATTATTGGGCCCAGTTTGAATAAAAGATGAACCACTTCATTCAGATCAACATAAAACAAAAAGCATGGTCATCGGAGATTTTTTGTTTCGATCTCCCGTCGAACCAGATTAAATTACTAGATTACCCACGGTGTCTATCTGATAATAAAAGGCACACAGTTTTGACAAATTTAACACAATGCTTTTCTTTAGACCGTCTTGTACTTTTTACTATTTCTTTATGTGTTTTACTGTTCCTACGGAAGGCAACACTAGATTTTTTTTTAAAACATGACATATAATGATATAATAGAAAAATGCTTTGGAATGAAGTTAGGTCCGTGAAGTTAGGTTGACGAGTGACAAATTGACGAGTGACGAACTGTGACATTTTTTTAGGTCCGTGAAGTTAGGTTGACGAGTGACGAACTGTGACATTTTTTCTAAAAACTTTATTTCTTTCCTTTAGATAATTTATCTGCACGTATTGGATGCAAATTAGGCCCCATTTCATGTTTCATGGCCATCAGTCATTCAGAAGAGCTTGGTCAAGTTCGTCAATTCGTCAACTTTTCAATAAAGTTGACGAAATTGACGAAAAAATTATTTTTCTAAACACTTTATTTCTTTCCTATAGATAAGTATCTGGACGTATTGAATGCACATTAGGCCCTAGTTCATGTTTCATTGCGATCAGTCAATCAGAAGAGCTTCTTCAAGTTCGTCAATTCGTCAACTTGTCAATAAAGTTGACGAAATTGACGAAACAAATATTTTTCTAAAAACTTTATTTCTTTCCTTTAGATAAGTATGTGGACGTATAGAATGCAAAATAGGCCCCTTTTCATGTTTCATGGCGAATAGTCAATCAGAAGAGCTTCTTCAAATCGTCAACTTGTCAATAATGTTGACGAAATTGACGAAAAGAATATTTTTCTAAAAACTTTATTTCTTTCCTTTAGATAAATATGTGGACGTATTGAATGCAAATTAGGCCCTATTTCATGTTTCATGGCTATCAATCATTCAGAAGAGCTTCGTCAAGTTCGTCAATTCGTCAACTTGTCAAAAAAGTTGACGAAATTGACGAAACAAATATTTTTCTCAAAACTTTATTTCTTTCCTTTCTGGACGTATTGAATGCAAATTAGGCCCTATTTCATGTTTCATGGCGATCAGTCAATCAGAAGAGCTTCTTCAAGTTCGTCAATTCGTCAACTTGTCAAAAAACTTTACGAAATTGACGAAAAAAATATTTTTCTAAAAACTTTATTTCTTTCCTTTAGATAAATATCTGGACGTATTGAATGCAAGATAGATCCGTTTTCATGTTTCATGGCGATTGGTCAATCAGAAGAGATTCTTCAAATCGTCAACTTGTCAATAATGTTGACGAAACTGACGAAAAAAATATTTTTCTAAAAACTTTATTTCTTTCCTTTAGATAAGTATCTGGACGTATTGCATGCAAATTAGGTCCTATTTTGAAATTCATGGCCATCAGTAATTCATAAGAGCTTCTTTAAGTTCGTCAATTCGTCAATTTTGTTGAAGAAGTTGACGAAAAAAATATTTTTCTGAAAACTTTATTTCTTTCCTTTAGATAATGTATCTGGACATATTGAATGCAAATTAGACTTTATTTCAAATTTCATGGCCATCAGTCATTCAGAAGAGATTCGTCAATTCGTCAACTCGTCAATTTTGAATAAGAATATGATTGTGTTTTCTGAGTCTTGTGATTAAAACTAACTCTTGTGATGAAGAATCTAGTAGAAACTGTAGCGACAATCCCTTGTTTATTATATTTTGGAATGCTCCTTTCTTTATATTGTTAGTACAATATAAATAAGACCAGTTATCAGAATAGCTATACACCTCAGCGAGCTTAATCCATGCCGCAACATCCCTTTGTAACTTTGCTTGCTGATTGTATTGCAACCACAGCATTTTCCCTGTAGAACACGTACAGATAAAGTATTTAGTCTGCTAGGTCGGTACAACATACAATTAGAAATTGAAAAACGCAAAAAACAAATTTCCTTCAAAGACCGTAAAATGTCTACGAATTGTCTCACTAACAATATTTTCACTTATTGTCTAAATTGGTTTAAAGCAATTCAATGTACTCGACAAAAATGTTTTATTTCCGATACTTTCAATTAATTGCAAACATATTGTTTAACTGCATACATTGTATGCGAGAGAGAGAGAGAGAGAGCGAGAGAGAGAGAGAGAGAGAGAGAGAGAGAGAGAGAAGAGAGAGAGAGAGAGAGAGAGACACACACACACACACACACACACACACACACACACACAGAGAGAGAGAGACAGACAGAGACAGAGACAGAGAGAGACATAGAGAGAGACAGAGAGAGATACAGAGACAGAGACAGAGAGAGACAGAGAGAGAGACAGAGACAGAGACAGAGACAGAGACAGAGACAGAGAGAGACAGACATAGAGAGAGAGAGACAGACAGACAGAGAGAGAGAGACACACAGACAGACAGACAGACAGACAGGCAGACAGACAGACAGACAGACAGACAGACATTCTTATGAAGTGTACTTGTGTGGTTATTTCCTTTGATATTAACTTGTGGGGTGCACCCCACAAGTATGCAATTCATTCCGTAATAACTTCCCTTTTACGGAATGAATAACATTAATATGCAAATGAGATACCCGTTATAAATATTTATCTAAGTGTCACCGCACCCCACAAGTACTCGTCAGAGAGAGAGAGAGAGTACAAACAAAAATGATGTCAGTATATGAGATGCACCGTAGCTGAACTTAACTAAAAACGAAGAGAAAGGCGTTCATAGGGAAGGAGGTGCAAAACACGTGCAGAAATATACCTACATTAATATATCTCAACAATTAATATATACAATATTACAAAATCAAACAAAACAAACATGACATAAAATACTACTGACAGTATTTATTTAACCCGGTACAAAGTACTTGTAACTATTCCATACGTTATGTAGAAATAGTACTACATGTTTGTAAAACATATCATAACTTTTAAGCAGTTCGCTGTTCAAGTTCGGATTCAAACCGAAAAGAGCTTCAACATACTCCTTACCATTCAAAGAATCTAGCATATTGAAAGTACTACTACCAAATTTGACATAAGTTATTTGTTGAAAGGAATACATAACAAGAGTTGTCGGAGGACAATATAGCTCGCCTATCAGGGCCATCGTCTATCAGGGCCTACTTCAGAACAGTTATAGCATTAGGTAAAGTCACACAGTATCACCTATTGCAAGATAATACACCTTTTCAATACTTCCATGCAAATGTTAACCAAGTCCATACAGGCCTTTTAAATCTGTAAATTGGTTTATATACGATGTATGCCAATAGTGAACATAATACCGAAGACTTACATTATCAGTATCAGATAAAACCACACACTATTATTTATGGCAAGATATCACAAATTTTCAATACTTGCATGCAAATCTTAACCTGGCAACGCTGATACCAACGCCATACAAGGTCCCCTAATGATCCTGAATAAGTGTGTGAAGTTTCAAAGCAACAGCATACACAGTGTCTGAGAAAAGGCCTTGCACGCAAAGGTTTGACCAAAATTCTAAGTCGAAAAAGGGGCACAATTCAATCAAAATCCATTCCAGAGTTATGGGACTTGACATACAAGGTCCCCTAATGACCCTGAATAAGTGTGTGAAGTTTGAAAGCAACAGCATACACAGTGTCTGAGAAAAGGCCTTGCACGCAAAGGTTTGACCAAATTTCTAAGTCCAAAAAGGGGCACAATTCAATCAAAATCCATTCCAGAGTTATGGGACTTGACCTACAAGGTCCCCTAATGATCCTGAATAAGTGTGTGAAGTTTCAAAGCAACAATATACACAGTGTCTGAGAAAAGGACTTGAACGCAAAGGTTTGACCAAGCTGGCAACGCGGACGCCAACGCCAACACCAACACCAACGCCAACGCCAACGCCAACGCCGGGGTGATAACATAAGCTCCCCTATTTCTTCGAATAGGCGAGCTAAAAACAGTTAATCAGAATATGCTCAGTCAAACTTGTATTAATATCACTATTTCCACACCGTGAGCAATGGGAGAAATCAGCGCATGCCGTGTATGCAATTATTTGGGCGATAGAAAAACAAGCACGTAGCATATTCGGATAACGTTTAGCGTAGTCCCACACTGGATTAGCAGAGAACTGTTACTGTAGTTTTCTGTATAAGACAAACTGTCCCGAAGACGTTCTAATAGTCCATTCGTCTATATAGTAGTTACGAACCTTTGTATTATACAATGTTTCCAAATATATCTACTAGGAAAATCGCGAAATCGGAAGGCCCGTTCTTAAACAAACTAAGACGTAATAAAAACAAACGTTTGGCTGTGCAGTCCCCTTCTAATCGACACACTATGCAGAAAGCTATTCGTAGGACCTGTGTATGAAGAGATTCAACTGAAGAAGAATATGCTGTGATGTTTGTCAACGTATTATTTCTTGAAAAACATCAGGGCTCATTTTCATGCATGATTTGCTTTACGGGTCTGTTCACCAGTTCGTGTGTATGTGATAATTCCCTACGTGAGTGCGCCTCGAAATATGTTTTCCAATGCAAAATGTCATCAACTAGAACCTGTATATGTCGAAGTCAAAAATCAGGACCGATTTTTATATAATATATTCAGTTATCTTCCGTTCACCAGTATGAGTGTATATATGATAAGTTCATGCCCCAGAATACATTTACCTCTTACAGAAAGCCATCTCAACTAAAACCTAGGTACATGTATTTATCTTTTCAACTGAACAAAGAATATGCTGTGATGTTTGTCGACATTTATTTTGGTGCGTTTTATACGTTGCAAACATCAGGGCTCATTGTATTTTATCAAATGACAACCAATTGACGAACTTGATCAAGCTCTTTTGAATACGTTCAGATTCAGTTTCTAAAAAACAGAAATAAAGTTTTAAGAAAAATATTGTTTTCGTCAATTCGTCAACTCGTCAACAAAATTGACGTGTGGACGAATTGACGAACTTGATGTAGCTCTTCTGAATGAGTGATGGCCAGGAGAATTGAAACAGGGTCTAATTTTCGTTCAATACGTTCAGATTCAATATCTGAAATACAAAAATAAAGTTTTTAGAAAAATGTTTTGTTCGTCAATTCGTCAACAAAATTGACGTGTTGACGAATTGACGAACTTAACGTAGCCCTTCTGAATGACTGATGGCCATGAAAGTTAAAAAAATGGCTTAATTTGCATTAGATATATTATCTAAAAGACAGAAATAAAGTTTTTAGAAAAATATTTTTTTCGTCAATTTCGTCAACTTTATTGACAAGTTGACGAATTGACGAACTTGAAGAAGCTCTTCTGATTGACTGATCGCTATGAAACATGAAATAGGGTCTAATTTGCATTCAATTCATCCAGATACATTATCTAAAGGAAAGAAATAAAGTTTTTAGAACAAATTTTGTTTCGTCAATTTCGTCAACTTAATTGACGAGTTGACGAATTGACGAAGCTCTTCTGATTGACTGATCGCCATGAAACACGAAATACGGCCTAATTTGCATTTAATACGTCCAGATACGTTATCTGAAGGTAAGAAATCAAGTTTTAGAAAAATATTATTTTCGTCAATTTCGTCAACAAAATTGACGATTTGACAAACTTGACGAGGCTCTCCTGATTGACTGATCGCCATGAAACATGAAATAGGGCCTAATTTGAATTCAATATGTCCAGATACTTATCTAAAGGAAAGAAATCAAGTATTTAGAAAAAGATTTTTTTCGTCAATTTCGTCAACTTAAATGACGTGTTGACGAATTGACGAATCTCTTATGATTGACTGATCGCTATGAAACACGAAATACGGCCTAATTTGCATTTAATACGTCCAGATACATTATCTAAAGGAAAGAAATCAAGTTTTAGAAAAATATTATTTTCGGCAATTTCGTCAACAAAATTGACGAGTTGACAAATTTAACAAGACTCTTCTGATTGACTGATCGCCATGAAGCATGAAATAGGGCCTAATTTGCATTTAATACGTCCATATACATTATCTAAAATAAATAAATAAAGTTTTTAGAAAAAATGTCACAGTTCGTCACTCGTCAATTCGTCACTCACGGACCTAATGAAGTTTAACCTTTTCCCACATACAACAAATCCACAGCAGACGACTAATACATGATCTATGCGAACACACAGACACTCTCTGTAAATGTAGATACAAAAACATATATACAAATAACTAATTATTATAAAGAGTTGAAAACATTGTGGCAAAAGGAGAAATTGCTTGTTTTGAGCAAGTTTTCTTTTGCCACAATGTTTTCAAACGCGTCGTCTGCTGCAGATGCGTCACAATGCATCACAAGTGGGAAAGGGTTAAAACAAAGTAACTTGATATATGTTCGTACAATTGGTGACAGCTTTAAAACAATCTCAAACAAATTTAAAATATCATAAAATATGGAAGAAATTTGATCATAAATAACTAAAAACATTATAGGAGAAATTGTTCAGTTAGAATAAATTTCCTTTTCCAGCCTATGCCAAGAAGTCTGTCAGATATCATTGGGTTCAAAGTCATTTACAAATGTCTATATAAGGGAAAATGGTGAAATACAAATCCCGAAGTTTTTCAATGAATACTGGATAGCTGTTGTTATATTTTATGATTATCGCTTCCCCACACTCAGTGGTGCAGTGGTTAGTGCATATGTCCATCAAGAGTGGGGATTCAAGGTTCAAGTCTTTTTCATATCGAAGTAAGTGGTGGTATTGGTAGAGTGCCCTTTGGCAAGGCACATTTTCTAGCCCAGTACTTGTTTGTTTACCCAAGGATCATGAATAAGTGGACTGTCGCCGTGATATTACTGAAACAATGTTGAAAACGGCGTAAAACTCAAACGAAACGAAACAAACAAATCAATGTAAGTGATCGCTGTCTGACTTTGCACTGTGGGTTGAGGAGATAACAACACATTCCTCAATGCATCAGTATTAGGGAAACCATATCTGTAATTAAAATAATTTCCGTAGGAAATAAATGTTTTAATATAACTCAAATCCTAATCACAATTTCTTACCTTAACCCTTTCCCACATTCAACAATTATGCAGCAGACGACTTTAAAAAAATAGTGACAAACACGTCTAAAATCTCAATAAGTGAGAGTTTAATTTTAAAAAAGAGTTGAAAACATGGTGGCAATTGGAGAAATTGCTAGTTTTGAGCAATTTTTCCTTTGCCACAATGTTTTCAAAAAACGTCTGCTGCAGTGGCGTCAGAAAGCGTCTATAAGGGGGAAAGGATTAATATGTTATTTTAGAGATATCAGCTCTGCAAAATCATTAGCTTCAAAATCACACAATGAAACATAATACCATTTAGAGAAATGGTGCTGAGCTGGACGAGGAGAAAATGTATAGTTAGAACAAGTGGTACAGAGATGGGTAAGGAGAAAATGTGTAAGTAGAACAAGTGGTGCAGAGATGGGTAAGGAGAAGATGTGTAGTTAGAGCAAGTGGTACATAGATGGGTAAGGAGAAAATGTGTAGTTAGAACAAGTGGTACAGAGATGGGTAAGGAGAAGATGTGTAATTAGAACAAGTGGTACAGAGATGGGTAAGGAGAAAACGTGTAGTTAAAACAAGTGGTACAGAGATGGGTAAGGGGAAGATGTGTAGTTAGAACAAGTGGTCCAGAGATGGGAAAGGAGAAGATGTGTAGTTTGAACAAGTGGTACAGAGCTGGACTAGGAGAACATAAGTAGTTTGACCAAGTGGTACAGAGCTGGACAGGGAGAAAATGCGTAGTTAGAACAAGTGGTACAGACCTGGGCTACGAGAGCATAAGTAGTTTGACCAAGTGGTACAGAGCTGGACAAGGAGAAGATGTGTAGTTAGAACAAGTGGTACAGAGATGGGTAAGGAGAACATGTGAAGTTAGAACAACTGGTACAGAGCTGGGTAAGGAGAAAATGTGTAATTAAAACAACTGGTACAGAGATGGGTAAGGAGAACATGTATAGTTAAAACAACTGGTAGAGAGATGGGTAAGGAGAACATGTGTAGTTAAAACAACTGGTACAGAGATGGGTAAGTAGAACATGTATAGTTAAAACAACTGGTACAGAGATGGGTAAGGAGAACATGTGTAGGTAGAACAACTGGTACAGAGCTGGGTAAGGAGAAAATGTGTAGTTAAAACAACTGGTACAGAGATTGGTAAGGAGAAAATGTATAGTTAGAACAAGTGGTACAGAGCTGGGTAAGGAGAAAATGTGTAGTTAAAACAACTGGTACAGAGATGGGTAAGGAGAACATGTGTAGTTAGAACAACTGGTACAGAGCTGGGTAAGGAGAAAATGTGTAGTTAAAACAACTGGTACAGAGATGGGTAAGGAGAACATGTGTAGTTAAAACAAGTGGTACAGAGATGGGTAAGGAGAACATGTGTAGTTAAAACAACTGGTACAGAGATGGGTAAGGAGAACATGTGTAGTTAAAACAACTGGTACAGAGCTGGACAAGGAGAACATGTGTTGTAAGAACAAGTGGTACAGAGCTGGACAAGGAGAAAATGTGTAGTTAGAACAACTGGTACAGAGATGGGTAAGGAGAACATGTGTAGTTAAAACAACTGGTACAGCGCTGGACAAGGAGAACATGTGTTGTAAGAACAAGTGGTACAGAGCTGGACAAGGAGAAAGAGTGTAGTTAGAACAATTATTACAGAGCTTGACTAGGAGAAAATGTGTAGTTATATGTAGAACACGTGGTACAGAGCTGGACAAGGTAACATGCGTAGTTAAAAAGTTAGAACAAGTGATACAGAGCTGGACTAGGAGAAAATGTGTAGTTAAATGTAGAACAAGTGGTACAGAGCTGGAGAAGGAGTACATGTGTAGTTAGCGCAAGTAGTAAATAGCTGATCTAGGAGAAAATGTGTAGTTACATGTAGAAGAAGTGGTACAGAGCTGGACAAAAAAAAAGTTTAGTTAGAACAACTGTTAGAGATGCTGGAATAGGAGAAAATGTGTAGTTACATGTAGAAAAAGTGGTACAGAGCTGGACTAGGACAAAATGCGAAGTTAGAACAAGTGGTCCAGAGCTGGACTAGGAGAAAATGCGTAGTTAGAACAAGTGGTACAGAGCTGGACTAGGAGAAAATGTGTAGTTATATGTAGAACAAGTGGTACAGGACTGGACACGGAGTAAATGTGTAGTTGCATGTAGAATAAGTGGTACAGAACTGGACTAGGAGAACTTGTGTAGTTGCATGTAGAAGAAGTGGTACATAGCTGGATTAGGAGGGAATATGTAGTTAGAACAAGTGGTACAGTGCTGGACTAGGAGACAATGTGTAGTTACATATAGTACGAGTGGTACAGATCTGGACTAGGAGTAAATGTGTAGTTAGAACACATTGTACAGAGCTGGACTAGGAGAACATGCGTAGTTAGAACACGTTATACAGAGCTGGATTAGGAGAACATGTGTAGTTCAATGAAGAACAAGTGGTACAGAACTTGACTAGAAGGAAATGTGTAGTTACATGTAGAACGAGTGGTACAGAGCTGGACAATGAGAACATGCGTTGTTACTAGTTAGAACAAGTTGTACAGAGCTAGACTAGGAGAGAATGCGTGGTTAGAACAAGTGGTACAGAACTGGACAAGGAGAAATGTGTAGTTACATGTAGAATAAGTGGTACAGAACTGGACTAGGAGAAAATGCGTAGTTACAAGTTAGAACAAGTTGTACAGAGCTGGACTAGGAGAAAATGCGTAGTTAGAACACGTTTTCATATTTCCTGAATGTTTTCAAAAATCGTTTTCTGCATAAAAATAAAGAAGTCATCTGTATCAGGCATGGGATACAGTACACATATATTATTTGCTGAATTATAATAAAATAAATCATTTGTATAAAATACACATTATGTACTTTTAGAAAGCAAAGTCTGATACAGACGACATTTATTACTGTATTTACTTTTAAAAATTTGCTGTTAAAGAAGAATTTGCAATGTATCAACAAATAAAAAGTGTGAATCCAAATTTACATATTTAAATTTTTTATTTCCTCATATGTTTTAAAAGCAGATGATTCTGAATATATACATTATCATATAAACAGTTTAATTCCATGTCAGGCAGTACAAATATAATATGGGGTATGATTTAATCCTTTCCCCCATATAGACGCGTTCTGACACCTCTGCAGCAGACAACTTTTGAAAATACGGTGACAAAAGGAGAAATTGCTCAAAACGAGCAATTTCTCTTTTTGCCACAATATTTTAAACTTTATTCAATAATCAGACTTCTGTTTATAGTAATTTTCCATATTTTTACTAAAAGTTTTCAAAGTGAACTACTGCAGATTTGTTGTATGTGGTAAAGGGTTAACTCCCTGTCAGACTGGATATTTCGTATACACATACATGTGTATAAATGCGGTATGTTTTAATTCTGGGTCAGACTGGTTTATTCAGTAAAGTAAATACACAGACATGTACATACGGTATGTTTTAATTCAATACACATCTATATGTAAATACGGTATGTTTTAATTCAGGTCAGGCAGGTTATTCGATATACACATACATGTCTGTACGGTATGTTTTAATTCAGGTCAGACAGATAATTCGGTGTACAAATATGTACCATATGGACCAGTGGAAGAAGTGTTACCCTATATGTCTCGATGGGCCATGGAAAACAACAGCATGCTGAACAAAGTAATCAAAGTGCTGAAAGCGCTGATGGTATAGGGGCATATGTAAGTTGAAAATATATGGCATAGATAATATAGACAAACATTGTTGAAACAATGACCTTTAAACAAACCAAACCAAAAATGTGAGAAGCACACATATTGCCTGCCAATAACAAATACCTAATTTATCAAAGTTTGACCCTTTTCTTGTATAAACAAAATGAAAAGATTGACAAAAAACTGAGCAGCGACCCTTAATTAAAATATTTCCAGTTCAGAAATCACTAAAGATTCACAATGTATATTGTAATTATGCTGATATATGAAAGACAATCGAAAGCATGCTAGAGTTATGTTTCTGTTGCACTGCACATCTGTAGCTCTGAGTTTCCTATACACCAAGTCTTAAATTGATACATTGGACATCTATTGAGACAATATACGAAGAAATGAAAAATGAGTTTTACACCTAAAAAACCAGATCAGATTTGTGTTCAAAATATTGTATCGATCTCTTAATCCCAATATATACGTGTGACGACTTTTAAATGGATCCGCGAAACAGAAACAAAGTTTTGAGCCATTATTGCAAACCGTAACGGACAGACGGACGGATGGATGAACACAAAGACGGACAGACAGTCAGTCGCTCTGGACAAAGTGCAACGCTTGGGAAACACTCATTAACGAAACAAGGCCATTTCACGGAACGCATGTGTTGCATGCGAAAGTCATACAATAAGTGAGAACATGAAAAGACAAAAATATACACACTCCAAACGCAGCATGCTAAAGTTATGGTAATGGTGCACTGCAAATGTGTAGGTCATAAGTTACCTACAAACCAAGTTTGAAATGGATACAATGGGAATTAATTGAGACAATCGCTGAACTAAATAAGGGAAAATGAATATAACTAAGATAAGCAGACCAGAGTTATGTACCTAGTATTTGTAAAGCATTTGCAAATTAATTGTATCTCCGAAACGGGACCGTACAAGATTAATTTACAAAAACCTATTTAGACTATATTTCTAGTTTATTTGTCAACAGATACGTCTAGGACTAGATTACACGTTGACGAACGTTGAATCTTCAATTAGCGCAAATGCATATACATTATAATTTTAGTCCCAAAATCGCTAGAAGCGCCTCAATTATAAAATAAATAATGACCTTGCGGTTATAACTCGTGTGTATGTTGACATTTTCGGCCAACTTTCTTTCCGACGTTTGACAAAAGTCAATGTGACATGCGTCATTCGTCTTTCACAAATGGGCTAAGTCTATGTGAAAAAGCACCCAGTTTGTTGGAAAGATTGTTGTGTGGAGTACTGGTGTGAGAAAACCAGGAAACACATTTGTAGATGAACTGGCCACCGTGATATGATGTAGAAAATGTTAAAAACGGCGTTAAACCACAATCAATCAGTGTTGAAATTAACTTATCTCTAATTTGTAGATTTAATTCCTATGTCCTAGTTGGGTCGACATACAGCGACAGAATATTCAACACAAAACTCGACCTGTTTTACCAACAATTCTCCAGTAGCGGTGAGACCGTTAGTACCATTCTTTCATGGCATGTATACACAGTAGGACCTCTCTCTTTGGACGGATTATGTAATTACAAGTCCTTACCCTTGACCACGTAGACTAA
Organism: Serripes groenlandicus; assembly: GCA_031761405.1. Lineage (NCBI taxonomy): Eukaryota > Metazoa > Mollusca > Bivalvia > Cardiida > Cardiidae > Serripes > Serripes groenlandicus. Next base: position 212,246 of record JASEVX010000076.1, read on the forward strand.
ATATACAGCAAACAACATTTAACTAAGCCTGAAATCTTGACCTGAATTAATAAAAATATTATTTTGAATAGTGATTCAAACATTGTGGAAAAAGACAAACTTGCTGATTATCATACATCTGTCAAGGTTAGTCAAATGTGTCTAAAAGAAGCAAAGGTTAAAATAATAACTGTAGACAAATATTTTCGTTTTCTAGGTTATAGAAAAAATTGATTCATGTTTCAAAGCATTGTTTGGAAAGGAGGAATTGCTCATTGTCAGCAGTTGCTCCGTAGGCAAATATACTTTCAACATTCGTATGTAACTAAGTATCTATAACGGAAACGGTTCAATCCTTTCCCGTTTAAAGTCGCTTTTTGACGCATGTGCAGAATGGTTATTCGTGACCCATTTCCTCTTTTTCCACAAAGCTATGTATAGACTATATATTTTTCCTCTTGATGTAAGGCGAAATTGCTCGTTATCATTATTCTCTAGCACGTTATTCAAAATTTGTCCGGAAAGGAAATAGAGTAAAAGAATGTCCACAGTAAAGCGGTTAAATATGAAAATAATTAATTTGAAACGTGTTTGAAAGCATTGTGTGAAAAGGAGAAATTGTTCATTGTCAGCAATTGCTCCATTTTTAACAATATTTCAATATTCGAACTGTTATATTATCACGGAAAGGGTTCCGCTTCCATGGGGAGGATGTAACCATTTCCCGCTTACAGACGCATGTGCAGCAGACGACAATCGAAAACACTGTGACAAAAGGAGAAATTGCTTATCGAAGGCAATTTATACTTTTGCCACAATGGTTTCAACTCTTTTCAATAATTTTATTTACAGTGATTTGTACATTTCTCTATGTAAGTCGACTGTTGTAAACTAATGGGGTCACAGCACGGTCGACGTTACCTTACACCACTGACATTAAGGTCAATCATAGTTCAGAGTGTGTTTCACTCGTTTGAACTATTGTGTATTATTAATTAATGCAAGCGGATGGTTTTTCGTGATTCGTTCGAATCAATGAAATCGTTGAAAATGCAGATTATAACCAATCAAAACTCGATTTTGGTGTAGGTATACACATGTGGACTGTGGTTGCAGCTTTAATCCGACTTTTCGAAAGCAGGCTGACAATGGAATAGTGGCGACACGCCCCTATCCCAAAAACAGAGCGCTCTCTCTTACGAAATGAATTAGAACGTTGATTAAGATGTGGACCGTTTCGATATGACCCGGTTGCGGAGCTGTCTAAGTCAAAGAATATTGTCAACTGAAACACTTACCTCTACCCCATCGACAATGTCTTGGTAAACGTATGGAAAAATGTCTATACAAAGGATATTTATTGAAAACAGATGGCTTGAAGCAAAAGGAAAAATCCCATAGTTATAAGTAATAAATCCTTTTCAAACACAGTTTCTAAGAGTTGTCTTTTCTAGATGCATCAAAACGAGCCTCAACTTGGGTAAAGGATAAAGTAACATGATTTAATATGAATGTTGCGTGTACTGCAATGTTATATTCCTAGAAAAAACAAACACATTTACCAGACCTATAAAAAAACCACTATTTTGAGATTGAATTAAATGACAGTTCTTATCAAACAACAATCTTGTTAAGTTGTTTCATTTGTGCTTGTCAGAAACAATATTTAAAGGCGTTTGTATGACTAGATGCCACTCATGAACAATTTTAATCAAGAGATATAGAGGTCTTTCCATACAATATCTAGATATAGAGGTCTTTCCATACACTATCTAGATACATATAATGTCCCAAGCTATCTAGATATAGAGGTGTCCCCTCCCATTATGTAGATAAAGAGGCACCCCCCCCCCCCCTGATACACTATCTAGATATAGAGGTGTTCCCCCACATTATCTAGATAAAAAGGTGTCCCCCCATAGTATCTAGATAAAGAGGTGTCCCCCCCCCCCATTATTTAGATATAGAAGTATCCCCTGGCACACTGTCTAGATATAGAGGTCTTCCCCCACATTATCTAGATATAGAGGTATCCCCCTGACACACTATCTAGATATAGAGGTCTTCCCCACGTTATCTAGATATAAAGGTATCCCCCCCCCCCTGACACACTATCTAGATAAAGAGGTCTTCCCCCACATTATCTAGATATAGAGGTATATCCCCCCTGACACACTATCTAGATAAAAGAGGTGTTCCCCCACATTATATAGATATGAAGGTATCTCCTTGACACACTATCTAGATATAGAGGTATACTTGATATAGTGGTCTACACCCCCCCCCCCCCCTTCTCCCACACACACACACACACACACTATTTAGATAAAGAGATAACCCCCCCATGACACACTTTCTAGATAAAGAGGTCTCCCCAACAGTATTTAGAAATAAAGGAATCCGCCTGTCAATATAAAGAGTTCTTGATAAAAATGTATTACCCTCTCACTATCAAGATAAAAAAGTATTTAGCCCCCCCCCCCCCCCCCCCCCCCCCCCCCCCCCACCACCACCACCAATTATCTAGATAAAGAGGATCTCGACCGAAACACGATAAAGGGGTTGTTAGGGTTAGGGTTAGAACGTTATAGTTATAATGTCGAGCACTACAGCAGTGGTACACAAGGCTGGTACTGACTTCTAAAGAAAATGGAAGCCTTTAGAATACAGGCCTCTTTAAGCCCTGAAGCAAGTTATACGCACATCATTGAATCTCCCTTCAACATCAGTGAGACATTATCTAACGTATAGCATATATTTGTACTTTTCGTTCCGCTTTACCGACATTCGTATTACGAGGTGGTTGTGAATTCAAAATTCTGACACGGATGTCTTTACTTTCGAGCTTTTCAATCTTTATTCCTAAAAATACGTCAAAATAAAACATTGGACAACTTAGGCCGGACAAGGTCTAAAAGCATCTACCGTTCGGATTTTATCATCACCATAACATTATTACTTAAACACTTTTAGTACACTATGTCTTTGTTTTATTCTGAAGATAATGATTATGATAATGTTAACAATTATGAGGCGCCGTTTTACTATTTATTCCTTATTTTTTGATATCAGAAAATGGAGTATTTTCCTTCGATAGCTGAAGTTGGGATAATAGACAAGTCTACAGCCCAGATCCGGCTGTATATTGCTCGAGTTACAGACTTTAAAAACTTGCTTCGAGTCGCACTAGGTGGCGTCCAGCCGTATTTATGGCAGCCGGCTGCAACACTCGTTGGGCCGACAGAGTGATATTGATTTATGCCAGGTGTGAACGATGAAACGACTTCGTGTTGCACTAGGTCCCAATTCGCCGACTTAAGGCAGCCGGCAGCTATGCAAAGCCTGAGTTGAAATTTACAGGCACAGTCCCGACTTTGCACCCGTCCTGTTCGAGTTCGAGAGTTTAATAGCCATTCTCTGTAAGCATTTGCACTCCCATATAGGGAGTGTGGCACGCATGGTCACGGATTTTGTTCAAACTTCACACATTTTCTCAACTTGATGAAAGAAATGGAAAATGGCAAAAAAAACTTTGCTATAGACTTTGGTTGCCATAGCAACCGGCTCTCGTTTTTTATAGAACTGATTTCAATGGGAAATCCACTAAATTTTCCAATCAGTTTTTAGCATTAATGAAGGTATATATGCAAAAGTTCATATTTACTACCAAAAGTCATCATTTGATGAAGGAAATTAAGTAGAAAACAATTGATTATCAAATTGTTAAATGTGGTCCCAAACCCTTCTTTGAAATGGTGTTTTTTACGGGAAAAAAGAACATTTTTTTGCCATTTTTTTAATGGTTATAACAATTTAATGCGTTCATATGAATACAAATGAACAATGGACGCATGAATGTCAACATCTCTTCTCACAAAAAATGAAAAAAAAGCTATGGGGAACAGTGCCTCTAAAATTAGTTACCATGGATACAAAATGTATCATTTTAAAATTTAAAAAAAAAAAAATTGTTTAATGTTTATTTAAATATTGCCAGCATGTGGGTTAAACAAAATGGATCATATTTTCTACCAAAAGTCATCATTTGATGAAGGAAATTAAGTAGAAAACAATTGATTATCAAATTGTTAAATGTGGTCCCAAACCCTTCTTTGAAATGGTATTTTTTACGGGGAAAAAGAACACTTTTTTGCCATTTTTTGAATGGTTATAAAAATTTAATGCGTTCATATGAATACAAATGAACAATGGATGCAAGAAGGTCAACATCTCTTCTCACAAGAAATGAAAAAAAGCTATGGGGAACAGTGCCTCTAAAATTAGTTACCATGGATACAAAATGTATCATTTTAAAATTTAAATTTAAAAAAAAAAAAATTGTTTAATGTTTATTTAAATATTGCCAGCATGTGGGTTAAACAAACCGGATCATATTTTCTACCAAAAGTCACCATTTGATGAAGGAAATTAAGTAGAAAACAATTGATTATCAAATTGTTAAATGTGGTCCCAAACCCTTCTTTGAAATGGTGTTTTTTACGGGGAAAAAGAACACTTTTTTGCCATTTTTTGAATGGTTATAAAAATTTAATGCGTTCATATGAATACAAATGAACAATGGATGCATGAAGGTCAACATCTCTTCTCACAAGAAATGAAACAAGAGGGCCATGATGGCCCTGGAATCGCTCACCTGATTTTTTTTTTTCACTTTAGCTATATAAGCCCCGCCCCTGGCGGCCATAGTTTACGACCAATCAACTTGGCTTGAAGGAATCTGATAGAGGATCACCATAGGAACATTTCTACAGAATTATTTGAAAATCGGCCTGACACTTTCGGAGAAGAAGATTTTTTAAGTTTTCACTATAGCCATATAAGGCAAAATAGCCCCGCCCCCTCTGGTGGCCATGTTTTTTGACCAATCAACATGGCTTGAAGGAATCTGAAAGAGGGTCACTTAAGTAACATTTATACAAAATTATTTGAAAATCAGGCTGACAATTTCGGAGAAGAAGATTTTTTAAGTTTTCACTATAGCCATATAAGGCAAAATAGCCCCGCCCCCTAGCGGCCATGTTTTTCGACCAATCAACTTGGCTTGAAGGAATCTGATAGAGGGGTATCCAAGAAACATTTCTACAAAGTTTTTTGAAAATCGCCCTTACACTTTTTTAGAGGAAGATTTTTTAAGTTTTCACTATAGCCATATAAGGCAAAATAGCCTCGCCCCCCCTGGCGGCCATGTTTTTCAACCATGGCAACAGGGCAATATTTGGAATTTCTAACACTATTTTTCTGAATAGTTCACTGAT
>JASEVX010000076.1:222500-355000 GCA_031761405.1 Serripes groenlandicus
GATATTTCGGCTCGAAGAAAGGTAAAAGAACACGCAATGTAGAAAGTATCGTGTCGATAGGTACGTCACTGGAGAATCACCCTGACGAAATGTTAATAAAACAGATTGGAGCTGAACGCTGTTTGAACAGTATTTTAGTTATTTCATGGCGGTTAATTCACATAATCATGTGTTTCATGGCTTTATCGCATAAATTCTTCACACAGTTACACTCTGCATGGTATAAACTCCCAAATTATGTTGATGATTTATATAACATTTCACAATATGCAGGGTATAGAAGTTACGTCCATAGCATGTACAGCTCATTACCATACGCGCGATGTTGCTGTCGATGTTGAGGTTGACTCTTACTTGTTGTAACTTATACAATAATCTGTTACTTATTCACTCAGTTATTACTTATTCACGTTTTAACAAATAATATATAAGGGATGTAGATTTACGTCCCTGAATATATGTACATTTGAATGACAAGCAAAATTACCCCACCGTGAACCCACAGAGCAGACATTCACTGGCTATAAAACATGATTTAGATCCTGTCGCAGCAGCATAATATCGTTAAAATATCTCATGCGAAGTATCCTGATGAACGCAGATATCCTTCAGAAATACTTACAGTGATGCATTCAATGAGGGCGAGGTGGCTTGTCGTTATTGCAGTAAATGGTTGGCATATCCGATGTTTTTATTTGATATAAAGTCGTATTTTAGGCAGATATTGTTCTCTGTATATATAAATTCTGTTTATAGAACCAGGTGGTTGTTTAACGTAAAGTAAAGTGTATACATTTGAATAGTGTGAGTGTCGTATATCATGGGTAAGGGTTAACTTTATTCATACACTGGGTAACTATCGGCTGATCTCAACATGTAGAAATCTAAAGCATAATTAAACCTCTTTATCCTTTGTTGACTTTGAATACACTCATATATTACAGGATAGTATTTAACTGACTTGGACCTTTATGCAAATGTGTATATTATAAGAACTTGCAAGTATTTTCATCAGAACTTAAATTGTTTTATGCAGAAGCAAATGGTGGGATAGAATGCACACCGTTTAAGCTTGATGACAACACGTGTAAATCATAATACTATTTATATCGGCTCGAACGTCAGTTCAGGTTGATAGTGACGAGTAATACTTAAATCAGACAGACGATATGCTAATTGATATGCCTTTTCATAATATTGACTATTTTACGAACAAAAGTCTTAAATTTGAGATGACATAGAATATAAGCGAAGCAATGAGAGACATCCGAAGATTGGTCACAGTTAGAAAGAATGAATATTTCGTAGGGCGGGTTGACATGACATGGGGCACAGTTAGAAAGAAAGAATACTTGGTGGGGCGGGCGGTTTGACATGACATGGGGCACAGTTAGAAAGAAAAATACTTGGTGGGGCGGGTTTGACATGACATTGGGCACAGTTAGAAAGAATGAATATTTCGTAGGGCGGGTTTGACATGACATGGGGCACAGTTAGAAAGAACGAATACTTCATAGGGCGGGTTTGACATGACATGGGACACAGTTAGACAGAACGAATGCTTCGTAGGGCGGGTTTGACATGACATGGGACACAGTAAGAAAGACAGAAAACTTCATAGGGCGGGATTGACATGACATGGGGCACAGTTAGAAAGAAAGAATACTTCGTAGGGCGGGTTTGACATGACATGGGGCACAGTTAGAAAGACAGAATACTTCATAGGGCGGGTTTGACATGACATGGGACACAGTTAGAAAAATAGAATACTTCGTAGAGCTGTTTGACATGACATGGGACACAGTTAGAAAGAAAGAATACTTCGTAGGGCGGGTTTGACATGACATTGGACACAGTTAGAAAGAAAGAATACTTCGTAGGGCGGGTTTGACATGACATGGGACACAGTTAGAAAGAAAGAATATTTCGTAGGGCGGGTTTGACATGACATGGGGCACAGTTAGAAAGACAGAATACTTCATAGGGCGGGTTTGACATGACATGGGGCACAGTTAGAAAGAAAGAATACTTGGTGGGGCGGGTTTGACATGACATTGGGCACAGTTAGAAAGAAAGAATACTTCGTAGAGCTGTTTGACATGACATGGGACACAGTTAGAAAGAAAGAATACTTCGTAGGGCGGGTTTGACATGACATGGGACACAGTAAGAAAGAAAGAATACTTCGTAGGGCGGGTTTGACATGACATGGGACACAGTTAGAAAGAAAGAATACTTGGTGGGGCGGGTTTGACATGACATGGGACACAGTTAGAAAGACAGAATACTTCATAGGGCGGGTTTGACATGACATGGGACACAGTTAGAAAGAAAGAATACTTCATAGGGCGGGTTTGACATGACATGGGACACAGTTAGAAAGAAAGAATACTTCGTAGGGCGGGTTTGACATGACATGGGGCACAGTTAGAAAGAAAGAATACTTCGTAGGGCGGGTTGACATGACATGGGACACAGTTAGAAAGACAGAATACTTCGTAGGGCGGGCACAGTTAGAAAGAAAGAATACTTCGTAGGGCGGGCACAGTTAGAAAGAAAGAATACTTCGTAGGGCGGGTTGACATGACATGGGACACAGTTAGAAAGAAAGAATACTTCATAGGGCGGGTTGACATGACATGGGACACAGTTAGAAAGAATGAATATTTCGTAGGGCGGGTTTGACATGACATGGGGCACAGTTAGAAAGAAAGAAAACTTCGTAGGGCGGGTTTGACATGACATGGGGCATATGGTAATATTTTCATACCGAAATGTTTCGTCCGTAGAGTGTAAATCATTTAAAAACGAACATGGTGTGAATAAAGCTCACATTACGTCCATATTGTGTACAACAGTTCACAGCATATTTGATTACAATAACTGCAACATTATGTCCATATTGGGTACAGCATTTTAATGCAAATTTGAAGAATAAGTGCAACGTCATGTCCATATTTTGAACAACATTTCACAGCATGTTTGATATTAAAATAACTGCAACGTTATGGCTATAGTGTGTCAAACATTTTACAGCATGTTTGATAAGAATAACAGTCACATTACGTCTAAAATGTGTACAGCATTTTAAAGCATATTTGATTAGAATTAATTGTCACACTACGTCTAAAAAGTGAACATTATTTTCAACATGTTTGATTGAATAACTTTCACATTATGTCCAAATTTGTTCAATATCTTACAGCATATTTGGTTAGAATAAATGTCACACTACGTCTAAAGTGGGTACAGCATGTATCAGTGTTTGATAAGAATAACCGTCTCACTACGTCTCAAGTGTGTACAGCATGTATCAGTGTTTGATAATATTAACTGTCACATTACGTCCAAATGGTGTACTGCATGTATCAGTGTTTGATAAGAATATCCGTCACACAACGTCTAAATGGTGTACAGCATATTTCAGTGTTTGATAAGAATAACCGTAACACTACGTTTAAATGGTGTACAGCATATTTCAGTGTTTTATAAGAATAATCGTCTCACTACGTCCAAATGGTGTACTGCATGCATCAGTGTTTGATAAGAATAACTGCCACACAACGTCTAGATGGTGTGCACCGTTTTACAGCATATTTGATAAGCATAACTGCCACATTATGTCCACAGTTTGTACAATATTGTACAGCATATTTGATTAGAATAACTGTCATATTGTGTCAATAGTTTGTACATCAGTTTACAACATGCATGGAGATCACATTACGTCCAGAGTATAAACAACATTGAGCAACTTGAATAATTGGGATTCAAACCGGCTTTTCCAAACCGAAGGGCCGATTCCGATGAAACTTGGTGAACATGTGCCAGATGAGTTCAGGGCGTGCGCGTTTAAGTTTCGTTGTTAAGGACCCAACCGTTGCTATGCATCTAGCAAAATACCGCGTTTTCTGTCCAAATGTTTGTAAAGCGACGCTCCACAGCCCAAACCGAACGGGCCGATTCCGATGAAACTTGGTGAACAGGTGCCATAGGGATTCATGGTGAGCGCGTTTGAGTTTAGTTGCTAAGGACCCCACCCGTTGCTATGCACATATCATATAAACGCGTTTTAAGACCCCAAACTATTTTTTATCTTCTCCTACAGTTTTGAATATGCAGAGCTTAAACTTCGGTTATAGATACTTCGATATATTTAGAAAAAACGTATCTATTACGATTTTTGATTTAGGCCTTTGTTTCCAAATGATATCCTTTCAAAGATATCCGTTGCTATGCAGCCAGCAAAAAACAGGGTTTTTAGAACCAAAACCATGTTTCTATCTTCTCCTAGAGTTTTGAATGTGAAGAGAGGAAACTTCGGTTAGGGATACTTCGAGATATACGATTTTTGATTTAGGTCTTTGTTTCTAAATGGTAGTCTTTCAAAAATAGCCGTTGCTACGCAGCTAGCAAAAAAACCGAGTTTTAAGAACACAAACCATTTTACTATCTTATCCTACAGTATTGAATGTGGAGAGCTGAAACTTCGGTTACAGATACTTCGAGATATTTAGAAAAAACGTATCCGTTACGACTTTTGATTTAGGCCTTTGTTTCCAAATGCTAGCCATTCGAAAATAGGGTATCTACTTACAGTCGTTCTTGACTTCAATCGCACCTAGTGCTGCAGTGGTAATATTCGACAGCGATTTTATTGCACCATCTGATAGAGCTATTCAAGAGCTACAAATTATTTAGAAGTACAGTGGACAGTATGCCCATGGGTATACATAATTAAACAATGTACATATTAACATAGGTAATACAAACATTAAAAATATTATCTCACATATACATTATTTTAAAACATAGGCTTTAACCAGCTTATGAACCCACTGTCTACCCGTTTCAATTTCTAATCTATGTGCTGAAAGACTCAATTTAGTTAAAGCAAATCTTAACATATCAAATCTAATGTAATTAATGTAGTTAATGTCTGGTTGAACTTGTAATTGACAACTTGAGCCTAATACAGAACTTTTTGCTATTGACGATTCGTTAGTGTTTGCATGCCAATTCCGAGTAAAAACGTTATTTAGTCTTTGTTTTAAACAATTAAGAAATATGCTGTTATCACCAACCCATTGATAAATCCATGCTTCACCGAAGCCTCATTCTCGTAAAAGAGTCTGTATGTTTTTTGACAATGGTTATGGTTTAATTGTAATGGCGCTGTCACATAGCACCGGCTAAGCCCAACGGGCCCATACCGTTTGATTTAAATGACAAGCGGTGATAATCTCTTCGTCCGCATTTCCGTGTACTCAACGTTTCCATACCGTCTCCATACCGGGTCCTTACCGCTTACAGCGTCCTCGTACCAGCCAGTGTCACCGTGTTGGCCGTTTTCTTGCCGGATCTCGCCGGGTCCATGCCGGGTCCTCACCGTGTGGCTACCGGCCCCTTACCGCCCGGAGGAACACCGCCATACCGTTCCCTAAACGTTCGCGCCGCCTTGCTGACGTCACACACGGTTTATAAAAGCTAAGAATTCACCCGTCCGGTCACACATCAGTTCACGAATTGTACGTACATGTACTCCTCATAAATGTTCTCAAAAATCTTAACTAATGCCTAAACGTGGAATGACAGCTGCTGTCAGAGGGGTGAGTAAGTAAGAAAGCTTCTGGAACCCCTGGATCCTCCAACCAGATCCACAACTTTAAGGGTAAAGAAGCCCAATCCCAAGTATGAGTCCTTGTAATTATAATACAGGGAACCTGACTTGGCTAAGCAGCGGATGGTGACATGCTTCCCGTCAAGGGCGCCTATGGTGTGTGGGAAGTTCCACCGCTTCTGAAATCCTTCTGCTATGGCTTGCCATTCTTCAGGTGTCGTCGGAGGGGTCATCACTTCATCCATATATTCATCGCAGATTGCCTGGCAGACTTCCCGGACTACTATGGAGATCGTGTTTGGTGGGATGCGCCAGCCATACTGGATTTCGGTGTACTTTGCACCCGAGGCAAGGTGCCTCAGCGAAACAGCCAACTTGAGTCCTGGGTCGAATGGCTCCCGATACGACGTATGTTGCTTTGTGAGGCGATGTTCTATACGGGTTAATATTTCATCGTACATCTCGGGAGGCATTCTCATAAAGTTCTTGAAAGCCGTGGGATCCTCACGCCGCAGTTCGACCATAAGCTGGTGGTACACGCTTTTTGCGACGACTGATCCATCCCCTGGTCCATGCACATCTCCCTCGTTGGCCGCGGCGAGCCCGTCTTTGCCGCCGTCGGATGTGGAATGCCAGGTCGATATTTAGTTGGTCGCGTTCACGTTGGGCAAGGGCCAACATATACATGTTCCGAAGCCTCTCATGATGACGACTGGTCCGATGGAGAGCAGGCAGTAAATGAAGCTTTGACAATTGTCGTCGTTTTTATACAGTAAACTATGGAGTCACGGTGTCTGGCACGGTTTCGAAACAGGCGCAATGAAAACACACGGCAATAGGCCGGTATGGAGACGTTATGAAGACGGTGGAACGGTAACATGACGTTATTAGGTCGTTAAGAGGCCGGTTAAACGTTAAGTGACCGGAAAAGGGCCGGTAGGTAGCCGGTATGTAGCCGGTATGAGACGCTGGGTCAACGTTGAGCAAACGGTGAAAGCCCGGTATGAGGCCGGTATGAACACGGTAACATGTCGTCACCGCCCAATGAACGGTTTCATACCGGCCTCGTACCGGCCCACCGTCCGTATACCGTCCTCATACCGGGTTCTTACCGTGTTCCACTGCTTGTACCCACACGGCGAAAGTTTTGGACATGTTCTAAACTTTCGCCGGGTCTCGCCGGCCACTAACTGGCCCAAACCGTGTTCACCGATCGCTTAACGCCCCGCCGTGTGCACTCACCGTGTTCCACCGTCCGCACGAAATTAACCACACGGTGGCACACGGTAGGCTTACCTGGCACTATGTGACAGCTACATTAGTCTCTATGCCCGTCATACATTCTCCGTATATATTTTGTTAAATTCGACTGAATGATTTTAAGCCAATATTTGATAACATTAATCGATCGTTTAGTTCTGAGACTAGTTCTTCCGAGTTTGTTAACGTACACCTAATAAATTCTAGTTTTATTAGTTTAAATAATTAAAGTGTAAACCCCGTTGAACAGTCATACACTTGCAATAAAGCATGGTACATACCCAGCCGCAATAACATACTATCATAATAAGTCTCGTGTAATACTATTCTGATGTAGGCAGTGCACATTGCAGTGCATGATGACATACTCTATCCTTTATAATGCCACCTTCGAAGAAGAGGGGTATATTGCTTTACACATGTTGGTCGGTATGTCGGTTGGTCAGTATGTGGGTCGGTCCGGGGGGGGGGGGTGACGTCATTGGGTCAAAGGTCAAGGTCACATGCGGTGACATTGAGCACGAAAAGCTTGTCCGAGTGATAACTCGACATTGCCTGCACCCATGAACATTAAACTTGACATGGAGGCTGGGGTGACCAGTTGCTGACCTCTGTTGATTTTAAGGTCATCGGGCCAAAGGTCAAGGTCACAGTGACCTTCAACACAAAAAGCTTGTCCGAGTGATACCTCGACATTGCCTACACCAGTTGTTGACCTCTGTTGATTTTAAGGTCATCGGGCCAAAGGTCAAGGTCACAGTGACCTTGAATACGAAAAGCTTGTCCAATTGATAACTCGACATTGCCTGCACCCATGCCCATGAAACTTGACATGGAGGCTGGGGGTGACAAGTAAATGACCCCTATTGATTTTGAGGTCATCAGGTCAAAGGTCAAAGTCATTGACCTTGAACGCGAAATCATGTCCAAGTGATAAATCTACATTGCCTGCACCAATGGCCCTCAAACTTAATATGGAAGCTGGGGGTGACCAGTAGATGACCCCTATTGATTTTGAGGTCATCAGGTGGAAGATCAATGTCACAGTGACCATGCTTGTCCGAGTGATAACTCAACAATACCTGGACCTATGTTCCTCAAACTTGACTTAGAGGTTGGGCCTGACCAGTAGTTGAATTCTCTTGATTTTGAAGTAATCGGGTCAACTGTCAAGGTCACAGTGACATTGAACGTGAAAAGCTGGTACGAGTGATAACTCGGCATTGCCTGCACGCATGGCCCCCTAAACTTGACATGGAGGATGAGGGTGACCAGTATATGACCCCTATTGATTGTGATATCATCGGGTCAAAAATTGTCAAAATATTCCTGACAACATGGCGCTCAGGGGGGGCATAATGTTTGACAAACATCTCTTGTTTTATTATTGGTCGATAGTTTACGAAGATAATGTTTACCGGTTTCTTTTCATACGAGTATCGTTCAATTGTTAACGAAGTGTTTTCAAGACACATTTTGATTTTAACAATTGTTAATCGTTACACAAATGTTGAGAAAACAGGACAAAAGTTCCCACGGACAAAAGCTCCCATGCTATTTTTGACAGGGTGGACAAAGGGTCCCACATCATTTTAACAGGGTGGACAAAAGCTCCATGTTATTTTTGACAGGGTGGACAAAGGGTCCCAGACAGGGTGGACAAAAGCTCCGTGTTATTTTTTGACAAGGTGGACAAAGGTTCCCATATTGATGATCCATCCTGGTCTTTTTCTAAGTGACAGACAGTAAAGGTGTTGAGTACATTTACTTCTTATTGATTTTTTTCATAGAAAAATCCCCCAGAAAAAAACCACATAGATTAATAAAGTCTAATTTATTTCCTGTAAATTAAAATTATGACTAAATTTATAGCAATATAACATTATAACACACAACACATAGCATATTGTAATTACTAGGGTAAAACATATAGCACATCATGATAATAAAACAATGAAAAGTGGATATACCTGTATATACAAACAAAACTGTTTACGAAGTAGTTTATGATACATATTCAAACAACACACAGTCTGGTAAATGTCATTGGCACAGCTATTTACTTAAGTCTGATACATTGTCCGACAACACAAAGAAATTCACTAACAGTTGTCTGTCCTTCTACAAGTTGTGTACAAAGTACCTTCATTTTTATATGATTATCAGTTTTCTTCCTCTGTCCCTTTGCTGGCTCTATTCCATGATGCTATTGGAGGTTTTCGGTTTCAACGATTGATGTTGGAGCTTTTGTCCACCCTTTTTAAATTATGTGGAATCTTTTGTCCACCCTGTCTAAATAATGTGGGAGCTTTAATATTTGTATATTTTTTCAGAGCATACGATGGAAAAGTACCGGTATAGTGTAAAAGGTTAAATTTGTTTATATCACGGTTTCTATGGTGCATTATACCTTATAAGGAAATGTACCACGTGACGTCTGGACCGTATGATCATAATTATTAAGGCCCGCCAGTCGAATTTAAACTTCCACAAAGGTCTGACGTATATTTTAAAGAGTAAAAAGAAAGCGTGAATGAGACAGGAAATATATATTTATTTATCAACAGCAGTAATTTTGGTAAGTTGCCTTAAAATACTTATTACATTTTACTTGATTAGGTAATTTTGCGACGTTTACATGATTTCTAAAGTCATGTTTTAATTATATTGATTCAATTTAAACATTATATTAGACGTGGCGTTACATGATTTTATAAGTCATGTTTTAATTTTGATTGATTCAATGTAACATGAACTTAGACGTGGCGTTACATGATTTTATAAGTCATGTTTTAATTTTGATTGATTCAATGTAACATGAACTTAGACGTGGCGTGCTTAACATGTAAAAGTCTATGTAATTATGTTGACAACGTTATACATTTTAAAAAATCATTGATGTGCGGGCCAATCTTCATCTTTATATTTTATAATACCATTGATGTGCAGGTCGATATTCATATATACATTTTAAAAAATCATTGATGTGCGGGCCAATCTTCATCTTTATATTTTATAATACCATTGATGTGCAGGTCGATATTCATATTTACATTTTAAAAAATCATTGATGTGCGGGCCGATCTAGATTGCTGATCTAAGTATTTACATTTTAAAAATACCATAATATGTGGGGGCTGATCTTCGTATTTACATTTTAAAGAAAATCATTGATGTGAATGCTGATCTTCATATTTACAATTTACATTGAAAGAAATACAATTGATGTGCATGCTGATCTTTATTTTTTACATTTAAAAAGTATCACTGATGTGCATGCTGATCTCCGTACCATTGATGTGGAGGCTGATCTTCGTTTTTACATTTGAAAAAAAAGCATGATGTGCGAGCTGATCTTGGTACTTAGATATTAAAAATACCATCAAATTGCGGGCTGATCTTCATATTTACATTCTAAAAATACCATTGATGTCCATGTCGATCTTCATATTTACATTTTGAAATACCATTGATGTGCGGTCCGATCTTCATATATTTACATTTTAAAATATCATTGACGTAAGGTCTGATCTTCATTTTTAAATTATAAAAGAACCTTTAGATAAGCGGGCTTGTCTTCTTAATGACATTTAAAAAATACCATTGATGTGAGGACCGATCTTTATCTTCACACTTAAATAATACCATGGATGTGATCTCCGATCTTTATCTTCACATTTAAGAGTAACATTGATATGAGGACCAATATTAATCTTTACACCTTTAAAATAACTATTCTAGTGAATGCCGATCTTAGCTTTACACTTCCAAAAAAAACATAGATGGGCGGACTTATATTAAATTTTACATTTCTCCAAGTAGAGCACATTCTTATATGTGTGTAAAGTCAGCTTAACGTATCCTCATCTCTTGATCAGGGTTCGTGTTGCCTTTATGCAGAGTCAACACAGATGAGCATGCAATATCCGCCTACATGTAAAATATGGCTAGATGTAGTTTCTGACAAAATTATGTTAGTGTAGCCCTATAAATATCACCTTCGTTCGCCTTCAAGATATAGTGACATGGACACTGCTCAGAATAATCAGTTAAACATTCATTAAAACGTCATTATTTACGTCAGCAAATAATGATTACGTAATTTTCTACTTGTATCTGAGCGTTCTGTACACATTGTGTAACACTCTGTCACCCAATACACAGGCCTGTGTGAATGTGTTAGATGGTTAGAATCGCAGGACTACTTTTCAGATAGTATTTCGTATTATACTTATTATAATTTCTATTGTCATTTTATATTAATTGTTATGGTATATATAGATGATATGAATGGTGACACAGACATATCTAGTTTTTATAACATGTGTTATTTGTAAAGAGATTATCTCATACTTTTGATTATGAACCTCTGATGATCGTTTTGATTTTGATAACTAAAACAGACAATGCCTGTTCCAAAATTGATATTAAATGAAAGAGTTATAAGTTAGGGTTCATTCAATTTCCGTTATTGGTCTTATGGATTATTTTATATTTCAGATTGTGCCTCGTTTGGTATATACAGAACATAATCGGGTATGTGCACATTTGTTTTGAATATATGTTGATGAACGCGTTTTATAATCATCATTATGTCTCATAATTATGTTAATCCAGGGACTACTGATTATAATACGCCTTAGTAGTCATTGTTAATATAATGGGTAAGAATGATTAATGGATAAGATGACCACAATGTTTAAAGTTCGATTTATTTACTCATACAAACAATGGACGTAGATAATACCTCAGAACCGTTCCCGTATAAACTAACAATCAGTTTTCACTTCAACAATCAGTGCTCAGTGCTGTACATCATATACACAGGTTCATGTGTTATATCTCCATAGAGTATATACCATATATAAAGACTCTATATATGGTATATACTCTATGGGGTATAACACATGAACCTGTGATCATTTACTATTACTAGAACGTTTACTAAAGCTTATAATTAGAAAGTTAAACCCATTCCAAGTTCCAACATTCAAACGCCTTCTGACGCAACTTCAGTAGACGATTTTTAAAAACATACATTATGACCAATTTCTCTTCATGCTTTAACAACAATGATTTTAACTCCATTCACTTACTATACCTTCGTGTGTCTGTTGCAAATGTACTGTGTGCTGGAAAGGGGTTGTTAAAATAATAACATTTTAGTTTTCTCATTATTTTCAGGTAGCCATCAGTGAAGTGACATTGTTACTGTCTGGACGCTGTGTTTGGTGTTTAAGTGATATCGACATTCAAAGAAAACTATAACGTAAGACTGGTTTCATACTTTTACCGTAGAATTTCAGTAATGAGCATGGGTGCTATAACTGACATAGACGGTATAGGCTAGCTTTCCTTTCACGTCGTTTTCAAACCGTATTCATATATGTACATGTCGAACAAGTTATACTATATCCTAATAATGATGTGCCTATATATACAAGCCGATCTGAATCTACACAGTTAATAAATATTAAACAGTCAAGGCTCTTCTTTCCTATGTCAGGTCAATATTGCTTATACAGCGTCACCGTCTCAAGGCTAAATTTCTCATAGTTCAATTAAAGGCGTATGCTACAGTTATTTATCAAAAAAAATCCCAATCATAGAATTTCTTTTTTCTTTGTTAGTTCATACAATAACTAGTCGAAATAAGAAAAAAAAAATATGTTATCGATTTAAAAAAAAAAAATATTCGTCTGTAAATGACATGACCAATTTCATCAAACCACAAATATAGGCATTTTGGCCGAAAAACTAAAACACACAAAAAACAATAAATGAAAACTACAAATCATATTTAAGTTCATATATAACTTTATATATAGAATTTAAATCAATATGAAAAGAGAATTTGTGAAAAAAATATGAAAAAATATATATAAAGCTGTTTTTCAAGGTCCAAATGGATTTTAACTTATTCGGGGGTAAAATGTGACACCATTTCGAGCTTGAAAAACAGCTTAATATATTCTTTTTCCTTTTTTATATTGATTAACATTCTATATATAAAGTTATTTTTGAACTTTAATATGATTTGTAGTTTTCATTTTTTTTTTTTTTGTGTATTTTAGGTTTTCGGCCAAAATGCCTATATGTGTGCCCTTGATGAAATTGGTCATGTCATTGAAAGGCCAATATTTTTTGTTACATCGATTATTAACATATTTTTTTTTTCTTATTTCAAACAGTTATTGTATGTTCTAATAAAATACAAAGAATAAAGAAATTCTATGATTGGGATTTTTTTTGTGAAAAATCTGTAGCATACGCCTTTAAGCGACATTATCCCTCTATAAGAATAGGCCACGTTTCAGCCTATCGTGAGTATACTATAGTGAATGTCTGTTTTGGTGTCGCGCAATGAATCAAATTGTCTATTTCGCCTGATTAATGTTTACTAAATCTTAGTCACAGTCTAAACCAATATACTAAAAGAGTTATAGTATTGTATAATTTCATAACTTCTCATAGAGTCGGAGTGCTAGTCTAAAGCTGAACCACATAGCATCAAGTGCTGTGACAATCTGAACACGACAAAGGTTTCCCTTGGTCATTACAACGTGATTGTCCATCCCGAAAGGTCCTGTCACCATTCTCATAAAACTCACAGAAACGTACGGTACGGTATATAGCCGTAATACAAAATAATTAATTCATATCTTTTACAGGACCTTGTAAAAATGGATCAGACAGAAAGAGATGGAGAAAGAAACCAGACGAAATTGGCCTTTGACGAAATAAGGGAGGAACTCTTACAAGTTGAAGAGGGAAATGGAAATCTCAATAATGCCATTTGTGATGTTTGTTTTATTAGAACTTTAAGTAGTGTATATGTAAATATCGCACTATATTTGTGTTATAAATGTAACCAATATTTATGTCAAGATTGTTTTAAAGGACACGAATTGCATCAATTCATTAAGCAAAGTGAGAAAGATGGACAAATCGAGAGATTTCTGGAAGCAATGAGGAATGAGAGTGACAGTGACAGAAAGGTAATGTTTGATAGAGAGGATGTTTCTATGGTCGATAGAGTTAATGTTAAACATGATTTGGATAAACGTGATAATTGTTGGATAACTGGATTATGTGGACTGGATGACACAAGGTGGGTTGTTTGTGATTATCTTAATTATTATATTAAACTATTCAGTATTGGTTCGCACATATTACAACGCTATATACGGTTTGGGTCTGCACCTTGGGGTGTTACAGCAATAAAGGATGAACGAGAGTTAGTTGTTACGTTACCAGAGGAATGTAGAATATTGTTCATAAATTTAACACAAAATCCTGCCGTAATCACTAAATCTATAAAAATGAAGAAACAATGTTGGTCTATAGAGTTCAGTCGGGATCAGATTTTTGCCCTCTGTAAAGATAATCAGTACGGTCTTGGTCCCTGGTTTGTAACCGTGATGTCCACAGACGGAGTCACGATAAACACGATAAACACTCCTTTATACTCTCCTTGGCCTCGTCCTGATCTCGCTGTTTGTCCCGGAAGAATCTATTTAACTGACTTCTTTAACCACAAAGTACTTTGTATGAACGATAAGGGAAAAGTAGTCTCTCACAAAACAATAGAAGGGTCACGGCCATTCGGGATCAGTATAGACCCAGACACTAATAACATTTATATTTGTGCCCATGGTCACCGCAAACTTTACCGACTCGATTCTCGTTTAGAGAGTTTCGAGTCTCTCTTAGATTTAGAGTCGGTAGATTCGGGGAGGCCCGACGCTCTTTGTGTATACAGAGATAGACTCTATGTCAGTCATGGCCCGGGGTCTACTGATGGACACTTGGTAACTGTAGTCCGAGTTTTATAATATCCCATCCTTGGTTAATGTATACACATGTATTAATATGCATTGCTTTGTTTACATGATTAGTCTGCCTCGTTGTTTGGTACACTGAGGCGATTTTGGTTTTTAGTTTTCATCATTTTCTTTTTAAATTATTTAATTTATTTATTTATTTTTCTTATTAATTAATAGAGCGCTCTCTTTATATTTCTTTTTAATATTTATTTATTTATTCAGGAATATATTTATCTATATATATTTCATGTATGATGACCCTTTTTATAAATTCATTTAGCAATCTTTATCCTGCAAGTTTCATATTAGTAATTTTATTCTATGCTATGTGTTTAATGTTAGAGCTGGATAACTGTACTTATTAAACAAGCCTACTATACCTACCCTACCTTGTGTTCAGTAAATATAATCTAGTAAAAAGATAATATTTTGTTTCATACTTTATCATTCAATCCGTGTTTAACACTTTTAAAAATGAGAGAGCGCGCGTGCGGAGAGAGAGAGAGGTTTATTTTATATCTGTGTATTATTCATATTATTAAGTAATGTTTTAATGACCAATACAATTATTAAATGTTTGATATTATCTTTTTAAATTTTGACTTAGTGTTTTTATTCATACACATTTATGGACAAAATATATATATAAATATATCGCACTAGCTGAATTAAGATATCTCCAACTTGGGCATCTCATGAAGATGAACTGACAGTCCAGTTATTATTGACTGCTTCGTGTCCGTTGTACTAGTCTATAAAAAGGCAATGTGTCTGC
The DNA here is from genome assembly GCA_031761405.1 of Serripes groenlandicus. Lineage (NCBI taxonomy): Eukaryota > Metazoa > Mollusca > Bivalvia > Cardiida > Cardiidae > Serripes > Serripes groenlandicus. The sequence continues at coordinate 237,982 of JASEVX010000076.1, forward strand.
ACTCAACCAAAATCGCAGGGCGGGAATCGAACAAACAGCCTGATCTTCAATCCCACATACTACCAGACGGTATTCCTATTCCAGGATAAAAATATCTAGACCCCGTTCCAAGGAGACCGTGACGATCGAAAAACATATAAAGAATTTCTTTATCTTTATAGACCATGATTTCTTGAACTTACAGAGTCATAATTATCATGTCTTGATCAGTATTAGACATTGGCCCGATGTAGTCAATAATAACCTTTTTTTTTCAAAGATCAGACTATAGTTTATGAATGCCGATCATTGTCTACAATGTATGCACATTGTGTTTTAATGTTGAATATCACAATGTAGCGGTTAATGCGTTAAAAGCAATGTTTTAAAAGATGTATATTGCATCATGCAAGGAGCAGTCTGCACTAGTACTATAAATAACCCAAGTTTACCCTTAAGACACATTAGTTTGAACCTACAAGTGTGTATAATAAACAACTAAATTTGTGCTTGATACGTATGGTACTATACCGGTTACTCGATAGATAATGAAAACGGCTTACCATAAAGGCCGTACAAAGGGCCATATTCATAAACATATATCAGTCAATGTTTCCTCGATTCAAAATTATCCCGCTATTGACCTCAACAACTCTCCAGTGAGGTTACCCAAATATACACTGACAATAAAATATTGCTCAAAGGGAAGTTATTCATTTTCCATCAAAATTGTCTGCCCCGCAAGCCGATGCGAATTACTTCCCTTTGACCATTGGCTGAATTTAATCCGCTAAACAAACTAGCTGCGAGTGGGGTTTGTACATGCGCCAAATGGCAATAGTGCCGAGTACGAGGGTAAACAACGCCAACAAGGGGTTCACGTGATCGAGAGGTGGAACCTGTCACTTCTTAATACCAGTACCAGATATTACGACGGCAAACTGAAGTTTGAATATGCCCAATTGTTTGCTCTTTTTCTACAATAATTTAATAAGTGTCTGCATCTGGAAAATGTTTCTAAAGGTTTCAAATGTTATTTGTGGAACATTTTTGGAGGCTAATCAAAATAGTGTGTTTAACCTTTTACTACCTGCAGACACATTCTTAAGTATATGCAGCTGGTCACTTTTGAAATCATTAGGGCAATTCAAGGAGAAATAAATCTTAATGAACAATTTTTACATTTCCATGCTTTTAAAGATATCAAATAATTATATTATTTCATCAATGGACGACCGATCAGTCGACAGAAAACATGATTCAGGAAATTCCGAATCATGACAATAAATATCATACGATGGTCACATAGGTCTATTGTCTAATATCTGCGTTATCAAATCAGGCACAGAACCCTTAACCTCATACAGACACATGTTGACGCCTCTGCAGCAGGCGACGTTTTAAAAAAAACTTCATGGCATTTCTCTTTTGGCTACAACGCCTTCAACTCTATTCAATATTCAATAATCAAACTTCCATATACATATACAATATATTAATACTTTCCGACATTCAGCAACTATGTAGCAAATGTCTCAAAATATGTCTTTGAATACTATCTGTAAATGAAAGTTAATTTATTAAAAACAATGTGGGGAATTGTGTCATTTCTCATGCTGCAGATGTATCAAAATATGTAGCCATTTCCATTTCTGGAGTGCTGGCGTGTCATCACTGACATGTGCCTGTTCTGTAGGTTCTATCTTGACAGCACTCTGCCTCTGAGATACACCGACCATTGAGACAGCTACTGTGGTCAACTCATGATAGGCGTTTAATTTTTCATCTTCTGAGAGAAAGGGCACAAGCTTAAGCCGTGGGTCCAGTAATGATGCCATAATTAGTTTGGTTCTAACATTCTGGACTTTGTACCTGGTGGCTAAACTATCAGCCACAGCTTGTTTCACAAGTTTTATCAAAGGGGTATCAGTGTCCTTCACTGTCATGAAACTAACAAGCTGGTTCTGTAACGGCAGAATCATGGAGATAGTAGGGACAGTTTCCTCGCAGAGGACAGTTGTGGCGATCTTCAAAGGTGTAAGAATTTTCTCTAGCTCCTCTGCTGCGGTGATATCTCCTTCAACTAGGATATTCAAGTTTGCTTTACCTCTCAACTCCTTGCAGATCAATGCTGCATATATTGCCGGTTGCTGTTCAAGAAATCTATTGATCATGTCTAGAGACGAGTTCCATCTAGTTATTACATCCATGACTAATTTGTGTTCAGGAATCTGAAGAAGCATTTGCTTTTCTTTCAGAATATGAGTTGCCAAACTACTCCTATGGAAGTAGGCAACGATACTTCTCATTTTGGCTAAAAGCTGAGCAACTTTGTTCATTGTCAATGCTTTGGTGCAGGCTAAATTCAAAGTATGCGCGTAGCAACCAATATGAACGAATGCTCCAAACTCCATAGCTGCAAGCACCATGTTGGCTGCATTGTCACTGACAAGTGGAGGGTCTGGTTGAATGCCCCATTCTGCAACTGCTTCCTTCAATACAGCAGCAATATAAGAACCGGTATGTGAAGCTGGCATGGCTCTCATCTGAAAGGAAAATACATAAATTAATTGGTTTGACAGAGGAAGTGCCAAAGACTCAAAGTGTGAACCAGACCCTGATCAGACAGTGACAGACACCTACCATTTGACATGCAGAGGCTGATCTGAAACTTCACTAGCAATGCCAAACTTACAATTTCATTATATAATGGTGAATTAATTTAATATGACTTATAACTTGTTGAATAAACATTTACTGTTAATCTGTTATTCTGTTATATAAATATGTAAAATAGACTAAATAGTATAATGGAATTTAGTTTATTTTACTAAAGGACACTTAAGACAATTATAATAATATGATAAGCCAGATTAGGTTATGTAGTAATATGTAAATGAAAATGAATAACAATTGCACAACAATATTGAAAATGGAGAAATTGCTTGTTTTGAACAAATTCTCATTTTGTCATAATGTTTTCAAAAGTCGTCTGCTACAGAGACATCACAGCCTATTCAGAAAGCTCAAAGCTGTTTAATGGGAATGTTTTAAAAAAAAATGGCCAAATGTAAATCTTTTACTTTTGAGATATAACTTTTAATTTAATTACCTGTAACACATAGCTTTTAATCAGCCAATCTTCATTTATGTGACAGCTTGTGATCGTAATGTACGAATCAGTGGACCTGCTCGTCCAGCCATCAGTTGTTAAAGACACACAACTTCCCCTGACATCATTTTTCACGTCAATACACACCTTGTTGTAGAGTTCTGGTACCTTTTTGTCAGAAAATGTTTGTCTCGATGGTATGGTGTATTTTGGTTCCAACACTTGTAAAAGGTTTCTGAAGTCAGAGTTCTCCACAACCGAAAAAGGACGCAGGTCTTTCACGATAAACTGAGTAATTGAAGATGTAATATTTATCGCTGCGTAGTTTTTAAATCGAAAATTGTTGAATGTTTTCTTCTTATATGATCCGTTAAATTGGTAGTGTTCCCACTATATTTGAATGTGTTGAAGCAAAATTTACATGCTATTACCTTTTTATCTACGATTTCATTTCTCTTAACAAACCCAAAGTATTTCCAGATTTCTGCTTTTCCGGATTTATTATTGATGATTTCGAAATCCGTCATTTTCGCGGCCATGTTTGTTTGGTCCGGTATAAAACGCGTACCTGATAGAGTAACCGTCTTGTTCTTTTTGTGATTTTTTAAACGATACGTCGTATGTTAATTCCGATCTGATCCCCTGATTTATATAAATTTATTTACAAATCTATTTTTGTTTTATTTGTTACGCATTTTTTGTGTGTGGAAATATTACAACCACAATCTCAATGTATGCGCAAGAAGAACTACAGGTTTTTTAGACCAATCCAGGAACGAGACCGGAAACAAAATAAAATGAATGAGGATAAGGTGGCAGGGGACCCCTAAAAGTGCAACATTTAAGCTTGTCCGCACTAATAAATGTTATGTGAAAAATTCTCAAAAACAACATCCATCATAATGTAAAAACTATATCTCAATATATAGAGATTATTCAACTCATGTTTTCAAAGATTAGGATATATTTCACGAGCCGTCGCGTGAATGGGAGTGACTCCTCTCATGTGAGTGAAATATATTCTAATTTTTGAAAACATGAGTTGAATAATCTGTTTATTACATTTTATTGTTATTTGTTGTATTGATATTTTTTTCTCTTTACGTTTCTTCCACCATATTTAAAGTTTACTGGGTGTTATATTTGGTCTTTTTACCTACTTTGCGCATTTATTCGGATAAGGCGTGGCCTAATTTACTTTGCTGTGGAATTCACAATGGCTGTTAATCTCGAGTGTTATGTTTTTGTGACGCGTGTTTTGTACAGCAATTCTCCGTGAAGAGACTTTTACTATGTCAATTACTCAATAACAAATTTATTTTATCAAATTGACTAATTTTTAATTAATCACTGGGACGTTTTTGACTTGTCAGAGAAAGGAAGGTTATTTTAATGGAATTTAAATGGTAGTATTACTGAAGTAGGCGGATAGCACATTTTAGCTTTAGGATCCTTGTGCTTTTATTGGCTTATGTACCACAGTGCCCGACGTTTGATCTATCATTTGATTGATCTTAAATTAAATGTGTTAGCTACATTTGAGACCTTATTAGAGTTTTAACTGGAAAAACACCTGGTCTAGCCAGGAGTTCTGAGTTCAAATCTCAGTGGGGACAAAATGACACTAGCTATATACATAACATTTAATCAATCTGAGCAAATACTGATTTATTTAAATTTATTTCCTCCATATAATGAAGATCAATATTTTACAGAAGGCTCATGAATTTAATTCTGATCTTTCAAACAAGAGGGCCATGATGGCCCTGGATCGCTCACCTTAATTACACAATGTACTGCATTGCGAAACACATGAAGACAATAATTCTGAATGCAACCTCCACAGTGTTAACACTATTTTCCTTCATTTGGCTTAGTGATCTATATTTTTTGTACCTGATATGACCCATATTCCAACATGGACAAGATATCACCAAGACAACATTCTGACGTTTCAACTTGCTCAAAGTAAAAATGCGGCCTCCGGAGTTTGAACAATATTTTCCTTTATTGACATAGTTTTTGATCAAATATGACCCATATTCGAACTTGACCTAGATATAATTCAGACAAAGATTCTGACCAAATTTCAAGCTGCTGAAGCAAACAAATGTGGCATCCAAAGTGTTCACAAGATTTTCCTTCAATTTGATCTAGTGACCTAGTTTTTGACCCAGCATGACCCATATTCAAACTTGGCCTACATTTCATCAAGAAAAACATTCTGATAAAGTTTCATCATGCTGAAATTAAAATTGCAGTATCCAGAGTGTTAACAAGATTACCCTTCAATTTGGCCTAGTGACCTAGTTTTTAACCCAGCATAACCCATATCCGAACTTGGCTTAAATATCATTCAGCTCAACATTCTGACCAAATTTCAAGCCGCTGAAGCAAAACATGCGGCTTCTACAGAGTTAACAAGATTTTCCCTTAATTTGGCCTTGTGACCTAGTTTCTGATCCAATATGACCCATATTTAAACTTGACCTAGATATCTTTAAGACAAACATTCTGACAAAATTAATTTCAAGCTGCTGAAGCAAAAAATGTGGCATCCAAAGTGTTAACCAGATTTTCCTTCAATTTAGCCTAGTGACCTAGTTTCTGACCCGGTATGACCCATATTCGAACTTGGCCTAGATATCATTTAGCTCAACAGTCTGAACAAATTTCAAGCCGCTGAAGCAAAATATGCGGCTTCTACAGGGTTAACAAGATTTTCCCTCAATTTGGCCTAGTGACCTAGTTTCTAACCCAATATGACCCATATTTAAACTTGACCTAGATATTTTTAAGACAAATATTCTGACCAAATTTCAAGTTGCTGAAGCAAAAATTGCGGCATCCAAAGTGTTAACAAGAATTTCCTTCAATTTGACCTAATGACCTAGTTTTTAACCCGGCATAACCCATATTCGAACTTGACCTAGATATTTTTAAGACAAACATTCTGACAAAATTTCAAACTGCTTTAGCAAAAATTGCGGCCTCTGGAGTGTTAACAAGATTTCCTTCAATTCGACCTAGTGACCTACTTTTTAACCTGACGTAACCCATGTTCGAACTTGACCTATATATCATTAAGATAAACATTCTGAAAAAGTTTCAACATACTCAAGTTGAAAATGTGGCCTCCAGAGTGTTAACAAGATTTCCCTTCAATTCGACTTAGTGACCTAATTTTTGACCTCATATGGCCCAGTTTCGAACTTGTCCAAGATTTTATGGAGATGAACGTTCTGATAAACTTTCATGAAGATTGGATGCAAAATGTAGCCTGTAGAGTGTTAACAAGCTCAAATGTTGACGACGCACGACGCACGACGCACGACGGACGGACGGCGGACAAAATGTGATCCCAATAGCTCACCTTGCACTTCGTGCATAGGTGAGCTAAAAACAAGTTGAATAATCTCTCTTTTTTCATATAGATGAAACACAAAGCATAGATTTAATTAAATCTTTTCCTCACAGATGCATAGATGTTTGTGCGAAAAACGCGCTTCAATTTCCCAAAATAAAAGGCTAAGGCTTCTTCCCAATTTCTTGAAAAAAGACAATGCATTTAAGGAATGACTCTTATTTACAATTTCCTCTTTTCATTACTTTATGTTAATCGATCTCTGCAAAAAAGTTTTTAATAACAATGAAGATAACATAATTATGTTACCAACAACATATATTTGTTTAAATGACTAGCTGATACTTATAATGTTGTATATCATTGGTTAAATTACATTGTGTTATTGAAATAACAAATGACATCATTTTCCTACAGAGGTCATGAAAGGTCGACCGGTTCATGCAAAATGAACGTCAAGTTAGACCTATACAAAAGACTAGGCGAATGTAAAGAATATTTATTGAAACTGCAGGGCATATTATATTGTAATCATCACAGTTAGTGAGTTACAGATTGCTTACAGATTATTCAACTTATTTTATCAAAGATGAGAATATATTTCACAAGCCGTCGCGTGAATGGGAGTGACGTAGTCACGAGTGACTCCTCCCATTCACAAGACGGCGAGTGAAATATGTTCCAATCTTTGAATAATCTGTTTATTACATTTCATTGTTGTTTTTTGTAATATGTTTAGTTTTTCAATCCGGTCTTCCACCATAGTATATGTTACCTATGGTTTATTTTTCGTTTTTTTACCTACTTTTTGCGCATTATTTTCGGATGAGGCGTGGCCGTGGAAAATAAGGGAGGGACACGCATGCGTAATTGTGGTGTGAAATAACAAATAGTAAGTATTGTTATTACACCGGTTTAATAACAATAAATCGACGATTATGAATTTTCTTTCACCGAGATATCATTTTATCATGCAATGAGCAGATTACGTGACGTATTTAACACTGGTATGATAAACCTTCTGTTTACATGTCTACTGGTATGATAAACTTTTATCTTTATCAGTCTACTTATTTTTAGAAATGACGTAATCGCTGGAACTACTTTTTCTGAAAAATAAATGAGCCGTTCCACCAGAAAATTATCGAACCCGATCAGCCGCAGCATGCCGCGCAGGCTAACCCGGACAGACACGTTTCGCCTCCTGTGGATTTTCTGTTTAAGGAATCATTGCTCAATACCTCTATCCCCCTGAGACGGAAGGTGTCGGACCGGATTAGCCTGCGCAGGCTGATCAGGATCGATACATTACACAGAATCCATAATGTTGTTTTTTATCGTGGAACGGCTCAATTATGTTGATAGTATAGCAGTCAAAGCAATGAACAAACATACAATAACAATCAGAAATAAAGTTATTATTGTTTTAATTACATTTCAACAAATTTTACAATGCAAATTACAAATCGAAAAGAATATCGTTATATAAATCACACGGGATTTGCATGTTCAGTTTTACTTGATGAACTGTCTTTCTTCGTTGAAAATGTAGCATACATAGACCTGTTTATTCTCACATGATCAGTTCATAGGTAATCTTGTTTAAATACAATCTGAAGCGCGTAATGTCCTATAATGAGAAGCATATCTATGTTTCCACAAGTCATTGTAATGTACTTAAATGACTCCACGTACAAGTATTTAATTTTTATCGTCAGTATGTGTTCTACCACGAGAAAGGGTTTTCGAACAGCCTCATCTACCAATGGATTCCTCTTTCATACAGCAGTTCCGACAGAAAATCATTATGCATTCGAGATATCTAGAAAATGTTTCTTCTTGTTAAATAACTTTATCATTTATGTACAGCTAGTGTTTAAATGATCATTCTTAAAACTAAAAGTTTCGTAACGTGTCTTCGACATGTCTACCCACAAGTGACGGTATCCTTTTCCAAAAATGAATGTCTCCAATCTAAACGACGATTAAGCTTGTCTTGAAAATAATCATCTGTATTTAAACTTCGAGTGTTACTTGAACTTCCATAGCCTGAACTAACTTTATACATTGACTTTTAGATCCAACACAACAATTCATTTTCAAAACACGGCGGTTGACATGTATACGTGTTGACCTATCTTGTGTACTGAAGCGACGGCCAATCCGCAATACTTACACTTCTACTAAGAATGTGTTCGAGTTGATATTGCCATTTTAAGGTATTATGTCACACCAGATATACAAATTAAGTAGTAATAATCGAGAAATATGGAGTTGAAGTCGGAACTATTTAGCTTCCGTATGTCGTGTGTACACAATGTAATTCGGCGCGGATTTATGCACGCGCGTGACGTCATTCTATTTTAGGTGAGGTCATTCAAGGAATGGGCTTTTGTAAGTTTGTATGTTATTTATTAAAACTAGTTTAAATGACTGTAAATTTACCTGAAAATATAATTTTACATGCAAGATAAATGTATTTTATGATAAATAAAATGATTTATGTCATCGCGGTGTATCAAAAGTAACCGCTTCAATAAAAACTATTTAGTTGATCTGCGTTGTCAAAAGTCGTGAAACAGAAACGACGTCTTCATTTAGGTCACATCATTATGATAGAGAAATATAGTCATACAAGTATTCAGTGAGATATTTGACACCGAACAACGAACGCCGAACAACGAACGCTGTCTTCGTCCCAGAGTTGATTCACACCATTAGATTAACAATAACAATGCCACAAACTAAGAACCTTTACTCCGTTGCCAAAGGAAGGACATTGGGTATATATAAAGAGTGGAGTCTTTGTGAAGAAAAAGTATCAACAAATTCCCAAATGCAGTTTTTAAAGGCTTTACTGATATTAATTAGGCCGTTCATTTTCTTATTGCCAATGCAACATACACCTTCTGCTGTGAAATACCAGTATTCATTGACTCTAATGTTAGTAACAAAGTAAGAGATTATGAGCATGAATGCAGTCACACAAGGAACACAAATATATATAATGAAAGAAATTCACCATAGCCATCTATAAATCATATAAATAGTGAATTATCCAGTACAATAGACCCCTTCGAAACAGAAGAAACGATACTGAAAACAGTTCAGTGCGAGAGTGACAATACATCTTCATCCAACCTAAATATTACTGAGTCTGTTTTACAACCCATTGAAACTAGTTACACTCAAAATACAAATTGTGGCAATTTTTTGATTAATGCCAACAAGGATTCAGTTGATTTGGATGTTTCTACACTCAATATGGAGAACAAATTCAATGCAAAAAAGAAACCAATAATCAAAATTTGTACTTTCTGCAATGAGTATGTAGAAAACAATGCTATCCAGTGCACTTCGTGCAACTCGTGGTGCCATTATATTTGCACTCAGTTACCAGTATACCAAATATATATTTTCAAAACAACCACAAGAAAATATACATGTGAGAACTGTGCAGATGTCCCAGATAAATGGAAACAACAACAGGGAACACTGGAGATAAAACCCACAACTACAAAAACTCAAAGAGAGCTTCCGAATGATCAAAGGGGAAAAGAAGGCGAAATCTTTGAAACTGGCATAGTCAAAGTTTTAGATCAACTAAGTGACATAAATAAAACATTACAAAGCCATGAAATGTTAATCACTCAAACTAAAGAATGGGTAAACTTAGAAACTGAAATAAGGAAAATTCTGGACCAGCTTGGTGATATTAACAAAACATTGCATAATCATGAAAAATTAATCACGCAAAATAAATGTTTGAAAGAAAAAATTGACACGCCTAAAAAATCGAGCAAAAAGTCAGATAAATGCATGAATGAAGACTGTCAGAGTATATTCCATCAGCTAAGTCTACAGCATGAAATATGCAAGTCAAGTGGGAAAACAGAAGTTGAAATTGTTAAAACACGGTTAGAAGCCTCACAATCATGTACTGACACCTACATAAAGGAACTAGACTGCTTACAAAAAAGATTCAAACTTAAATGTGAAGAATTATTTGAATATGAAAAGGATCTCAGTGATAAAAGGAAAAAAATAGGTAAATTGGAAGAAGAAGCTCTACAGTTGAAACTACATGCTTGTTACTCAAATGAGTCATCAAATGCAGGGGACTTCATATTGATAAAAGAGAGCCCTAGAAAAATAAAAGAAAATCTACAAGATAATCATATAGGTGTGAAGCAACCTACATCATTCAGTTATGCAAATACACCCAACAAGGAACATACTTCCACCAGTAATGATGAAGTGTCAAACAAGGACAAAACCAATGTGAAGAAAAATACATCACCCAGTAATGACAACATTACATCAAACTGTTATAATAGCCCACAAAGAGACAAAACAACAAATACCCAACATATGAACACATCACAACAAAGTATCTACCAACCCAAGAGAAAAATTTTCTACTTGTTGGGACTTCAAACTGTAAATTCCTAAATGCGAAATTTATTGCGAGCAGAAGGAAATACGTGCATAAAGAAATAAAATACACGGTTAAAGATGCAACAGAATACATAGTGAAGTGTGACATAGATAAACCAGATGTGGTTGTTTATCAGGTCACATGTAATGATGTAGACTCTTCTGAAAACACTACCACAGTTAAAAAGCTTGATATGCTTGTTAAAGAAACTCAAACTAAATTTGGTCATGACACAAATATAATTTTATCCTTACCGTTACCAAGGGCGAATAGATTAGTCAACGATAAGACAAGGAAGTTGAGTGCGTCCATATTGAATCACTTCTCACATAACAAAAATGTCACATGCAGTGACAATTCAAACCTCACATACAGAAGCCAACCCCTTGAAGGCATCCTCAACAAAGACGGGAAACACCTCTCCAAATGGGGGACCAACTTATTGGCCCAAAACATCAAGGAAGAACTATATGAGATGTTCTCTGTCTAATATAAACTTAAAAAAAATAAAAAAAAATGAAATAAGAACATAAGTACTTGCTTATTTATGTGATCAACACTTGTTTTCTATCAGCAATACTATCTTATCAATGATCACGTAATCCCATAAATTTCTACAAGCAAGCAAATAACAGTATTAACCCTTTCCCTCATACAACAATTCTGCAGCGGACGACTTTGAATGCTTTTTTAGAGAGTCTCCATAATTGAATGGATAGCTTATGACAGAGAAAATGGAGAGCATTGTGGCAGAGGGAGAGGTTGCATGTTTATGTCTATGAGGAAAAGGGTTAACTCAAATATCTTTAGAATTCTAAATTTTATATAACTTAAAACCGTATTGTTGATGAGTTGTGATTATGCTTGTTTTAAACTTAAATTGTTAAATTGTTATTCCTTATTTGCCCTTTCCCTCATACAACATTTCTGCAGCAGACGACTTTGAACATATTTTGTCGAAGAATGGAGGGTCTCTATAGATGAGTGGATGGCCTGTGACGGAAAGTGGAGGACATTGTGGCAAAAGGAGAGATTGCACGTTTTGTGCAATTCCTTCTTTTGTCACTGTGTTTTCGAAGGGCTGTCTGAAACTTTCAAAGCGTCTATATGAGGAAGGGGTTGATGTTTAACTTTAACAACTAATTAATATTTCAAAGCTGAGCAGTATTTAATAAGTTAGACAACAAGATCAGTCTTTCTGTTTTTGTACTGCTCTTTTTTGATGAAGGGGTTATCTCCCTTAATAGACTAGGAAATAGTTTTAATAACTGGATCAAAACAACTTAGAATAGAGAAACCCTGTATAAACATTCTAATGGAAAACAATATTTTAGTTTTCATCTAAAATAGAATGTTGTAATTATAATTGGTATTTGTGTAACATCTTATAAAACCATTAACTTTGTGTGCTATTTTGAAAATGTATTGTTCAAAATCTTGTACCTTAGTTATTTATCATAATGTACAGTTATGATGTACTATAAGCATTACAATAATTATAATAAATTATTGTACTTGCCTTTTTCATAAAAATAGATATAAGCTTTCATTTTAAATAGTTGCTATGGCTTGCCTGCCATGATTCTTGTTTAAAAAAGTAATGGTTAAAATTTATTCCAAATAAAAAAATAATAAATAATCTGTTATTACAAACAAAAACAGTTATTCTGTTAGTGTACCACTCTTTTTGATGGAGGAGTTGCCTCCCTTGTATATTTTATTGGATATTTGTTATATTCTTTGAGCTGTATTCATTTCTCATAGAAATGGATATTTTAGTAATCATTGTTTAATATAACTTGAATGACCAAAGGTATATACATTAATTGTTTGTTTCAGACTACAATTTGCTTTATATTTATCTCAGAATATGAGAGATAAAAGATCTTCTAGAAATTATTTGACCTTTGGTTGTTGGAATATAAATGGTTTGAAGGATAAGCACAAGGATAAATTGTTTCTTAACAATATTTGCAACTATGATATATTATGTCTGCAAGAAACCAAAATCTCAGAAGATATGTTGATAAATGTTCACAACTTTATTTCATTTAATATTGTAAGACCAAAGGAAAATAACTATCCTGTGTCTGGTGGTATGCTTATTTTAGTAAACCCACTTATCAAGAATGGCATTACCATCCTACCCAACACATCAAGTGAAATACAATGGATAAAATTATCTAAGAATTTTTTCTCATTTGAAAGAGACATTTATCTTTGTTTTTCGTATATTACACCAAATTATTCGTCTTATTATTTAAGGCATAACCTTGATACTTTATCCCTTATTGAACAAGATATTGTTAGCTATAGCGCATTAGGCGATGTAATGTTTTATGGAGATACTAATGCCCGTATTGGTTGTAAGACTGGGTTTATTGATAATGATAATAAGTACATTTGTACTTCTCACTATACCACTTGTAGTCAAAATAGTAAAGCAAGATACAGTAAGGACTCCATTTATAATACTCGAGGCAAAGAATTAATTGACATATGTACTGCTTCAAACTTAATTGTTCTGAATGGCAGAGCATTTGGGGATACTTTTGGAAACTATACATGCTTTCAGTATAATGGTAATAGTGTAGTAGATTATTGTATTGTTTCTGAATGTTTGTACGAAAGTGTTCTTTATTTTAAAGTTCACAACCATATCCCACTGTTAAGTGACCATGCTAATTTAACAGTAAAATTATATGCAAATTTTGTTAATGCAGAAGAAAACAAAACATCTTTACTCTCTTACATGCTGCAATCTTATGTCTGGAATGAAGATTCATCTTTTAAATTTATTGAAGCTTTTTCGTCTAGTGATATTTTACAAAAAATAAGTTGTTTTAAAAACGATAATTTTTCAAATGATGTTAATGAAGCTCTGAATAAATTTAATGACATTATTTTTACAGCTTGTAATCAGTCATTAAAAAAAACAAACAAAGGTGCGTTTTAAGAAAAAACAACCAAAGAAAAAGTGGTTTGACAATGACGTTTATGTCATGAGAAAAGAATTGATCAGAAGAAATAATCTGTACTCGAAGTTTCCAAATGATCCTAATATAAGAGGTTCCTTTTTTAAGTTCAGAAAAAACTATTCTCGTTTTTGTAAAAATAAAAGAAGACAATTTAAAACATGTATTATCAATAAAATTGATAATTTATACAATAATGATCCAAGTGAATACTGGAAACTTGTAAAAGAGTTAAAAGAAGAAGATGCAGATACTTCTGATCCAAGTATAAAAGTCTCGTCTGATAATTGGATATCCCATTTTTCCGAATTATTTAGTGTTAAAAATGAGTTTAAGGCACAAAATAAACATTATGTCAAACTTCTTTTAGAGGCAGAAAAAAATAAAACATTTACTCAACTAGATTTCAAAATAATAGATAAAGAAGTTATGAAAGCTATTTCAAAATTAAAGAATAAAAAATCATCTGGGCTAGACGGTATTAAAAATGAGGTGCTTAAAACTGGCCAAACTTATTTAGTGCCATGTATTGTCAAGTTATTTAACACAATTCTTTCTAGTGGTACATATCCAACTGATTGGAAAATAGGATATATTAAACCAATGTATAAGGGTGATAATCCAACCAAACCATCAAACTATAGAGGGATTTCCATTATGCCATGTCTATCGAAAGTTTTTAACAGTGTATTAAACAATAGATTACAAACTTTTTTTGATATAAATAATACTATTGATCAATCACAAATAGGATTTCAACCTAAAACAAGAACAGCTGATCACATGTTCGTTTTGAGAACTCTAATAGAAAAATATCAAAGTAAAAACTCTAAGTTGTATGCATGCTTTGTTGATTTTGCTAAGGCGTTTGATTCTATCATTCATTCTGTCATGTTTTACAAATTGACCCAGATAGGTATATGTGAACCCTTCTATAATACTTTAAAAACAATGTATGAAGCAAACTGTATTCATGTTAAAGTAGAAGATAAACTAACTGACAAAGTTATTCAAGAAATTGGTTTAAGGCAAGGAGATAATCTAAGCCCAAACCTATTTAAGTTATATATAAATGATTTACCTCAATGTTTTGATTCTACTGATGACCAAGTTTTGCTTAATGATATGCCTTTAAGTTGTCTAATGTATGCAGATGATTTAGTGTTACTTTTAACCACTGAAAGGGGTTTAAAAAAGTGTTTAAATAAACTAGAAACCTATTGTGACAAATATGGTTTAACAGTCAATCTAAAGAAAACTAATATTATGACCTTTAGTAAATCTGGTAGACAGTCTAGTACAAAATTCTTCTTTAAAAATAATGAGATAGTACATGTCTCTTCTTACAAATATCTTGGTATATTATTTTCATCTACAGGTACTTTCTCCCACTGTGTATATGATCTATATAAGAGAGCACTTAAAGCCAATTTTAAACTTCGAAAAAGCTTTGGAGATTTACATCAAAACGTTGACACTATGTTACATTTATTTGACCATACTGTAAAACCAGTTTTATTATATAGCAGTGAAATTTGGGGTAGTATTGATACAACAACAAGTAGTTTTAAAAAGGGTACTTATAACATGTCTAAGTCTTTGAGTGATAAACCATATGAAAAACTACATGTCAAATTTTTGAAATATGTGCTAGGCGTTCATAAAAAAGCAACAAATTCAGCTGTTATGGGTGAACTAGGAAGATACGCAATTTATATTGATGTTCTTTGTAATTCGGTAAAATATTTCAAACGCTTAAATTCAGATCATGTAAGCACACTGTTAAAGAATGCATTTAAAGAAAGTAATAACTTGCACAGTATTAGCAAGAAAAGTTGGACCTCTAGTACATACTTTCTGTTAGAATATCTTAATTTACCTATTTCTTGTTTACAAAGCTCTAATTTAGAAACAATTGTAAAACAAAAACTTGTTGAGAAATACAAACAGGAATGGTCAACAACAATAAATAATTGTGGGTCTAATAATGTAGGCAAATTACGTACGTACGCTTTATTTAAAAATAGACTCTGTAGAGAACCTTATTTAAATGTTATAAAAGATAAAAATATCAGAAAATGTTTCTCAAATTTCAGAATTAGTTCACATAAATTAGAAATAGAAATGGGCAGCTATAAAAAAGTGGACCTTAACTTAAGGACATGTAAATTTTGCAAGTCAGGATCAATAGAAGACGAAAAACATTTTGTCACAGAATGTCCATCTTTTGCTAGTGAAAGAAATGAACTCTTTAAAACAATGTCGCAATTCTCAATTCATTTTAACATAATGTCAAATGAACAAAAATTTATATGGATGTTTATAAATGAAGATAAAAACGTTATAGTTGCGCTTTGTGAATATATTTCAAAATGTTATAGTCTTAGATCTAATATTTTAAAAGGCTTGTAATAAGTAATGCAGTCACAAGTTGTTGTGTTTTGTCACTGTGTTTATCCTTGAAACTGTTGTCAATCTAAAACAGTCTGTATCCCCTTTTTGGGTCAACAGTTCTGAATATTTGTTTATGTATCAGTTAGTGTTTTAAATAGTTCTAGTCATTTTGTTTTGTTTGTATATAGTTACTTAATCAAAATCAATCTTGTGTTTAATGATAATAATATTACATTATAATATATATTATTATTTTATAATTTGTATGCCAGTGATGGCCCATGATTGGAAAAATAAAATTATTCTATTCTATTCTATTCTATTCTATTCATCAACCAGAGAAAAGATTAACGCTTTTCTCTGGAAACTATCTTGTACCAATAACCAATCAGCGAGCAGCTATCACGCGTCTCTTCAGTGCGTGGAATATTTCTTCGACGCAGTTCCTTTGTCTAACGAAGATAAATAATTATTGATTTAACCTACGATTTTGAAAATACAAACGTAAATATTTTCATAATTCAATGTTAAAAGGGATTATAACCTGTATCTGTGGCAGTTACCACTGCGGAATTCCGGTACAGACCGTTTAATCTGGGTGATCGTGTAAAGTTCGGTTGTGACCTATTTGGACATCCATCATGGCCGACGTTCCATCTCCTGTGTGCAAAATTCAGATCTTTGGACATTCGTACGTGAAGCGTTCAAAACAGTTTATTTGCTCGAGTTCCAAGTTTCGATTTAACTTACAATTAAACTCTCCAACCATGGTTCAATATTCGGGTTTCCCGGGCGCTACAGTGGATACTTTATTACGGAATGTGGAATGTATCAGTGACTTCGAACCGGATTACGTGATACATTTAATTGGGACTAACGACATATATGGGCAAACAAACACTCCTGAATCAGTGGCAAACTCAATCATTGACTTGGTAAACACTCTATATGCATCTACGCAGGTTCGTTGTGTCATCGTTATGCCGATTTTTCACCGTCAACATTAGTCCCGAACGTCTAAATGGCCGCTAGATCCAGTTTGGTTCAATTCACGAGTCGACAAGCTAAACATCCTGCTGTCCAGTAAACTGACCTCCCTCCCGGACGGTCGAGCAAGATTCTGGCGCTGCAACGGGTTTTGGTCCAACTCCGCTAGGATGAGGACACTGTCGCCTGATGGAATACATCTTTCACCCAGAGGTCAAGAACGACTATATTTTAATATCCGGGCCGCAGTGGTAGCTGTTCTGAAGTCAGGAGTTTAGTCCAAAGTTATGTATATTTATAAGATTACGATCAGTTCTATTTGAGATATTTAATTACATTCAAAGTAACACAGCATTTTTAGCTTGATTCCTTAGCAACGGTGAGCTTAATTAATGTTAAGATTCCCGGTTTCTTCAAGTCATGCAGATGATTCTAGCACGATTCATTATCATCAGTTAGCTTAATTTATATTCAGTTACCTGTTCAATATATGCTTGTTTTTGATATTGGTTAAACTCAACTTCCCAAGTTCGTTACAGTGAACATATTTGATATATTGAATTGTTCCGGTTTACAGCAGCGCATATTTGAACTTTCAACCTTGTGACCTCCAAGTTAGTGAACTGTGAGCATATTGGCGTATTAAATATGATTCCTGTTTAATTATTTCCATGGGGTCACATTTTATTATAACAATGAGCATATATTTGTGATTCCTGCTAGCTCCGCATGTTGACCAGTAGTCCTAATAAAGGGGCGTAGAACAGTCGACGCCAATTATAGGCCTTTCCTTTCTGTAGGTTTATTGGAGTGGTAACAGTGAGCGTAATCACCAGTTGGGTTTGCGATTCCTGTTGGTTTATAGGAGGAATAGCAGTGAGCGTAATCACCTTTTGGGTTTGCGATTCCTGTCTGTTTATAGGAGCGATAACAGTGAGCGTAAACACATTTTGGGTTTGCGATTCCTGTATGTGCCTATCATGTTACAATCCCCTATCATGTTACAATCCCCTATGACCTATTGCTAGGGGGCTTACACTCGAAGCTACACACAATTTATTCCACTTCATCCGTTCTGTTGAATTGACAGGATTATCACGGGGATTTCAGGTTTTACATACTTATGCTTCGCAAATTCTTATATAATACGTCTGCATTCTAATTTGTATCTCGTGCAGCCAGACTTGACTATGTGCGTGAAGTTAGCAGGAGTAGCCGGAACAGCCGGAATAGCCGGAACTCCGGCTGTATCAACCAGCCGGAACAGCCGGAGTTCCGGCTACTCCGGCTGCATTAACCAGCCGGAATAGCCGGAGTTCCGGCTACTCCGGCTGTATAAACCGGCCGGATAAGTTGTATTTCCTATTACTTCGACTGTACTTACCAGTCGAATATCATCATTCCGGCTACTCCGGCTGTATTAACCAGCCGGAACTCAGGCTTCTCCGGCTGTATAAACCAGGCGGAACAGCTGGAACTCCGTCTACACTGACTGTATTTACCAGCCGAACTCCAGCTACGTCGGCTGTATTAACCATCCGGAACAGCCGGAACTCCGACAACTTCGACTGTATATACCAGCCGGAACTCCGTCTATACCGGAACAGTCGGACCTCCACATGTGGAAGAATTATTTCACCGGCAATTGCTATCAGGTATAATTTACCATATGGAAATAAAGAGTAGCTGTAACTTTAACGCGCTATGACTCTTTAATTAATTAATTCATCGCTTAGGTGCAAACGGCTTCACAAAATATAATTATCTATCTTTAATATGTGGCATTTATATTTCGAGAAAAATATGATTTAAATGGTCTTTTAGGTTAAATAAACGTTGTCAATATCGAACACAGGACAACAGATCACATGGACAAAAGCTCCCATGCTATTTTTGACAGAAGGTCCCATATCATTGAAATAGGGTGGACAAAAGATCCCATGTTATTTTAACAGGGTGGACAAAAGTTCCCACACCATTTTGACAGGATGGACAAAAGATCCCATATTGATGAGCCATCCTGATTTTTGTCTTAAGGGGACAGACAGTAAAGGTGTTGAGTATATTTTCTTCTTATTAAATGATTTCATAGAAAAATAAACCAGAAAAAACCGAAAAGATTAATAAAGTCAAATTTACTCCCTGTTAATAAAAGATTATGAGTAAATATATAGCAAACAAAATATAGCATATGGTAACTACTAGTGTTGAAAATTTAGCACATCATGATAATAAAACAATGAAAAGTGGATATACATGTATTTACAAACAAAACAGCTTTCAAAGTAGTTCATGCAGACAGGGTCTTTCAAATACTATTTGAAAGACCCTGATGCAGACATATTCAATCAACACACAGTCTGGTCATTGTCATTAGTACAGCTATTTATAAAGTTCACACCAATAATATGCTCAATGTTTTATTTTTCACAGTTTATGTAAAGAGTTCAATTAACAACACAATTTAGATTTTGATTGCCTTTAATTTAAAATAGCAGGTGATAACTTTGACCCTCTACATTAATTGGCTGTTTACCTTGAAATTCACATCCATAATATGCTCAATGGATAGGAATTATATATTCATATAGTTTATTCATTTCAATCTCTTTATTACTGACTGATATATATTATAAGTGGGATCTTTTGTCCACCCTGCCAAAATGATGCGGGAGCTTTTGTCCACCCTGTTAAAATAACATGGGATCTTTTGTCCACACTGTAAAAATGATGTGGGAGCTTTTGTCCACCCTGCCAAAAATAGCATGGGATCTTTTGTCCGGCTCCCGCCAATATATAGACAAAGAACAAAATAAAAGTACCCATTCACTTATAATCGATGTATATCAAATATTATTATATATATTTCTTAGTTGCAAACGGTCTCGGATGCGGCACTTCTTCATCTACAATTTTTTTTTTTTTATCAAAATAAAATTAGATTTAGATGGTCTTTTTTAAGATATATTTGTAACTTCATGATTTCGGATTTGTTCGTGAAAGTCCGGCAATGCTCCCGATTTTACCCGAAGTTTTATGACCCTCATAAAGTCAATTATCACCAGGGGATCTGAAGCGAGTCGCGTATCCCTATTACATAATCATTAATACTATATACATGATCTATACTATAATCTTCAATGTGAAATGATGTATCTTTAACAACTGCGAATAGAAGGGGGTATTATACATTTAGTAACAGAACGTAAATTGGTAATTTACTGCTCTAAAACATAATGCGTTTTTTTTTCTGTTTCTGGTCCTCTGGTGTATGTGGGAAAAGGTTACGATAAAATCCACCTTACTATGTTGTGAATTAAAAACTAAAATTCAAGCAACTCTGTTGACCGAAATTTACAAATATCAGACTTTACCCATAAATACGCATTTGGAATCATCGATAGTTCACGGGTTTTAGAAACAGTGTATATATTGGGGACATTGATCATTAATAATTAGAAAATTAATGAATGTTTTCTATTCTATTCAATTGTTATTTAATTAAGTTCAACATCCATGATTTTCCATAATCGTGCATACTTATATGTGTATCGTTGGTCTGTTTGTTAGTTTTCATCATGGATATGCTTATGTATATAACATGTAACGTGTGTCAATAAATACTATTAATTTACAGATGTTTTGGTTTTATCCATATTAAGCTATAAACCAGTTTATTTGGCTAATTGCCCGCCACGACTATCCCCGAGGCGTGTGTCACAGCGTGTGATCAATGTGTATTGGTAAATAACGGAACCTAACGGAGATTAACGAATGAATTGTTTCAGAGCGCAGGTAGGCTTATCGATATTTGATATTTATCTGATGATCAAAATTCTTCGGTATGGCTGCGTCGGCTGTATTAACCAGCCGGAACAGGCGGAACTCCCTCTACACCAACCGTATTAACCAGCTGGAACTTCGTCTTCACCGACTATGTTAACAAACCGGAACAGTCGGACCTCCAGCTACGTCGGCTGTAGTAACCAGCCGGAACAGAGGGAATTCCAGTTACACAAGCTATATTAATCAGCCGAAACAAGCGGAACTCCGGCAACTCCGACTGTATTAACCATGCATGCTTCAATCCACCGTCCAATCCATCTATCTCGAGCAATAGGCACGCCAAAACGAGGGTGGGAGCCACTCTGTCGGCCCAACTCCGGCTGGGTTTTACAGACGGCTGCGATAAATCCGGGTGGAATCCGCCTAGCGTGTCTGGGAACCAGAGTGTGTCACTTTCACCTGACATATGCCAGGATGCCAGTTAAACTCTCTAATATCGAGCAATATACAGCCGGAGTTGGGCTGTAGACTTGGCCAAACTGCCAACTTCATCTGAACATGGCAGCCAGCTGCGATAAATCCGGTTGGAATCCGGCTAGTGCGACTCGGAGCCAGTTTGAGGCGCTTTCACCTGGCATGGTTCAATCCACCGTCCAATCTATCTATCTGGAACAATAGGCACGCCAAAACGGGGGTGAGACCACTCTGTCGGCCCAACTCCGGCTGGGTTTTGCAGCCGGCTGCGATACATCCGGGTGGAATCCGGCTAGCGTTTCTGGGAGCCAGAGTGTGTCACTTTCACCTGACATATATGTCAGGATGCCAGTTAGACTCTCGAATATCCAGCAATTTCCAGCCGGAGTTGGCCGGAGTTCGGCTGCCAAAACGCCAACTTCATGTGAACATTGCAGCCAGCTGCGACAAATCCGGGCTGAATCCGGCTAGTGCAACTCGGAGCCAGAGTGAGGCACTTTCACCTGACACATGTCACGATGCCAGTTAAGCTCTCTAATTCGAACAGGACGGGTGCAAAGTCGGGAATATGTCGGGAAATCCCAACTCCGGCTGTGCATGGCAGCCGGCTGACGGAATTTGGCAAAACCGGATGTCATGCAACAGGAAGTCAGTTTGTGGCGCTTTCACCTGGCATGCTTCAATCCGCCGTCCAAGCCATCTATCTCGAGCAATAGGCACGCCAAAACGAGGGTGGGAGCCACTCTGTCGGCCCAACTCCGGCTGGGTTTTACAGCCGGCTGCGATAAATCCGGGTGGAATCCGCCTAGCGTGTCTGGGAGCCAGAGTGTGTCACTTTCACCTGGCATATGCCAGGATGCCAGTTAAACTCTCTAATATCGAGCAATATACAGCCGGAGTTGGGCTGTAGACTTGGCCAGAACGCCAACTTCATGTGAACATGGCAGCCAGCTGCGATAAATCCGGGTAGAATCCGGCTAGTGCGACTCGGAGCCAGACTAAGGCGCTTTTACCTAGCATGCTTCAATCCACCGTCCAATCCATCTATCTCGAACAATAGGCACGCCAAAACGGGGGTGAGACCACTCTGTCGGCCCAACTCCGGCTGGGTTTTGCAGCCGGCTGCGATACATCCGGGTGGAATCCGGCTGGCGTGTCTGGGAGCCAGAGTGTGTCACTTTCATTTGACATATATGTCAGGATGCCAGTTAAACTCTCTAATTTCCAGCCGGAGTTGGCCGGAGTTGGCCGGAGTTGGGCTGCCAGAACGCCAACTTCATGTGAACATTGCAGCCAGCTGCGATAAATCCGGGCGGAATCCGGCTAGTGCAACTCGGAGCCAGAGTGAGGCACTTTCACCTGACACATGTCACGATGCCAGTTAAGCTTTTTAATTCGAACAGGACGGGTGCAAAGTCGGGAATATGTCGGAAAATCCCAACTCCGGCTGGGTTTTGCAGCCGGCTGCGATACATCCGGGTGGAATCCGGCTAGCGTTTCTGGGAGCCAGAGTGTGTCACTTTCACCTGACATATATGTCAGGATGCCAGTTAGACTCTCGAATATCCAGCAATTTCCAGCCGGAGTTAGCCGGAGTTGGGCTGCCAAAACGCCACCTTCATGTGAACATTGCAGCCAGCTGCGACAAATCCGGGCTGAATCCGGCTAGTGCAACTCGGAGCCAGAGTGAGGCACTTTCACCTGACACATGTCACGATGCCAGTTAAGCTCTCTAATTTGAACAGGACGGGTGCAGAGTCGGGAATATGTCGGGAAATCCCAACTCCGGCTGTGCATGGCAGCCGGCTGACGGAATTTGGCAAAACCGGATGTCATGCAACAGGAAGTCAGTTTGCGGCGCTTTCACCTGGCATGCTTCAATCCGCCGTCCAAGCCATCTATCTCGAGCAATAGGCACGCCAAAACGAGGGTGGGAGCCACTCTGTCGGCCCAACTCCGGCTGGGTTTTACAGCCGGCTGCGAAGGAATCCGCCTAGCGTGTCTGGGAACCAGAGTGTGTCACTTTCACCTGGCATATGCCAGTATGCCAGTTAAACTCTCTAATATCGAGCAATATACAGCCGGAGTTGGGCTGTAGACTTGGCCAGAACGCCAACTTCATGTGAACATGGCAGCAAGCTGCGATAAATCCGGGCGAAATCCGGCTAGTGCGACTCGGAGCCAGACTAAGGCGCTTTTACCTGGCATGCTTCAATCCACCGTCCAATCCATCTATCTCGAACAATAGGCACGCCAAAACGGGGGTGAGACCACTCTGTCGGCCCAACTCCGGCTGGGTTTTACAGCCGGCTGCGATACATCCGGGTGGAATCCGGCTGGCGTGTCTGGGAGCCAGAGTGTGTCACTTTCACCTAGCATATGCCAGTATGCCAATTAAACTCTCTAATATCATATTTTTCTGAAAACCGAGTCAACTTGTATTTAAAAAAATACATCATGCATCTCTGTCTCTTTATGTGTTCCGTCTGTGTGTGCGTGTGTCTCTCTCGATCTGTGTATGTGTCTCTCTCTGTCTGTCTGTCTGTATCTGTCTGTCTGTTTGTCTGTCTCTGTCTCTCTCGCTCTGAGTGTGTGTGTGTGTGTGTGTGTGTGTGTTTGTGTGTGTGTGTGTGTGTGTGTGTGTGTCTCTCTCTCTATGTCTCTCTGTCTGTATGTTTGTCTGTCTGTCTCTATATGTCTGTCTCTCTCTGTCTATGTCTCTCTCTCTCTCTCTCTCTCTCTCTCTCTCTCTCTCTCTCTCTCTCTCTCTCTCTCTCTCTCTCTCTCTCTCCCATCACTCTCTCTCTCTCCCTCTCTCTCTCTCTCTCTCTCTCTCTCTCTCTCTCTCTCTCTCTCTCTCTCCCCCCTATCTCTCTCTCTCTCTATCTCTCTCTCTCTCTCTCTCTCTCTCTCTCTCTCTCTCCCCCCTATCTCTCTCTCTCTCTCTCTCTCTCTCTCTCTCTCTCTCTCTCTCCTCTCTCTCTCTCTACTCTCTAAAAAATATCTGTTCTGCTTTTGTAATAGTGAATTTGTGTTCTGTTTGTATAATTTTAAAATATGGAAGAAATGAAGATAATAATAATCACTTTATTTGACGCGCCGCATAATTAATTTAATATAACTTAATCATAGCGATTATTGACGTAATTAAGTTGAGGAGAATAATAATATTTTCATATTTGCCATCCGAATCTGAGTTCGCAAAAGCCGTTTACATTTTTTTAGACCGGTTTTTATCACCAGGCTGTCGAATGCGATTTACGTATATGTGCATGCCAATTTAAGAACAACTAGGTATATTCCTACATTATTTCATGTTATATTCCTAAATATATTAACATCTTTCACATATCAATTTATTATCATCGATTTCATTTTTCGAACATGACACCTCGTTAACTAGAACAAAGCCTGTTACGAAATTACATATTAACTTTTAATTAATTATCAATATCAACAACATTTATTTATCAATAGGCATTACATATGCTTCTGGCCTAAATACAATTGGTTTGAGACCGGTACATTTTGTAAGCCACGCCACTTTGTGCCTTACCAGGAATGACCACGATGTGCCAAATTTGTTTGAATGATCTGATTTAATTGCTTGGTTCAGTGGCCTATCGAGACTGGCAATACCACGGACATCTCTGTCTGACGTTATAGCTGTCTAAAAGATACAATTCGGAAAACTTAAAGTGTATTAAGAATACACGTTTCGTTGAAAAGAAATTACTATTTCCAACAATATTTCACTATAAGATAGTAAGAAAAAGTCTGGTAACCTCTGGCGCGGACTTACAGCTCATAAAATAATATTTGGATGGTTAAAACAATTTCAACAATCAAAGTTTCGAATAATCTTATGAAACAGCATCGTAACCTCTGGAGGGCTCTAACAACTTGTAGTCAATAACTAGACGGTTAAAACATTTTAAACAATTTTATGATAATCTTATGAAACAGCCTGGTTATTTCAAATTACAGTATAATTCTAGAAACTGTAAAAACAACGTTAACCAAACTATGCAATAGGCAGGGCCGTAACGTGACATTCTATTATTTGTAAATGCAGCATGTCATAGCTTGGCGATTTTGGTCATTCTTATTTAATAGACGACAAGGTGTCATCGGTTCCCATAGATTAACTTGTCTCTGCTTCCTTCCGTTATGAATGCTTCGATGTTTTTACGATTTCATTCGATTTCTAAAACTCATTGGATTACTATTCGGTTTTTCATGTTTCAATCGAGATGAATGATTCGTACCAACTGGTTTTCGCTCTTTGCTCTTTGGGAACTGACCATTTTCTTTCGTTTATTTTTCAGTTCTCTTCTGGCAAACAAACTAAACAGGCATAATAATTCTTGCTATATGTAAACTATACATGTGAACTTTCATAATGCTCAATCTTGATCATAATCTTTAATTTACTTCGTATTTTTTTTTTTTTATATACTCCCGTTTTTGCTATCATACTTCTGTTACTTCTTGTTCGAAATATTTACATCCTCTCTGTTTGCACAGGTTATTTAAATATATTTAACTACGCCTGCTTCCTTTAAGTTGTTTTAAAAGGACTTGTTTGGTGTTAGGAATGACATTTTTAATTGATGAAAGGAAAACGCGCGTAAAGTGGGTAATTAGTGCACAGGACAGTTATATACTTAATGTTTATGTTCGTAAAATAAAATAAATGATTTTGTATTACTGTGTACGTTTTTTCATTTTATTCATTTATGTTGGTATGATTACAAAAGGAAATAAAATGGAAATCCGTTGATCTAACCTAAAAAGGGTTCATTTTCCCGACGTTAAATACGTCACATATAAACCCAAGATATGTCATAATGCACCACAGACGTTCCAAAATGCATTGTTGGGATGGTAATTTCGTCGGAGGTCACCACAAACTATCACATGTATGCTGGTAACCTCTGGCGCGATCTAACAACTCGATCGTAATGTTGAACCAGGACGACTAAAAAACTTTTCTGTTTCATGTTTTGAAACAGTCTGGTAACCTCTGGCGCGTTGTAACAGCCCGTAAATTGATTCCTAGACGGTCAAAATCATTTCAACAAATAATCGTTATAACAAGACAAGCATGTTTAAAGCGACTGAACTCCAGATACCCAACTGTTAAGAAAATAAGTGTTATTTTTGTATTTGGGGCATTAAAATATGATAACTGACATATTACATACCCCTATAATCGGTGAGATTTTCTTGTTTTCGAAACTTTTTACATCGCAAATTCTACCCTGTCAGTAACGGGGTAAGTATTTTTTTAAATAGGAAACCCCTTCATCGGGACAATTGAAAACGACTCAAGTTCACTTTATTGATAAAAAACGATACATTTTCTACCCTGGTTTTACTTGGATAACATAAAGAATAACATTTAGGGCTAATTTCGAGTTTTTGTTTTTTGTTTTTTGTTTTTCGTGCCATCTGGATTTCAGTCGCTTTAAAGACTGGTTACCTCTGGCACGGCTTAAAAACGTGAAAGTTAATGATCATTTTTTAAATACGCAAGAGAGACTCGCATATTGATGTATGCCAGGTGAAAGCGCCTCAAACTGACTTCCTGTTGCATGACATCCGGTTTTGCCAAGGTCCGTCAACCGGCAGCCATGCACAGCCGGAGTTGGGATTTCCCGACATATTCCCGACTTTGCACCCGTACTGTTCGAGTAAGAGAGCTTAACTGGCATCGTGACATGTGTCAGGTGAAAGTGCCTCACTCTGGCTCCGAGTTGCACTAGCCTGATTCCGCCCGGATTTATCTCAGCTGGCTGCAATGTTCACATGAAGTTGGCGTTTTGGCAGCCCAACTCCGGCTAACTCCAGCTGGAAATTGCTGGATATTCGAGAGTTTAACTGGCATCCTGACATATATGTCAGGTGAAAGTGACACACTCTGGTTTCCAGACACGCTAGCCGGATTCCACCAGGATGTATCGCAGCCAGCTGCAAAACCCAGCCGGAGTTGGGCCGACAGAATGGTCTCACCCTCGTTTTAGCGTCCCTATTGTTCGAGATAGATGGTTTGGACGGTAGATTGAAGCATGCCAGGTGAAAGCGCCTCAGTCTGGCTCCGAGTCGCACTGTCGTATAATAACTCAAAACACACAACTAGTTTATAAGATATTTAATACACAACTCTGACAGGGTAACGAGCCGACGGCCATTGCCGGTCTACCTCAATAGTGTAACTCCTTTGTTTATATAGAGCCTTCTCTTGACAGGTGGTTACGTATATCGTAGACAGTCATTACATTAAGATGTAACCTGTCGTTTAGCATACTTCATATATACGTGAACACCCCGTCCTAAATCAGAATAATCTCCATTATTCCACACCTCCTAATGTCATTTTGAAAAAAGGAGAAATATCCATCACTATGCGTAGGCTGAAAACTAAGATGAAAGGTCATTAAACCTCCAATCAATAATAATATTTTAACAAACAATAAAACATGATAAATAAAGAATTGACGTTAAACACACATCTCAACGTATGGTGAGACATAAACATACACATAGTCATACTATTCAATATTAATTGACAATATAATAATAAATGAGTGTCATTACAATATATTAATAAATGAGTGTCTTTAGGTCTCTTTTTGGAATCTGTAGTGTTTGCAACTTTAAGGTGAATGATTGTTCCATAATGTGCATTCTGCCACAAAATCGTTGGTTGATATCGCCTCAGGTTGTTTTGTTCCTGTCTTCCCTGTATCGCCCATCGTCCGATCGTGAAACATATTTTGAAAGTGCCGTAGGGGAATTTGTTATGACGTTTGACTTGAAGTTTGTGGATTCCGAATGATAATTTTATTCAAACAAAATGAGGTTTTGAAAAAGGAATAGTAGTCACTTTTACTGCTAATAACTGTACAGCGTTGGTTGTTTAGTCGGTGGAAAACATCGCCGGTTGGCTGGAGAATAGTGGAACATTACTCCGAAGTAATGCTACAAACGTGTTAGCTGTCTGGTGCCCACGCAGTTTCGAACCTGCGCATGCGTAGTAGCTGTCTGGTACCCGTTCGATGTTCCGCTACCCTCTTAATTTGTTGTTTGTTGTTGTTGTTGTTTACGCAGCTGTCTGGAACCCGTTCGATCCGTTCGATGTTCCGCTACCCTCTTAATTTGTTTTTTGTTGTTGTTGTTGTTGGAACCGAGCTCTATGAATAGTTGTCATATGCGCCATTTGGTAATGTCAAAGGTGGAAAGTTCAGATTGGTTGCTACCCTTCTCTTTCAATGGGTTTCCGTTCATGGCTGGATATTTCTCATAGGCCACTGCTAGTTCGTGCATATTTGACATTCATTCCTTTATTTTTAGTCAAACTTTTAATTAATGCATAGTTATCTTACTTATTAGCAAATGTGAACAATGTAAACACAGGATTACGGCCGCGTTTATAAACAAATTGATTTAAACCAACGTTCGTCGTAAGAGATTGTTTATTTCGGGTGACGTTTACTCAATACTATATCTTAGTCGCGCCTGTAAACGTGTCTGTTACGAAATAACTGCCTCCGGTTTTAAACGTAATTGAAATTTAATAGGCGTAAATGGGGGAGATAATGTCTTTAACTGACCGATCTGTGTGGAAATTGCCTCAAGCGGACAGGTGTCATATGTGGAAACAATGGTATTTTATTTTACGCAATTATCCAATGAGAGGAACTTACATAATTAACCAATGAGAAGGACTTCCATAATTGACCAATGGTAGGAACAGATCGATACAAAGATTTTATCTGTCAAAAAAAGTGCAGGTGCGTGACACAATTTCCTTATTCCATAATATTTTAACCTTAATTGACCGCGGAGGTCATTTCGGTTAAACGTGTTGTAATTACTTTATTCCATTATATTTTAACCTTAATTGACCGCGGAGGTCATTTCGGTTAAACGTGTCGTAATTACATAATACTTGGTTGTTTTGGTATTTTTTTATACCCGTAAGTGAATTTATGCTAATCGCTTTAACTTACTTTGGACTAAATTTACCTATTTGCAACTAGGTAACTATAGTGTTCATGTATCTACATTTACATATTCTGTAAAAGGGCTACAGACTTGTGCTGTACTTTCTCTTTATCTTCTAACTTTTTTATGTATTTATCAATACTAACTTTGTAAAATGTTACTCTATATGTTCTATTCTCGATATTCTCGATTCAACACTCCTTGAGTAATACACACTTTGTGTAATTATTCATACAATAATTTATTGAAAATCATCCTATTTTCAATTGATTCACAGGACATCTACTCTATATTTTCTATTCTCGATATTCTCGATTCAAAACTCCTTGAGTTATATTACTTCTTTTAATTATTCATACAATAATTTAATGAAATCTTATTTCCATTGATTCACAGGACATCTTACGTATTTCTATCTATTACTTAACACCTTATTATGTATTTACTAATACAACTTCTATAAAAGGTTTTACAGGACATTTCATATTCTAGTTTCAATTCAACATTCCTAGGGTTATAAACAACTCCTTAAGTATTTACTTAATAATTTTAATTACTCTACTTCCATTGAACTCTCGCAAGTTTCATATTGGGACTTATTTCCATTATCTTTAACTGTTTCTGACTGTAAAGAGTAATTGTCGGATGTAGCATAGTGCTCTCTGTCGTATTTTTGTCTCCTAAGCTTTGCTTGTAGTTGGAATAAAGTTAAATTATCTTCTGAATTTTCGCTATTTTGTGATGTTTCGTTGTACGAAACTTCATGGCGCGAAAATTCGCTTCTAGACGATAACTTATCTCGTTGTGTACGTGAGAGGAGCCTTTTCTCGCGGGAATTGGGTTTACTATTGTTTTGAACAGTCTCGGTTAATTCTGAACTACTTGTTAGCTGTGGGAGTACGTATCGACAATTTCTGATTGGACTTGGTTGCAACTCTTTTGAAACGGGGATATCCCATTCACTTAAATTTGCGAGTCTTACGTCGTCTTTGCTAATTGTAATAAGTTGATTGTCTAGCTGGTTTTTAACTACTAGGGTTTTTGGTCCTTTAATTTGAATGACTCTGAAATATGGTTTCCAATGTGGGGCCAGTTTACCTTTACGGACATGATTTTTTATGTAAACTGCGTCGTTTATTTGTATATCGACCTCGTGTCTGCTTTTATTTGCGTATGTATTTCGGGTCGACCGTGACTTAATAATTGATTTATAAACGTCCCTGTAAATTTGATGGTTGCGTTCTAACATTTCCTTGTGAAAATCAGTTCCATAGTATTTTAGTCTACGATCCAAAAGGTTATTTTGCGTCTCTTCCGTAAAGTAGGAAAAACGGGCTCTGTTTCATGCTTTCTGATATGTTAAAACGTAATCCTCCCAGAGCGGGCCCAATCATGAGGTCCCATAAATCTCGATTCTTTGGTATTAGCTTAGTTAGGATGGAATTTAGAGTTGCCATTGCCGGTCTACCTCAATAGTGTAACTCCTTTGTTTATATAGAGCCTTCTCTTGACAGATGGTTACGTATATCGTAGACAGTCATTACATTAAGATGTAACCTGTCGTTTAGCATACTTCATATAAACGTGAACACCCCGTCCTAAATCAGAATAATCTCCATTATTCCACAGCACTAGCCGGATTCCATCCGGATTTATCGCAGCTGGCTGCCATGTTCAGATGAAGTTGGCAGTTTGGCCAAGTCTACAGCCCAACTCCGGCTGTATATTGCTCGATATTAGAGAGTTTAACTGGCATCCTGGCATATGTCAGGTGAAAGTGACACACTTTGGCTCCCAGACACGCTAGGCAGATTCCACCCGGATTTATCGCAGACGGCTGTAAAACCCAGCCGGAGTTGGGCCGACAAAGTGGTTCCCACCCTCGTTTTGGCGTGCCTATTGCTCGAGATAGATGGATTGGACGGTAGATTGAAGCATGCCAGTTGAAAGCGCCGCAAACTGACTTCCTGTTGCATGACATGCGGTTTCGCCAAGTTCCGTCAGCCGGCTGCCATGCACAGCCGGATTTGGGATTTCCCGACATATTCCCGACTTTGCACCCGTCCTGTTCGAATTAGAGCTTAACTGGCATCGTGACATATATGTCAGGTGAAAGTGACACACTCTGGCTCCCAGAAACGCTAGCCGGATTTCACCCGGGTGTATCGCAGCCGGCTGCAAAACCCAGCCGGAGTTGGGATTTCCCGACATATTCCCGACTTTGCACCCGTCCTGTTCGAATTAGAAAGCTTAACTGGCATCGTGACATGTGTCAGGTGAAAGTGCCTCACTCTGGCTCCGAGTTGCACTAGCCGCATTCCGCCCGGATTTATCGCAGCTGGCTGCAATGTTCACATAAAGTTGGCGTTCTGGCAGCCCAACTCCGGCCAACTCCGGCCAACTCCGGCTGGAAATTAGAGAGTTTAACTGGCATCCTGACATATATGTCAAATGAAAGTGACACACTCTGGCTCCCAGACACGCTAGCCGGATTCCACCTGGATGTATCGCTGCCGGCTGCAAAACCCAGCCGGAGTTGGGCCGACAGAGTGGTCTCACCCTCGTTTTGACGTGCCTATTGTTCGAGATACATGGATTGGACGGTGGATTGAAGCATGCCAGGTGAAAGCGCCTCAGTCTGGCTCCGAGTCGCACTAGCCGGATTCCACCTGGATTTATCGCAGCCGGCTGCCATGTTCAGATGAAGTTGGCAGTTTGGCCAAGTCTACAGCCCAACTCCGGCTGTATATTGCTCGATATTAGAGAGTTTAACTGGCATCCTGGCATATGTCAGGTGAAAGTGACACACTCTGGCTCCCAGACACGCTAGGCGGATTCCACCCGGAGTTATCGCAGCCGGCTGTAAAACCCAGACGGAGTTGGGCCGACATGAAGCATGCATGGTTACAGTCGGAGTTGCCGGAGTTTCGCTTATTCGGCTGGTTAATACAGCTTGTGTTACTGGAATTCCCTCTGTTCCGGCTGGTTAATACAGCCGACGCAGCTGGAGTTCCGGTTTGTTAATGCGGTCGGTGTAGAGGGAGTTCCATCTGTTCCGCCTGTTCCGGCTGGTTTATACAGCCGGAGTTCCGCCTGTTTCGGTTGGTTTATACAGCCGGAGTTCCGCCTGTTCCGGCTGGTTTATACAGCCGTAGTTAAGACTGTTCCGGCTGGTTCATACAGCCGGAGTTCCGTCTGTTCCGGCTGGTTTATACAGCCGGAGTTCCGCCTAATCCGGCTGGTTTATACAGCCGGAGTTCCGCCTGTTCCGGCTTGTTTATACAGCCGAAGTTCCGCCTGTTCCGGCTGGTTTATACAGCCGGAGTTCAGCCTGTTCCGGCTGGTTTATACAGCCGGAGTTACGCCAGTTCCGGCTGGTTTAAACAGCCGGAGTTCAGCCTGTTCCGGCTGGTTTATACAGCCGGAGTTCCGCCTGTTCCGGCTGGTTAATACAGTCGAAGTTGTCGGAGTTCCGGCTGTTCAGGATGGTTAATACAGCCGGCTGTTTCGACTGGTTAATACAGCCGACGAAGCTGGAGTTCCGACTTTAACGGTTGGTAAATACAGTCGGTGTAGACGGAGTTCCAGCTGTTGCGGCTGGTTTATACAGCCGGAAAAGCCTGAGTTCCGGCTGGTTAATACAGCCGGAGTAGCCGGAATGATGATATTCGGCTGGTAAGTACAGTCGAAGTAATAGGAAATACAGCTTATCCGGCCGGTTTATACAGCCGGAGTAGCCGGAACTCCGGCTATTCCGGCTGGTTAATGCAGCCGGAGTAGCCGGAACTCCGGCTGTTCCGGCTGGTTGATACAGCCGGAGTAGCCGGAGTTCCGGCTATTCCGGCTGTTCCGGCTACTCCGGCTAACTTCACGCACATGACTTGACTGATTAAGTGTTTTGGGGTTTTGCTCTGCCAGGAGCTTAACCTCATGATACTTCTATTCATGTCTGAGGGTATATTCCTCTTGAACAGGAAAGTAGTAGGATACTGCCTCAAATGTTACAAACATTCAAGTTACAAATTTGATGTTTTCAATCAGTTGGGGTCGGGAAAACTGGTCAGGATGCAAGTTATCTACACTTCTGTACATTATTCCAGATGAAGCCAAAACGCAAGTCGATGGAAACGGCGTCAAAATGTGAGCCCTGTGATAATACCACCCCAGGCTAAACGTGTCAAAAAGACGACGGGGAAAAACAAACACTCTCAAAACGGACCACAGCAACTCCAACCACAATGGCGGAGGAACCGGTAGTTGTGAGGAATCTATTATTACAACCGGACGGTCTAGCAAGCTCAGACTCCTCATCACAGGAAGAAATCGCGGATGAACATTCCACGACAAATGAATCCTCAGATGACGAGGACTGTTTTGACACAGCTGTGTCAAGCCACCTTCAGGATATAGTGGGAGGTAATGTGGCTCAGATGCCGGTTAGATAAATTGTTACATGATTTTTAACATATCTGGGCAGGACAAAAAAGCGCCTGCCCGAGAACTAAATCAAGCATGATTAACAATAAAATAGTATAGCAATAGTAACAACAATTGAATAATAAACCAAGTACCAATCAGAGAGCGCGACCCGTATGTCGGGTTAAGTGTTGATGAAGGGAAATATATTTAGAGAAGCGGTGGAGGAAAGGGATGGAGGTGGTTATCTTCGTTAGACAAAGGAACTGCGTCGAAGAAATATTCCACGCACTGAAGAGACGCGTGATAGCTGCTCGCTGATTGGTTATTGGTACAAGATAGTTTCCAGAGAAAAGTGTTAATCTTTTCCCTGGTTGATGTGACCTAAATGAAGACGTCGTTTCTGTTTCACGACTTTTGACAACGCAGATCAACTAAATAGTTTTTATTGAAACGGTTACTTTTGATACACCGCGATGACATAAATCATTTTATTTATCATAAAATACATTTATGTGGCATGGCGGTGTTCTTGGATCTAAACATCACATTTCACTCGGTATGGGGAAAATGATGACGTAACACAGAGTTGAATTGAAATAGGGCATTTTATTTTTTAATGCCGGTTAGATAAAGTGTTACATGATTTTTAACATATCTGGGCAGGACAAAAAAGCGCCAAAAGGAACGCCGCCCAGATGAAGTGTTACATGATTTTTAACATATCTGGGCAGGACAAAAAAGCGCCTGCCCGAGAACTAAATCAAGCATGATTAACAATAAAATAGTATAGCAATAGTAACAACAATTGAATAATAAACCAAGTACCAATCAGAGAGCGCGACCCGTATGTCGGGTTAAGTGTTGATGAAGGGAAATATATTTAGAGAAGCGGTGGAGGAAAGGGGTGGAGGTGGTTATCTTCGTTAGACAAAGGAACTGCGTCGAAGAAATATTCCACGCACTGAAGAGACGCGTGATAGCTGCTCGCTGATTGGTTATTGGTACAAGATAGTTTCCAGAGAAAAGCGTTAATCTATTACGTCCCTGACTTTCGACATGAACTTTATCAGACTCGGCTGTGAGAAAGGATAATTGTCTCGCCAAAGGCTCGCCAATTATTAATTCTCCCAACCTCGTCAGATAAAGTTCATATCTTACGTCAGGGACATAATATTCTCTATATCTTTGATAGATAGAAATGTAATAAATTAAAAAAAAAAAATTAATTGAAATAATCCACTATCAATATTAAATTTATGAAAATATAATTATTTAACCCTTTCCCTCAAACAACAATTCTGCAGCAGATGACTTTGAACATATTTTGTCCAAAAAATGGGTTATCTCTTTAATTGAATTGATAACCTATGACTAAAAGTTGAAAACATTGTGGCAAAAGGAGAAACTGCATGTTTTGTGCAATTTCTTCTTTTGTCACTATGTTTCAAAAATCTGTCTGCTGCAAAGGCGTCAAAAAGTGTCTATATGAGGGAAAGGGTTTACGACATATTTCATTGTCTTGTAGGTTAGGAGGATTACCGGTTAGGAAGAAACAAAAAACACTGATCAATGCTATAAATTCACTCTTCTCTTTTCAATTCCACAACAAATTTTAACAAAGAAAACAATAAATTGTGATTATATAAAACTGTCAACATCTTTTACAATTAATACTTAAAATATTTAATATTTGTCCATTAATTAATTAACCCTTTCCCTCATATAGACACTTTCGGACGCCTCTACAGCATGTGACTTTTTGAAAACATAGTGACAAAAGAAGAAATTGCACAAAACCTGAAATTTCTCCTTTTGCCACAATGTTTTCGACTTTTTGTCATTGTTTATCGATTCAATTATTGAGATTTTGGCAAAATAAATTCAATGTCGTCTGCTGCAGAATTGTCATATGAGGGAAAGGGTTAAAAAACATATTTAATTAACCAGGAGTATAAAATGTAATAAACAGATTATTCAACTCATGTGTTTCAAAGATTAGAATATATTTCACTCGCCGTCTTGTGAATGGGAGGAGTCACTCTCGTGAAATATATCCTAATCTTTGAAAACATGAGTTGAATAATCTCTATCTAATCGCTGTCTGATGATACTATTCTCCTAAAGCGCTTGCGCGGTGGCGAATCACATACTCCTTTTTGAGAAGACTTACAAGGAGATGTATTTTTTGACAATTTTTGACAAAATAAGACAATAATGCATTTTAGTTGTAGGACTTTTGCTCTGGTTGGCAGTACATGTTGCCTTCTTGACCAAACATAGTGCCTGGTTTGCCATATGTTGTGCCCTGTTGGCCATACATGATGGTGCCTGGTTGGCTTAACGTTTTGCTATGAATTTCTCTTAGAGGTGTAACATTTTTGTTTATTGCTTTCGAAATTGCCTTTTGTTTTGTTTCGTTAAGTTTGCTATAATTATTTACACTTTGAAGGTTTTTATGTCCTGTGATTTGGACTGTTTCAGTTGGAGGTAAGTTAAGGACCACACATTTTTGTACAAGATGTTTCCTGACACTGTGGTTTGTTATTTTTCTATTGGAATCTATTGATGGACATTGCATTCTCATGCTCTTTGTTAAACCATATATTTTGTTTATCCCCATTGGCGATGCCTTGAACCAGTTCTGACCCTCAATTGGTGTTGGAGTGTTAATGGCCAGGAAGAATGGGTCCTCAGGATTGCTCATTAATGCTGGGCGCTTTGTAGCATAAAGGTGGTATGCTGCAACAGGACACATAGCCTTGTCGTCTGTATTCCACGCCTTTGGCTTAAATTTTCTTATGTCATTCAAGTTTTGTCCAGTCCGTGTTTTAGTCGTTCTTTCTTTCTGATGAACCAGATACTCATCTCCATCTTCATCCTTTCCAATTTCAATGTCACCCCATTTGAGATCTCTTTGTTCTTTCCCCCCTCGCATCCCAAGTACAAGTGAAAAGTTTAGATGCAGCATGTTAATTAAAGCTGGAGGACTATGTAGCCCCATAATGCCTTCTGAAAATAATTGTCGAAATCTGTCAATTCTGCCGCTTCATTGGGCTTATTCCCAAAACCTTTGGATTTTAACTCTTTCTGCTTTGCAATTAGACCTGCGTTGCTGTGGGGAAAGATGACGTTTTTGAGGACTCTATGTGGGTACCTTGCTTGCACCAAATACCTATCAAAGCTACTCATGAAGCCCCTGAGAGTCGACGGTTCGTATTCCTTCTTGTCTTTTCCTGTTCTGGCCCCTAGCAAAACGTTACCGAAAATGGTATCTAGCTCAGCAACAGGAATGTGTTCAATTTGTCTTGATTCCCCAACGCATTTTAGGTATGATCGGAACTGATTCATGTCACTTTTTGTTTTCTTCTTTGTGGCATCATTTTCCATGTCTGCGATGAACTTGTTTGCAGAATTAGTATCATAGAATACAAATCTCGATGGTTCATCTGAAATTAAAAATTATGTTTCAGTTAATTACCAATTTAATTTAAAATGATAAGTATTTATATTGTTATTATGAAAAAATTAATAAAAGAAATTCACCCGAACATCGGTACTCTGACTTACAAGGCCGTGTCTCTACCAACTGCGCTATGGAGATCACTTACTATGTAACGTTTATTGATCGTATTTATAATGTCAAACAGACGCCAAAGTTTATCGATTGTATTTACAAGGTAAAACAGACGCCCACTTTCCACCAATAATGTTGGTATTCAAGGCAAATAGGAATTTAAACTTTGAGTGGTTATTACATTCTGTTTAATCTTTTTACTACATTTGCAGCTTTTGCTTTTATAAATACAAAGCAAAAAACTAAAAGTGACAGCGAAAGCAGACGAACTTCGCAAGCATTGTTTTTATTTTGTTTGAGAAAGAAAAAAAGCATATTAAATTGCATTTAATACAATGAATACCTTGTTTGTCTGAAATTGAGACTGAATCTTCCAATTCGTCTTCTTCAGCCAGTATGTTGGATATTTCGTCCCATTCTAACTGAAGCAGGAAATCTAACATTGTTGTTTTGTCCACCTGTATGACGTCAGTCTTGAAAATAGTCCGTGGAAAAAGGGGAGGGGCCAATTGTGGTGTGAAATAACAAATAGTAAATATTGTTATTACACCGGTGTAATAACAATAAATCGACGATTATAAATTTTCTTTCATCGAGATATCCTTATCTTTCATGGATAGAAATGTAATAAATGGAATTATAACAATATTTCATAATCATGTAACATTTCAGCAACTCAACAGAACATAAAAAAAAATAAAACCCTGTGTATTCTATATCCCACCTACCCAAAATGCGGGCTAAAATGACACTATTTCGGCAGATTTTCTAATCATGTCCTTACTTCCTGGAAACATGCAGGAGCAAATTGAAGCACACGTACTTAATAATCAAGCAATGCATAACCAGGAAATGTATACAAAATACCATGTCATCAGTATTCTTCTAGTAGAAAATCTTATTTTGAAATACCTGAATCTTCATCCCAAAACAGCTTCTCAAATGATATTTAGATTGACCTCCCCTTGAAAAGCTCTTCAACATGATATGAGCTAGCATATACAAATGTTCGTATTTTCTCCATACTGTGTATGCATCAATTGATAGAAGTCAATAAAGAAATCAATGCCATATATTGTTATATAGTTAAGAAATCAATTCATTTTCAAACACTCCAAATATATGAAATATCGACAGGGGCCAAATACGAATGTGTCCCCTGCCACCTTAAAGTTTTTATTTTCAGCATAACTATAACTAGTGCATCTGTGATTTTATCATTTAATGTATTTTACACACAATAAAGAAAAAATAAGAAAGAAAACTGTGTTTCTTTTAGCAATATGACTCTTTTCTAAAAGTAACCCAATACAAGGGAAATAATACAAATATAGCCAAACTGCAAGAAAATAACCAGCTGTCCCAAGCATGTGAAACCATAGTTATCTTATGAATACAAACGAGGAAATATACATATTTTAAAAAGGGAAATATCTATGCTTTGAAAAGGTAGAGTAGTTTTAGTGACACTTATGCTGAATCCGACAGTATTCCTGGACCTTCTGATGAACATTCACATACACCGACCGAGTCTGAGGATGTAACTTCACTAAGGAGAATTCATGTATCTTGCATCTTGCATCTTGCATCATGCATTATGCATCTTGAACAAGCTGTACTTTATGCTAGTGGTTTAGACTCTAGTCCAAGTGTACCATTTAAGCTGAGACCATCAACAGGCACTGTAGAGAATACAAATTCTTCGTCAAAAGTCAGTGACAGTACATCAGTCAAAAATGAAAATGCCATTGTGAATCTGCAAATGCTTAAAAAAATGTATTTAATTTAGCATTAATGGACATAAATGTGACAACGCTAGTCTGAAACTGAGTGAGTGTGCTCAACCTGAAAGGCCTTTGCATAACACTACAACTGAAATGCCAGAATTGCAAACTTTGTTTCGCATGAACTGCCACTATTTCATAGTGTAAAGAATAGGAAATGGAAATATAATTATATGGAACAGTGTTATCATACCTTACAGTAGGCACATAGCATTTGCATAATGATGGCCGCAACATTATGTTTCATGTTTACACGTTAACCGACTATTATTTACACGCGGTGGCTCATATAAGAGGTGACGAAGGGAGAGACATAACCTATTATGCCAAAGATGTGACATATGCATTTGTGGAGTAAGCTAATGTGAATTTGACAGAAAGAATACCATTCGGTGTACTTTCACTTTAATACGTTTACCCCGAAACATTATTCGGAGTAAACCGTATCCATCGGAGATGCACAGACCTGCCCAAATTTTACAGTTTTCCTCAAACCTAGTGCGTTTACTAATAGCAGAGCTTATAAAGTGTCATTCTTCATGTGTAATATCATATGTTTTGAAAAGTGCAGCCATTATGCTTGAAATAAGAGAACAAACTAAATATTGATGTATTTCTCGATAATTAAGCATTAACATGAAAGATTTTTAACACAATTGATCCATTTAATGAATATTTTGATAAATGTTTGTAGAAAAAGCTGTAATTAAGCTTTTTGTATACCAAATATGTGAAAAAAAATCAATGAAGTAAGAACTACCCCTTTCCGTCATTTTCAGCTTTTTTCTTATATTATTACCTCCCTTGTCT
The DNA here is from genome assembly GCA_031761405.1 of Serripes groenlandicus. Lineage (NCBI taxonomy): Eukaryota > Metazoa > Mollusca > Bivalvia > Cardiida > Cardiidae > Serripes > Serripes groenlandicus. The sequence continues at coordinate 278,088 of JASEVX010000076.1, forward strand.
ATTTGTGAATATCAGATGAAAATTCAATGCAGAGGTGGCTCATTTTGTACATTTTGTTTGCCATATAAATAAGAAACATGATTAAACTTGAAAAAGTTATCTTTCAGGCATTTCAAAGTTGACAATTTTCCCCTTAATTAAAGTTTTTATTTTCGCAACATTATCTTTCATGTTTACACGTTAACCGACTATTATTTACACGCGGTGGCTCATATGAAAGGTGATGAAGGTAGAGACATAACCTATTATGACAAAGATGTGACATGTGCATTTGTGGAGTAAGCTCATGTGAATTTGACAGAAAGAATACCATTCGGTGTACTTTCACTTTAATACGTTTACCACGAAACATTATTCGGAGTAAACCGTATCCATCGGAGATGCACAGACCTGCCCAAATTTTACAGTTTTCTTCAAACCTAGTTCGTTTACTAATAGCAGAGCTTATAAATTGTCATTCTTCATGTGTAATATCATATGTTTTGAAAATTGCAGCCATTATGCTTGAAATAAGAGAACAAACTAAATATTGATGTATTTCTCGATAATTAAGCATTAACATGAAAGATTTTTAACACAATTGATCCATTTAATGAATATTTTGATAAATGTTTGTAGAAGAAAGCTGTAATTAAGTTTTTAGTATACCAAATATGTGAAAAAAAATCAATGAAGTAAGAACTACCCCTTTCCGTCATTTTCAGCTTTTTTCTTATATTATTACCTCCCTTGTCTATTTGTGAATATCAGATGAAAATTCAATGCAGAGGTTGCTCACTTTGTACATTTTGTTTGCCATATAAATAATGAAACATGATTAAACTTGAAAAAATTATCTTTCAGGCATTTCAAAGATGACAATTTTCCCCTTAATTAAGGTGGCAGGGGACCCCTAAAAGTGCAACATTTAAGCTTGTCCGCACCAATAAATGTTATTTAAAAAATTCTCAAAAACAACATCCATCAAAATGTAAAAACTATATCTCAATATATGGAATTATAACAATATTTCATAATCATGTAACATTTCAGCAACTCAACAGAACATAAAAAAAATAAAACCCTGTGTATTCTATCCCACCTACCCAAAATGCGGGCTAAAATGACACTATTTCGGCAGATTTTCTAATCATGTCCTTACTTCCTGGAAACATGCAGGAGAAAATTGAAGCACACGTACTTAATAATCAAGCAATGCATAACCAGGAAATGTATACAAAATACCATGTCCTCAGTATTCTTCTAGTAGAAAATCTTATTTGAAATACCTGAATTTTCATCCCAAAACAGCTTCTCAAATGATATTTAGATTGACCTCCCCTTGTAAAGCTGTTGTATGAGCTAGCATATACAAATGTTCGTATTTTCACCACACTGTGTATGCATCAATTGATAGAAGTCAATAAAGAAATCAATGCCATATATTGTTATATAGCTAAGAAATCAATTCATTTTCAAACACTCCAAATATATTAAATATCGACAGGGGCCAAATACGAATGTGTCCCCTGCCACCTAAATGAATTGAACTTTAAATTGGGTCTTGTCTGCGCCTCTCCGGTTAATCAAAAAAAACTATGATGTAACAAGTATATGTACATGAACTATCGATAGTTCAAAACACTATCGCCGATAGTTATCGATATTTAATTTTACAATCGATGTAGTACTATCGTCGGCGTCTGCATCGCAATCTATCGAAAGTTCGATATATCGTTACAGCCCTACATATTTGTGATTAAATATGTTATGCATGTATGATCATAATTTCCATTCTTGTCTTAAGTATATTTATTTTCGAAAATGAAGAGTCAGTTTAACCCATTCCAACATACAACAGATCTGCAACCTATGCATTTGAAAATATCAAGGGAACTATATGGAAACAATGTGATTATTGAAGTCGATAACGGTATGGGAAATGGAGATGTTGAGCATTTATCCTGTTGCCAGTATACTGTAATATTTATCATCTGCAGATGCATAATAATGTGTCTGAATGTGGGAAATGTTTAACTGATCAAAAGTCACAGATCTTCAATCCTGCAAGTTGGATTTCTTTGCTACATACATGTATTTAAATCAGTGTCTTAGTTCCTTTGGGTGGAGCCGAAATAGACCAGTCATTTACCATGAGTGTTTAAAGCCAAAGGGTCTTGAGTTTGAACCTCAGTTATTTCATTTATTCTTTTTGGTGATTGACAACGCGTCATTTGTTTTCCACCAATTCGCTCAAGTTTTAAAGGAACGTTCGTCTATTACCTGGGAATAATATTGTGTACCGGTGCAACTGTAAGATATCAGAAATACCATTTGAAATTATGTATGAGTTTTTTAAGTTCTTATATGTTTAACTATTAATAGTGCAAGGTGATATATTCTGATTATTCTCTGTCAGTAGTCCGTCCTTCTCTAATCTTAAGTTTAAAAGTTTATCTTCTCTATCACTACTGGACCAATTCCCAATAAACCTCACAGGAATGTTTATTTTGCTTTCTTCTATCAAAAGTGTGAAAATATGAACCTGGGTGGCTATGGCATATTCCAGGGGTAACCCTCTAACACAATTCTTCAAGCCATATTGATTAGTTAAACAACTTGGCGACCAGGCTGCATCAATTAAGGGATAACATGACAAAACCTTTAAATTCCATTTCTATGACAGTACTTGTCTGTTTCAAAATTAATTAGCAAAAATGTTTCTTAAGTGAACCTCTACAATATGTTTTCAATCCAAGTTCATTCATAAAAACAAGGCTGCATCTGAAAACAACTTTTATATTCTTCATTCTTCTCCTTTGAATCTTCTTATCTGATTCCAAGATAATTTGACAGACATATGCCTTTACATTTGGTGTTGTCCGTCCGGAGAATGGAATGGAATGGAAATTTTAACCACCAAAGGAAAATGTAATACAGCCAGTTCCACTTAGATTGCCTGAAAAATAACAGAGTTGCGTTCAACTGAACTTATATTGTATGTGAACTGTGTATCATGGGTTATAATACACCTTGCGAACACTCTACAGGCCAAATTGACAATCCAATCTTCATAAAAGATAATCAGAACTTTCATCTTCATCAAATATCTGTCAAACTCTTGAAATACATGAGGTAAAAAACTAGTTTACTGACCAAAAGTTTAGAAATACCTATGAACTCTCTCGAATCCTAAATTTTCATCAAATCATCATAAGGGTTCATCAGAAGATTTATCTCAATCGAATTTCAGTCAGGATCAAAATAGTTGACTTGGGGTCAGAAACTAGGCCACGAGGTCAAACTTTAGAAAATCGTAGTGAACACATTAGAAGCAACATTGTCTATTCAATCTTGTTGACGAATAATTAGAACATTCATCTCTATCAAACCACAGTAGTGTTCGAAACAGGTTAATGTTTGGTCATAAACTAGGTCAATATGCCACATTTAAAGAAAAGAAAGCTTTAGAACTCACCATAGGCTAATCTTTCCATCATTCCTTTTAGAAAAATCATTCACATTCGTCAGATCTCGGTCAGGTTTGAAGGTGGGTCATGTAGGGTAAAAAACTAGTTACTTTCGGCTTTCTGCAGCTTGTGTAAACAGGCGCTTTACACATGTCCTTTTCCTCAATAATTTAGTCATAAATGAAATAAAATTTGAAAATTTAAATTCGACAGATTTTCTCTCAGCGTATCAGTCATATTCGCCAAATGTGGTAGAGTAGCCAGATGTCTCAAACAATGCCTGATAATTAATTTCACTTATTCACGTGACTTTGTAACGTTAAATTACCATATACTCATCATGGGCAATTTCTAATTATTACCTGATTCGCTATATATCTGTTATTTTAAGTTATTACACCTCAATTTCATTGTCCATATAAAACTCCCAGTGACAAAAAGACAATATTACTGTCCAATTTAAAAGCAATGTGTTATTTATATACTGTTTCACATGAAAGCTATCAATTTGTTTAAGATTGAACTATTCCCCGGTCAACAGTATATAAATAACACATTGCTTTGAATTGGACAGTAATATTGTCAGCCTGAGGAGAATACTGTCACCCGAGCCGTAGGCGAGGGTGACAGTTTTTCTCCGAAGGATGACAATATTACTGTCCAATTCAAAGCAATGTATTATTCATTTTATTATACCGAAAAATAATAAAATAATAAAATATAAATAATAAAATTATAAATAATAAATAAATAATATTAAAAAATAAAAAAATAAAAAAATAAAATATTTGCATATTATTTATATATTATATGAAAATATTTTATTTTATTATTTTATTATTATTATTATTAGAATATGATCTGTAAAATGTTCATAGCACAAAGGTACAACATAGAGCGCTCTACATGTCTAGTTTTAATGAGTTTCATTAAAATAAATCTTCCTACCTACCTAATTTGCATACGGCCGTGAGACAGTAAAAAAATTTGCATACAGCCGTGAGACAGTACAAAAACTGTCGCATGGTCACGTGGTACATTTGTCTTGACAGTAAAAATAGCAACTTTTTGTCAATGGGAGTTTTATATGGACAATGAAATTGAGGTGTAATAATATGAACTGTTTCCCTCTCGCGCTATGACGTGGCACGTGCATGACGTCATTTAAAACAATTACGTCACCGTTATAATTCAACTTTCCAAACGGCGTTTACAACAAAAGCTCGTGACTTCATTCATAAATTGTCAAGAATGTTTTTATATTAATCAGGCGTAAACAAACAAAATGTCAAGATTCGACGATATTTTAGAAAGAGAACTGACTATTTTACTTGAACACAGGGATTCTTTGGGTACACAAAATGTGATAAAGTGCGTGGTTAGTTATAGCCGTGACGACGTCTCCTCATCACAACTTGATCTATTCGAAACAAAGGTGGACTGCACATAAATTTCTGTTGTATTTATTTAATCTTGATGAAGACCAAGTGGTCGAAAATTCGAGTATTAAAGAGTTTTAATCATATAAAATGTTGCGCGGTTAGTGTTTTAAGATATTACCGCAGTGAGAAACACGTCCTGGATTTTCCATCTGAGACGACTGAAAAATCTGAACTGAATAACTTGCTCAAAACGTATAATCACGGTGATAGACGTGAACTTGTGCAGCAGCAGTCTAGCAGCTACAAGGCACCAGTTTACTATTTCAACAACGCTTCAGTTACTATAAATCATAAGTGATTTAGTGTACATGTACTTTTATTGTGTGTGTGTAATCTCACTACTGGCAAAATGACAACTATGTGTAGGTTTTTTCTTTTTTGTTAAGATAAACTTTTGATCAAGTAATAAAACAGTTATTTCATGGTAATTTTGGTAACAGTCAAAACTGTTGTCCCTTGGTGTCAGGGATGACATTCTGAACTGTTGACCTCGGTCTATCTGCCTTGGGCAACAGATCAGATATTATCCACTCTACCTCGGAACAACAGTTTTGACTGTTACCAAAATTACCATAAAATAACTGTTTACTGTTTCATGCTAACAGTTCGTTTTTGACCGGTTAACAGTATACTGTTACATGGCACGCGCGTTTAAAATGTTGGTTATGCACGTGCATGACTTCATTTCAAACAAAACGTCACCTTTTAGACACGCGTGACATGTAACAGTATACTGATAACCGTTATATTCATATTTCTGTGTTAGATTGTAATAGATCAACCCATGTTAACCTTCTTTACGCAGGTACAGAATAAATTGAATAAACGTGTAATTGTGTTCGGTATAATAAAATAAATATTGCCTGGCTTCCAGTGTGACAGTACGTGTTGACAATATGTACTGTCACACTGAAAGCCATGCAAAATTTATATAATGACGAAGGGTAAATATAAACAAAGGATTCGTTGCCTGATAATAATGTTGGGTTGAGTTCTAATGAGAAAATGACATTCAAATCATACATTGGCGAACTGGTCGCTGTAACTTGCATTGCCGAAGCCCTGTTGAAAGTAAATAAACTCAATCGATCAATCAACCAAGTGACCAACAGGAGCAGGAACGTATCTACAAAATAATGTTTTATATCCCGATATGGTATGCAAGTTATGTGACGCTGATGCAATAGAAGACGAATATCATTTTGTTATGCTATGTACATGTTATGCGAGTTTGAGAAATGTGTGTATACCGTTTAAGTACTGTAATCCCATTTCGTATAACAGGTGAGGTTCATTTCACTTATGTCGTCTAAAAGCGAGTCGGTCATCAAATCTCTTGCAACATATATATTAAGCTTTTGAACGAAGGAAAAGGTGTTTGGTATGCTTTTCTATCACATGATTAAGTTTAATATATGGTCAATATAGTTTAAGCCTGTGGCTGTAGAGGCGTCAGAAAACGTCAAAAGAAATTGCTTCAGATTTTTTTTAAAACTTTATGGATTTATTAATTGACTGTATGGGCGAGTAATAGTGGGTAGGCAAGTCAAAGTAGGCCGCTTGACCACCCCCACCTTACACCACTACAGAAACCAGTTGTATTGATTGGTTGATTATTTAGTGGTACAGGTAAGTCATAATAGGTGTATTTACCCCAAACCCGCTCATTCTAACGAATTGCAAGTTATTAAACGCGATACGATTGGTTTATTGGAAAGCTGTTAAGTGAGGGAGAACCCGAAATACTAACAGATTTGCCGTATGTGGTGGCTATAGTGAAAATTCATAAATCTTCTTCTCCGAAAGAGTCTTGACTACTTTTCAAAACATTTTATGGATTTATTAATTGACTGTTTGGTTGAGTAATAGTGGGTAGGTAAGTCAAAGTGGGCCGCTTGACCACCCCCAAGTCACACCACTCCAGACACCAGTTGTATTGATTGGTTGATTATCTAGTGGTACAGGTAAGTCATAAGAGGTGTATTTACTCCAAACCCGCTCATTCTAAGGAATCTGATAGAGGGTCACCCAAGGAACATTTCTTCAAAATTATTTCAAAATCTGCCAACCAGAAGAAGATTTTTAAAGTTTTTTTCATTTCGTTGCCATGGAAACCAGAATTCTGCATGGATCCCAAAAAGTTGAAGGAATTCTGGTGAGGTCATTGTGAGGATGCTTCCTGTGAAGTTTCATCCCAATTGACCCACTGGTTACTGAGGAGAAAAAGTTGACGGACGACGCACAACGGACGACGGACGCCGGACAAAAGGCCATAACTATAACACACCTTGAGCACATTCTGTCAGTTATAATAAATGATGAATATTTCCATAGATTACATAGATTACATATGTAATACAAGTTATGATCTATTTGTCATTCAATTTTTAATAAATGAATTCCATCGCTTGCGATTTTACCCAATGATAACAAAGTTAACATCACTTGGTTTAGAATTTCTGTATCAAAAGTTCAATTATAAATGAGCCTGTCCATGGGATAAGGTACAAGTTGGGATTTCTAAACAGACTAGGTTCACATCGCCCTGTCCATCTGTTTCGTCTTATCAGAATCTACACTGTTCTGAGCTCTAGATAAGGGGCTTTTTTTTAAATCCTTTTTTGGCCCTATTACCCTACGTTATGGGTACTCAAAAGAATCGTCTCAGTGAGACTCTGTTGAGTACCCACCACATAGGCTTTGCTTGGATCATAAGAGAGATATTGTGTGGAAAACAGCTGTTAACCCCTCCTTATCTGGATCTCTGAAAGTTGACAGAAGCTTCTAGCCACCTAGGTTAAGAAGTAACATGTGAACATTGTATATCTGATCAGACTAAGCATTCATACAGGTTTATATGAACCTACTACACTGGTCACAAAAGTGAAATTGAACCTTTCTCATGTGGGAAAGGGTTAACATATAATCACATTTGCCCCTATTAACTCATGCATGAATTTATCTGCTTTCTGACTCCTCTGCAGCAGACGACTTTCGAAAACTTTGTGACAAAAGTGAAATTGATCAAAACAAGCAATTTCTCCTTTTGACACAATGTTTTCAACTCTATTCAATAAGTATGTCTTCATTTACGAAGATTTTCCATATTATTGTTGGAATGAGGTGAGAGTACATTTAAAAGAAACAGCCAAAGAAAATACCCTGTAATATAGTTGTCTGATTTCCTCTAAAAACGTCTGTATATTTGGGTTGCCTGTCGTTTCATCAATAGAAATTGTGATGATCAATAATTGCTCTTCCTCAGCCTCAGTCAGTCTCAAGAACTGTTCGTCCTTCACATAGGTTTGTTCAACATATATTTCAAAGGGTAACATGGGTGAGCTTCATCTATAACCTGTAATAATGATGCACATTTATATGTTTACATCTTTTTCAAAAACTGTTTCCCATCTACTATTTTACTTTTCTGGATTTAACATATTCATTTGTTCCAGAGACTTTCAATTTTGGAGCATATAACCTTTTCCCAAATACAACAATTCTGCAGCAGACGACTTTGAAAACATATTGGCAAAAATGTGAAATATCTCCACAAATGACAGTATAATTATTAAATAGAGTAATTTCTCCTTTTACCACAATGTTTTAAAAAGTAGTCTGCTGCAAATGCACCGGAATGCGTCTGCAAGTGGGAAAGGGTAAAATACTAATGACATATCAAACAATTTCCATGAGGAATACAAGCATACTTTCAAATGCTTATTCTGAGCAATTAAGTCCTTTTGCCATAATGTTTTCAAAAGTTATCTGTTACAGTTGAGTCAAAATAGTTTTGCAAGTGGGAAAAGTTTAACTCAATACAGATGACTTAAACGACTGAAACAAAGAATGTTGCAAAAGGAGAAATTCCTTTAAGCCGATTCATTTCTCTTTTCTACACAATGTTTTTAAAGCACTAAAAATATAATATCAGGCAAATAGTTAACCCTCCTTCCCCACATACAAATTCTTTCCAACGCTTCTGCAGCATATGACTATAGTAAAATCTTTTTAAATTCTATCCAATAATTAACATTTTTTCATTTAAATGGGTTTCAATATTTCTGCTTTAAATAAGTTTTAAAATTCATCTGCTACAGATTTGTTGTATGTGGGAAAGGGGGGTTAAATCTTAAGTTCTACATTTTGTTTTACCTTAAGCCCTTTTTTAATTGGACCAACATGAATTTTGGCCCTTTCAAAGTAAGCCTATCTTACAACCTGTCTGACTAGAGGCTCATGGGCCAGTTGCACAGCAACCATGTGGCGAGCACCATTCAACACCTCCTCTGTAGTTGGAAACTGACTGTAAAACAAAGGTCAAAGTGGAAATAGAAATAAAGTCTATAAGTTCATCTTTGAGAATCAGAAATTATCTTCAGTAGGATTCCTTCCCCATCAGATTAAACAACAAGGATATAAGCCATGTTCCAGCTTGAACAACTTAACATTATCGGTAGAAAAATATGTCAGCAACATCCGTATTCTTTGATTTAAACAGAGCTCTAGGTAAGGTGCCTATTGCATGTTCTAAAATCCTTATTTAACCTGCAAAATCTGTGTTGTTGGTACTCACAAGAATTGTCGCAGAGAAACTATTCTTTTGAGCACCCACAACTTAGGTTTAATGAGAGCTACCCAAGATATCATGGAAGAATAACCTGTTTACTTTTCCTTATCTAGTCCTCTGATTAAAATCTACACAATAAAAAAATCACAAAATTATAGGCAAACAGTGCTGGTTCAAATCAGGCTACTTGGATTTTGCCACAATGTTTTCAAAAGTTGTCTGCTGAAGATGCATCAAAAAGCATCTGTATGTATGAAAGGGTTTACAACCACAACAATCATTTATAAATACTTATTTCACCTCGAAAACTCCATGTCTTTGGTACTCCAAAGAACAGCTCGGGGAGACAATTTGAATACCAAAACATAGAGCTTAATTGAGTTATTAAGAGAGATATTGCTGGATGTAGAACAGTAAGACAAGTCGAACAGCGAGTCTTGAAGTTTTATATATTTGATCCTTTCTCACATACAGCAAATCTGTAGCAGACGACTTTGAGAACATCTGGTTAGAAAATGGTATACCATTGAATCGAGTTGATATCATTATGGCAAAGGGAGAAATTGCTCATCATGAGCAATTTCTCCTTTTGCCGCAATATTTTCAAAAGTTGTCTGCTGCAGAGGCGTCAGAAAGCGTCTGTATGTGGGAAAGGGTTAAGTGTGCTTTACCCTGTAACGTAATCTTTGGCCTATTCCATGGGTTCCATTGGACACTGATCCACATCATGTCGCTGGTAATTATCTCTGATATTCTCACCAAACTGTTCCGGAGTTAAACCAAAACGCAAGGCTATCTAATCTACAAGGATCAGTGTCATCAATCAAATTTAATTTCCTTACATGAAGATGCTTTTTGGAGTATCTGCAGCAGATGACTATTGAAAACATAGTGGCAAAAGCAGAAATTGCTCATTTCTCCTTTTGGCACTTTTTTTTAACTTTATTCAATGATTAAACTTTAATTAAGAAAGATTTTTCATACCGATGTTTTCAAAATCGTTTGCTGCAGATTTGTTCTATGTGGTAAAAGGTAAAATACTAAGAATAATCAAACACTTGCTCTTGTTACCAGAGCATGTTGCAGATTGAGAAAAACCTCTTGAAAATGTCAGAACTCCAATTTCAAGACAATCAAGTTTACTTGTTTTACAAATAACCCAAAACATTAAACTTTTACCCTTAATAACGGGAAAAGAGCACAAACTACAATGTTCATTTACTGCTTAGCTGAAATATTTCAAGTGTTCTCTGCTTTGATAAATATCTTTAGAAAAAATTGTAACATGTCATTTATTGGAAATGTTTTCAAAGTCATATGGTGCAGATTTGTTCTATGTTGGAAAGGTTTGAGAAGTCCAGATCACAAATATGATTAATAATGAGTGGTAAGCATCAGGTATTTAGCAAAATGGGGTCCAGGGTGCAAACCCCAGTTGCCGCGGTCATGGTGGAGTGCCCTTGAGCACATTCCCTAATCCAGTTCTGGTTTGTTTACCAAAGGATTATATATAAGTGAACTGTTGCAATGATATAACTGAAATAATGTTGAAAACTGAGTAAAAACCCCAATAAAACAAACTGTCCAAAGGATGCTTTTCCTGCAAGATTTACCTAGTTTGTTTTTAACACAGAGGGTATATCCAGACTTTCTTGATGCCTGTTTGATCTTATCAACTTTCTCATCGTCCCCATCATCCTCTCCTCTCTCCTCTTTCTTTCTTTTTTTTCCATATTTCTCATGTTGATAATATCAGACCCATAGTAAAGTAAGAAGTGGTTATAAACATCTCTCAACTCCTCTAAGGTCTCAACTCTCCGCACCCTGTAATGGTAATGAGATTAGTCTTTGAGGCAGCTCTAGTATTTTTTTTTATTATATTATTTCTGTCTCAAAACAAGTTTCAAAATGTTTATAAAAGGTCCTTCTTTAATGAGAGCATTCCAAAATATATAGAATGTCCATGTCATCTAATGGGAAAATGCCTATATAGCAATATTCAAAATGATTTGCAAGAAAGTAAAGTCCTTTTAAACAGTTTTAACCTTTCCGGCAAATAATCATCATACAACTGTATTCGCAACTTTGTGAAAACCAATATGTGTGGATTCAGCATGCTTAAAGTGTTTCTCATCTGAAAACAGTCTAACCCTCCTTTCCCACATGCAGACACATTTTGACTCATCTGCAACAGACAGCTTTTGAAAACAGTGTGAAAAATGATGAGCAATTTCTCCTTTTGCCACATTGTTTTTAACTGTTCAATTATTAAAAACATTCATTTATTATTATATAGATTTTTCATATTTTTCCCTATGTGTTTTCTCAGTCTTCTGCTGCATGTATGTTTCACGTTGAAAAAGGTTAAAAGCATTTAAAGAAATGCTTACCTATCTATATCATCTTCGGTAAGAGTTCTTATATTTATCTCAAGCACTTTTTCTGGATCGGAGTTCATCTCGTATTGGTAATTCTGCATATGCTCGAACAGTCTCACAAGATTTAGCTTACGATTTCTAAGCTGTGTCCACTATTGTGAGAAAAAAAAATGAGCAAGTATAACAGGGCTCCTTCTGGCCAGGTAGCCTCTGTTGTGGGTTCTTTATTCGAGGGTCAGGTAAATCTCAATAACGAACGGAATCATCATTATACATTTTATTATGTATGTACAGAAACATCATCCTAAAAATATACATATAACAATAATAAGTAAAACAATACAAGAAAAGGTACAGTTGACAATTAGAAACACGGATTACGGACTAATGGCTGCATATTACTGGTATAAAGGGTCATTATGTCATTTGCTGACATGATGATCTTTTATTTACAAACAAAGAATTACATGTAACGTGCAGCAGACTATCAAACAACATAATCTGAACAATACAATGTATACAATACAACGTAGCATACAATACAAATACAATACAAAGCTACACTTAATTTACACTTACCAATTTAGGGAATTAGATGATCATACACACATCTGTCTCATTCTATTCGTGTCAATTATTGCTGTTATAAATTCAATCCAAATCCAACATTTCCAAATTACCAATCTAATATAGTGTTAACCAAACAAGGGAAAATGACTGACTGACCAAATCAAATTGTCATGTGACCAAAATTGGCGGGAGCAATTAGCATGAATTTAGACAGGTGAACTCAACTCAACAAGTTATATCAACTTGACATGTCACATCAAAAGTGACCCTATTACATACTTCCCCAGCCTATAAAATGACGTCTCGTCATTGTCATGTCAAAATCGTCTAACATGTCATGTAATAAATAAAATAAGTATACAATATATGCATATACAAAATAGACATTCTCAGCAAAACAAACTTGTTACTTTGAACTTCAGCAGCATTACCTGTCACAGAAATTTTAAAACATGTATGTCAGTTGATATATTCCATTTAAACATGAAGAAAAATATATTAATTTCAAAACTCAGTTAATCTAAATTTACAAAACACTCCTCTCTTCCATGATAAATTGCGTCCACGCATTGACCTTCTGTAAAACTAAATTATTTATAAAAACTAAATCTCTTTTCTGAAAGGAAAACATAATTACTTAATTATTGAATCTAAAATACTGTATACAACAGTTCTATCTATCTGCTCCAAAATTCCTGATGACATTAAAACATTCAGTGCCTCTAACTTTGAATCATGAGGTTTTACTACTACCTGATTCTTCTGATAAGAATCGAACCATGCTGGTCTTCGTTTCTCTCTTTGAGATCTTCTTGGGGCAGGTATTGGGGGAGATATTGCGTCTGGATTCTCTACTCTAAACACTTGTCTTTCTGTAACTGTTTCTCCAGACTCTCCTCCTTCTGTGCCATTTTTGCTTTCTAGACCTTGCTTTTCGCTCACTGTCTTTTCATCTGTTCTTTTCTGTATGTCTGTTATGTGTCCAGCTGCTGCTGTTCCATCATCTTTTGTATAATTTTCATTCTCGATATCTCTTTTATTGCTGTCGAGAGCATTAGATATATCATTTGTCCTTACTGTATTATCTGAGGCATTCCAACGGTCTCTGAAGCTTCTTTCTTCACCATCACGGGCATTTGTAAACTCTGTTACTGTTCTGTCTTCCTTACTTAAATCGTTTGTTGACTCTCTCCTAGCTATAACTTCTATATTCGAAGTTTTCCTTCCATATCTTTCAGGAGCATGAGCGTCCCCATGTATAACTGTAGTGTCTACAATTCTAGTTCCTGATCCTCCTATCATTTCTTCATCTGAGTCTTCACTCGACTCACTCACATCTATTTTCTCCTGTAGCATGTTTCTTTTCTCAATTTATTGTGTGGCCACAACTTTCTTCTCCAGAGATATCCTCTTCTTTGGAAGTGGTTCTGTTCTTTCTGCTATCCTATCTCCAATTGGAAACAAATGGTTCCTATGCAATGTTCTTATTCCACCCGATGTTTCTGCTTTAACCTTATAAACAGGAATATGCTCGTTTGGCTGTTCTATAACAGTATACATGTCATTTTCGAATCTATCTTGGATCTTGTGTGATCTTGTGTTTGCCTTCAAATGCAAGAACTTTAACCAACACTCTGTCTCCTATTGATAAAGTGACTGCTTTTGCCTTCAAATCATAATGGCGTTTTTGTCTCTCTTTTGACTTCTTCAGATGTTTCAGAACTATTTCCTTTGTTACTTCTATTCTGTTCTGAAGATCATCTATATAGTCTTTGGTTGTTCTATTCTGGTTTTCTGTCACTTGTTCGAACATTGAATCAACTGGTAATTTTGGCTTTCTGCCAAACATAATCTCAAATGGTGAATATTTTGTCAAACTTTGAGGTGTGCAGTTGTATGCATATACCAAAGAATTGATATATCTTTTCCAGTCTGCTTTTTGGTCATTCTCTAGAGTCCCTAGCATTCCAAGTAAAGTTCTATTAAACTTTCTGGGCCAGCATTTCCTTGTGGATGGTAAATAGATGTTCTAGTCTTTTCAATAGTCTTTTCAATATTGGTCAATTGGCATAATTCTTTAATTATGTTAGATTCAAAGTTTGCACCTTGATCAGAATGTATTCTGGTAGGAATGCCATAATGAATGATAAAGTTGTTGTAAAAGGCTTCAGCTGTTGTATTTGCTGTTTGATTCTTTGTAGGGATTGTAAACTTTGTGAAGTGATCTGTAACAACCAATATATTTCCAATCCCTCCTTTGGATGGTTCTAATGTAAGATAGTCCATAGAGACAAGTTCTAAAGGGTAGCTGGTATTTATACTGACTAACGGTGCTCTGATATCTTATCCACACTTTCGTCTCATACATCTATTACATCTTTCAGTCCAGTTTTCTGCATCCCTTGTCATACCGGGCCAAAAAAATCTTTCCCTTAAAAGCCTTATTGTTCTGTCTCTACCGGGATGTCCTACATCATCATGGAGTCCTTTCAAGACATCCTCTCTATAGCACTCTGGTAACACAAGTTGTTCTATAGTTTTTCTTCTTCCTGAATCTTTCTGAAAAGTACTCCTCTTTTCAAATCAGGTGTTTGAATTGCTTCCTCATAATGAAGTCTTCTTTGGTCAAGTTCTTGGTTGGCACATGTTTGTCCATTACAGCTATTCTCCATCTGTCAATAACTTTATCTTGTCTCTGCTTACTTCTTAATTCTCTAAATTCTACTTGTGCCATTGGATATCCTTGGTCTTCTGTTGCCTCTATAATGTTGATATTGGTACAGATTGTCTCAATAAGTGGTTCTGTATCGGTATTACTGCAGATGGCTTTGACTACCTCGTTCTTTATTCTAACACTTTCTTGCTGTTCTACTTTTCTTCTTTCATGTGGGTATCTTGACAATGCATCTGCATCTCCATTGTTAAGTCCAGATCGGTAATGTATGTCAAAATTGTACTCTCCTAATGCTGATGCCCATCTTTGTCCTGTCGCATCTAGTTTAGCACTGGTCAATACATATGTTAGTGGATTATTGTCGGTAAGTACTGAGAAATGGTTGATAGCGAGATAATCTGAAAACTTTTCTGTCACAGCCCATTTCAGAGCGAGAAATTCCAACTTGTACGCACTGTAATTCTTCTCTGACTTTGTTAATGCTCTACTTGCATAGGCAATAACTCTTTTCAATTTTTTATCAGATTTGTTAAGTACAGCTCCTAATCATGTTCCAGATGCGTCAGTGTGAAGCTCAAATGGTTTTGAAAAATCTTGATATGCTAAAATTGGTGGTCTGGTTAGAATTCCTTTAGATTTTCAAATATTGTCTGTTGATTTTCTGTCCATTTCCACTGTTTTATTGGTGTTTTCTTCATCTTCTTTGAGCAGGTTGGTGGTAGGAGATCCGCTAAGAGTCTTGTTATCTTACTGAAATCTTTAATAAAACGCCGATAGTATCCACAAAATGCCAAAAAGGATCTCAATTCGTCGAATGTTGATGGATCTGTCTCTACTCCATTTTCACTTACAATGTGTCCAAGAAATTGCTCTTTTTCTTGAATGAAAACACATTTTTCTGGTGACAACTTTAAATTGCAATCTTTGAGTCTGGTCAAAACTAGATCAAGTCTGTGGAGATGTTCTTCAAAACTGTCGGCAAATACTATCAAGTCATCTAGGTATATAACGCATATTGACATGTAGTCGTCAAGGCATTCCTCCATTAGTCTTTGGTAGGTTGCAGGTGCGTTACTTAATCCAAAAGGCATTTTGACATATTCATAGAAACCTAAATTCGATACACTGAAGGCTGTTCTCTCTTTGTGACATTCTTCAACTTCAACTTGATGATAGCCTGATTTCATATCGATGGTTGAGAAAACTTTGCTTCCTTGCAACACATCAAATATCTCCTCTATTTTGGGTAACGCATACGCATCTTTGACACTTCTTTTGTTGAGCATTCGATAATCCAGAAACATACGGGGCTTTCCGTTTTTCTTTCTAACAAGAACAACATTAGATGACCAGGGAGACTTTGATTTTCTTATAATTCCTGTTGATAATAAGTTTTCCAGATGTGCCCTTACTTCAGAAATCATGGCAGGGGGATTCGTCTGGTTGACTGCTTAAATGGTGTTTCATCTAATAGGTCAATTCTATGTTTAATTTTGTCACAAAATCCAATATCCTCTTCTCCTGTAGAAAAAATGTCTATGTGCTTTTGCAATAGCTGTGTTATATCTTTGAGTTGATCATCATTTAGTTTCTTGTTTGTGTCAATATTAACTTGGTTTAAAACACTGGTATCTCCCTCGGCTTCATTTGAAACATCTTCAATTTTAACTAGCTGCAGTTCACACAAAACATCTTTTGGTGAGATAACAACGCTGTTTGTTGTTATATTCGAAACAGTGATATCTACAGCTTTGGTTCTTCCAAATTCATAATCAATAATTGCTGGAGTGATATCAATGAAGTTCGGTAATGAGGAGTCTGGTGATTCATGTTTTGTGAAAGCCTAATTCTCTGTCAGTGCGTCCTTTGATTGTCTTCGTTTCATTTGGTCCTATAATTATCTTTCCTGGTTCAGCAGACCTAATTATAGCTATTTGGTTTCCATTCTTTCTTAATTCTCTATCTCTGATGACCATGCATCTAAAGGCCAAATACCAAGGTGTATGTAGGGAGGCACGTTGAAGGAACTGAATTCCAAAGTTCTGTTGACACTCTTTTAACAAAACATCAAGGATATTTGTTCCGAGTATTACTGGTGTTAAAATGGAATATGCAGTGTCAGGTGTAATCAGAAACAAACATGGAGTTTGTGAAGCTTTTGGAATACCATTTCCTGTTGTTAAATCAACTTCGATGTAACCATGATATGGAAGTGGTTGACCATCAGCACATTCAACTTTTATGATGTTCTCTAACTTTTGTATAACAATGTCCGAAAGGTTTTTATCATAAAAAGATTGTGATATTGTACTTATACAACTTCCTGTATCAACTAAGGCTTTTGTCTTGACATTTTTTATCTCTATCTCAACTTCATTGGTTTCTCCAACTAATTTAGGGCCTTGATAATTAGTGCCTTGGTTTGACCCAACAACTGAGGCACTTATGCTTTTGGGCAATCCTTTGCAATGTGTCCAAATTGCTTGCAGTGAAAGCACTGTCTTTGTTTTGGATAAGGGCAATCCTTAATCATATGTCCCTTTCCATCACAGCCAAAGCAAGTTGGTTGGAAATTCTGTGATCCTAGAGATATCCTATGACCTTGGTTAGTATCAGTGTGTTCTTGTTTATGTTGATAAACTTGTAATTTCATAACAAATCTACTATTTCATTATAAACCTATGAAAAATATAAATTTGTTTAGTATTTCAAACTATTAGTATATATTAAAGTCATAATCTAATCAAAATAGATTAATATGTTTCAAATGAATTGGTAAGTATTGCTAAATTATTATTATAACATAATATTATGGTATATCAAATTACATTAGTCTAATAATCAATTAATTCATTACTAGAAAATGAACTGTTCACTGTTAAAGATCTGTAAAAAAAATATCAAATTCAACTAAGTATTATCTCCCTTGGTCAGCCAAATTTCTATCTTAATGCAATTAAAGGTCAAAATTCAATATAAGTAAATTAACCATTTTACATTAAAGACCTGTAAATGAAAAAACAAATTTATTAATTCAATAAAATAGTTTCTCCATTTGGTCAGCTTAATCTATATCTGTAATCAAAAGAACAATATAATTTATAAATAAAGGTAAATATTGAGAAAATGTAAACTATAGTTCAGTCAAAATAACAATCCATTCAAAATATAAGGGTAAATACTGTGCAAGGGTAAATAATAGTAAGTAATAGTAAAGTCAAGTCTGTCAATGTCTAAAACAATCATATTCAAGGGTCAAAATCTATCTACCAAGGAATAAACAACTCTAAACCTGCTAAACCAATCAGTATTCAACCTATAAATGATGTATATAAAAGTTTAAGGTTATAAGGACGGGAACCAGCTTACCAAAATCCAATATGAAGTCTATGAGGCAGCAATGTGTTCTGTATATCAGCTGGGAACTAGTACACTGAAAAATGGGTGGTGGATGGGTCAAACAGGAAATGCTAAACTAACCAATGGAAAGTCGGGAAATAAACAGGAAGTGTTTTTCAACCAATCAAAATCAAAGGAGAAAGGTCAAGGTCAAATAAACACAACATATACAAAATATCACTCCATCAATGAAAAAGTCTGATCTTGATCCACTAAGTAATAACATGTGAATCTTTCTCTCACAATGGCATACAGTTTACATGTATAATATAATGGTACTAAATATCAGTAAAATGGCATTTGTACACCTTTAGATAACAAAATCTGCTGATTCCATGCCAGTATGTATCTGACTGCAAATATGTTTTAAACAGACAATTATTTTGTAATAATTTCTCTGTTTCAAACAAACACAGACATCACTACTAAATCAATTTAGTAGATATAAACAATCCTTTTCCTTATTAATGGCTGAGAGCTGAAACAACAAATTGTGTAATCTTTACATAAATTAAGGTGTACTCACACCTGTCTTTATCCTAATCCTATATTCCTACACAATGTACACTGATCACAATCCTAAATATCCTTTCATTGTCCTACTTAAAACTAATTAAGAAACTGTCCGCAAGTCCTTCACCTCTCCATTTAAAATAACTGTCCACGGTTATGTATACACACTGGTCACAATAAAGGGTAAAAATCCAATGATGGGTATCCTGTGCAGTCATGCTTGGTATGTTTACTGCAATAGTCATTTAAACATCTCACTTTCCAGCTTGTTCTTTCACTTAAACCTTATTGGGCGCCAAAATATAACAGGGCTCCTTCTGGCCAGGTAGCCTCTGTTGTGGGTTCTTTATTCGAGGGTCAGGTAAATCTCAATAACGAACGGAATCATCATTATACATTTTATTATGTATGTACAGAAACATCATCCTAAAAATATACATATAACAATAATAAGTAAAACAATACAAGAAAAGGTACAGTTGACAATTAGAAACACGGATTACGGACTAATGGCTGCATATTACTGGTATAAAGGGTCATTATGTCATTTGCTGACATGATGATCTTTTATTTACAAACAAAGAATTACATGTAACGTGTAGCAGACTATCAAACAACATAATCTGAACAATACAATGTATACAATACAATGTAGCATACAATACAAATACAATACAAAGCTACACTTAATTTACACTTACCAATTTAGGGAATTAGATGATCATACACACATCTGTCTCATTCTATTCGTGTCAATTATTGCTGTTATAAATTCAAACCAAATCCAACATTTCCAAATTACCAATATAATATAGTGTTAACCAAAAAAGGGAAAATGACTGACTGACCAAATCAAATTGTCATGTGACCAAAATTGGCGGGAGCAATTAGCATGAACTCAACTCAACAAGTTATATCAACATGACATGTCACATCAAAAGTGACCCTATTACACAAGTAATTTTCATTAAAATTAAATGTTCTGCTTTTCTAATAACATATTAATCCTTTCATTTATAGAATCAAGTTCTTAAACGTTTTCAGCCAGCAACTTTTAACAAGAGGGCCATGATGGCCCTGGATCGTTCACCTGTTTTTTTTCAATTTAACTATATAAGCCCTGCCCCCTGGCGGCCATAGTTTCCGACCAATCAACTTGGCTTTCAAGAATCTGATAGAGGGTCACCCAAGGAACATTTCTTCAAAATTATTTGACACTTTCGGAGAAGAAGAAGAAGATTTTTTAAATTTTCTCTATAGCCATATAAGGCAAAATAGCCACGCCCCCCCCCCCCCCCCCACCCCTGGCGGCCATATTTTTCGACCAATCAACATGGCTTGAATGAATCTGATAGAGGGTCATCCAAGGAACATTTCTTCAAAATTATTTGAAAATCAGCCTCACACTTTCGGAGGAGAAGATTGTTTAAGTTTTCACTATAGCCATATAAAGCAAAATAGCCCCGCCCCCTGGCGGCCATGTTTTTTGACCAATCAACATGGCTTGATGGAATCTGAAAGTGGGTCACTTTAGGAACATTTCTACACAATTATTTGAAAATCGGTCTGATACTTTTGGAGAAGAAGATTTTTTAAGTTTTCACTATAACCATATAAGGCAAAATAGCCCCGCCCCCCTGGCGGCCATGTTTTTCATCCAATCAACATGGCTTGAAGGAATCTAATAGAAGGTCATCCAAGGAACATTTCTACAAAATTATTTGAAAATCGGCCTGACACTTTCGTCGGAGAAGATTTTTTAAGTTTTCACTATAGTCATATAAGGCAAAACAGCCCCGCTCCCCTGGCAGCCATGTTTTTTGACCAATCAACATGGCTTGAAGGAATCTGATAGAGGGTCATCCAAGAAACATTTCCACAAAATTATTTGAAAATCGGCCTGACACTTTCGGAGTAGAAGATTTTTTAAGTTTTGACTATAGCCATATAAGGCAAAATAGCCCCCCGCCCCCATGGCGGCCATGTTTTTTGACCAATCAATATTGTTTGCAGGAATCTGATAGTGGGTCATCCAAGGAACATTTCTACAAAATTATTTGAAAATCTGCCAACCAGTTTGGGAGAAGAAATTTTTTGAAGTTTTCTTTATTTCGTTGACATGGAAACCAGAATTCTAAATGGATCCCAAGAATTTGAAGGAAATCTGGTGATCACAATAACTCACCTTGAGCAAAGCTCAGGTGAACTAAAAAAATGATGAAACAGGAGACATTGTAAGTGTTTATGGTAACCAAGTTTTTAAACGTTTTCAGCCAGAAACTTTTAAAAACATTATGAAACAGGAGACATTGTAATCGTTCATGGAAACCTCTTTTTTATTTTCCTACAATCATTTCTCCCTGTAATATCTTAAAATCATCCTTCATAGCATATTTCATCTAGAAGAGTTCATAACAACAAACCAGATAAAATTTAAAATAATAATCAATCTTTAACGCTTTCCCATCAAACCATCTTGACATGACTATAGACCTTAGGTCCAGATAAGGATGGGCATTCAGATCTTTTTCCCACAATTTCTCTCTTATTTTAAAAGTAAACCCTATGTTGTAGGTACTCAAAAGAATCGTCCATTGAGAGGATTCTTTTGAATACCAGCAACAAAGGGTAAGAGGGTCAAATAAGGATTTAAGAACGTAACAAGAGGGCCATGATGGCCCTGGATCGCTCACCTGATTTTTTTTTTTACTTTAGCTATATAATGTCCGCTCCCTGGCGGCCATAGTTTCCGATCAATCAACTTGGCTTGAAGGAATCTGATAGAGGGTCACCCTAGGAACATTTCTACAGAATTATTTGAAAATCGGCCAGACACTTTCGGAGAAGAAGATTTTTTAAGTTTTCACTATAGCCATATAATGCAAAATAGCCCCGCCCACTGGCGGCATGTTTTTTGACCAATCAACATGGCTTGAAGGAATCTGAAAGTGGGTCACTTAAGGAACATTATAATAATTTGAAAATCGGCCAGACACTTTCGGAGAAGAAGATTTTTTAAGTTTTCACTATAGCCATATAAGGCAAAATAGCCCCGCCCCCCTGGCGGCCATGTTTTTCGATCAATCAACATGGCTTGAAGAAATCTGACAGAAGGTCATCCAAGGAACATATCTACAAAATGATTTGAAAATCTGCTAACCAATTTGGGAGAAGAAGAATTTTTAAGTATTTTTCATTTCGTTGCCATGGAAACCAGAATTCTGCATGGATCCCAACAATTTGAAGGAAATCTGATGAGGTCATTGAGAGGATGCTTTCTATGAAGTTTCATCCCAATTGACCCACTGGTTACTGAGGGGAAGAAGTTGACGCACGACGTACGAAGGACGCCGGACAAAAGGGGATCACAATAACTCACCTCGAGCAAAGCTCAGGTGAGCTAAAAAACGACCCTTATCTAGAGCTTGTATAGACTTGATTGATTGTTTGGGGTTTAACGACATTTTCAACAATTTTTCAGTCATATCACAGCGACCAGTTCACCTACTCATGTGTTTCCTGGTTTTCCCACACCAGTACACCACACAACATACTTTCCAAGCAACTGGCTGCTTTTCCACATAGACTGTTAAACAGCCCATTGGTGAAAGACAAGAAGCGTCGCTACCAACTGAGCTACCAGGGCTCGGCATCTGTATAGACAATGTGTAAATGAAAGTATAATACTTGCATAAAGTTGAAAACATTGTGGTAAAAGGAGAAATTGCTCTATATGTGCAATTTCTCCTTTTACCACAATGTTTTCAAAAGCTGTCTGCAACAGAGGTGTAAGGAAGCGTCTGTATGAAGGAAAGGGTTAACTGAGAAAATAATAAATATTTAGAACCACAGCTTTGTATGATGTGTCTATGAATTTAATAAAAGCATCTCTTGAAAAAGTAATTTGTAAACAAAGCAGTCTGTATTAGCTTATTTATTGTCTTTCTCCAAATACATTCATCATTAGATAAAAACAATACTACTTTCAATCTCACAGACAAGAAATCGAGTTTTACCTTTTCATCAAAATGCCACACCTTCCACAAGTCATTAATGTTGAGTTCTGGTTCCACATACTCTGTTCTGTAAAATGCTATGAAGGGAACCTGAAAGTATATTAATACTGAAACTTGAAAAACTATGATAAAACTACGGTGGCACAGAGGTGACATGTGTATGATTTTATTTATCTCGTGCGCACGACATACTAAGTCGTGTGCACGAGATAATTAAGTCGTGCGCACGACTTACTATGTCGTGCGCACGAGTTACTAAGTCGTGCGCACGAGATAAATAAAAGCATACACATGTCACCTCTATGCCACCGTACTGTGGCACAGAGGTGACATGTGTATGTTTTTATTTTTATTTTACTAAGTCGTGCGCACGACATAGTAAGTCGTGCGCACGAGTTACTAAGTCGTGCGCACGAGATACTAAGTCGTGCGCACGAGATACTTAAGTCGTGCGCACGAGATACTATGTCGTGCGCACGAGTTACTAAGTCGTGCGCACGACTTAGTAAAATAAAAATAAAAACACACACATGTCACCTCTATGCCACCGTATAAAACTGCCTTCAGACATAGGAACTAAAAGTTTGAATCAATACAGGTTATCAAAAATAATTACAGGCATTTTCTACAGTTGTTTCCCCCTTGAGCCTTTATGGCCATGAATTTTCAGAAAAACAAGAGAACAGAGTTAAGAATATGTAAAGAGAATTTGGCTGCACAGTGTTCTCTTGTTATCCAAAAGTGTAGGTGATAGCTCCTATCATTCTACCTAGAATGTCTAGCTTTGGTGTTACGGTCCAATTGTGGATCAGAGCATTAAATGTGTGCACACATAGAGATAGCTGAGACACATGTCTAACCACTTTAAACTTGATTACTATAACATGGACCATGTGAAATGCAAAATCACTGAAACTTTACTCTTAGATCAACAATATGGCTCTAGCACCAGAGATAGACAAATAATAAGAGAAGCGTCATTTATGTTCTGATGTAATATGTCGGAAAAATAATAGAAAACTGTGTAAATATTATTCAATCAATATACTTAACATATAATACAGATTATGGCCTTAGCTATAACCTCACTTATTTTGAGGCTGACAAACCTTTGTGGGTTGGGAGATGTTTTTAAATTGGGTTTTTATATTTTTGTGAATCGTTTTCTTCCGGGTTAAATCATCTGCCTGCTATGATCAAGTCTAAAATACAAAGCGCTTGCAATTACTATTGGATTTGATTAAGCTTCTAATCGGACGCTTCAACATTTGAGAATATTCGGAACACTCAGCCTTTCTCAATCTATCTTCGAGAATCCATGCAAGAAATTGCTCCCACCCATAATTTAGGCTCTTGATTTTGCTGCGAGTTTTTTATATTTTCAGGTTCATTTGACGCGATCATCGGAGCCCTTGAACAAACTTATTGCCATGGAACTGGATAACCAGTCTCAGAACTTTTGTCGGACAAAACTGATAACCTGGACATGACTTGGTGTTAACCTTTGTTTTATATGACTTTTACGGCTGTGTATTGTATTGTACTCGCGGAACCCACTTATTTGGTGCGTGCAACTGCATACAAGTCTAATGATCACTGTGCCGTTCTCTATGATGGCTGAATACCACTTGCGTCCAAATATCTCCATAACTTTAGTATTTATAACGTATGTTGTTATTATTTATTGTCTGGGAATAAATGTGTTGTATTTCATTGTTTTATGTTGTCATTTTATTGCGGCGGCATCGTAATATAACTAAATATCAGTGTACATCTGTGCCAAATAGATATGATACACAACAAAATATAAAACTTGCAGTTTAACGAATGTGGCTGGTCAGACTTATTCATACAAGCAAACAATGGAATAAAACGTTAGCATTTTTTAGAAATGGACAATGTTTTCTCCTTAAAAATACTTAACAAATTTAACAATTTAAGATCATTTGACAAACAACAAGTTGTTGAAAATGACGTCCATGACAAATTTTATCTAAAAAACACATTATCAATATATAAAGTAGTAACAAATGTATTAGATAATTAAATCCTGTGTGTGTCAACTTTCCAAAGCAGGCGAAACTAAAACTAGAACTATCACTGAATATGATAAATACCCCCTAAACAGCACCTTGACCTACACCATAACTTAATAAGTAAAAAGGCCATAACTTCGAAAAAAATATGCAATTGTAACCACTTTAGGATATGCAAATCTTGATAGTCTGTGTTACAAAATAGTTAATTTCACATACCTCATAATGTTTGTTTCTCATAAAATTGATAGCCTGTCTGATTGTGTTCACCATGCTTGGGCCTTTCTTACTTTAACCATACTGGCCACCCTCTTGTTCCAAAAATGTCTGAAAGAAGGAATAATGAGATCCCCATAACAATAATTTGAAATAAATTATACATATATGACCGGTGTTCTAAGAAAGCAAACCTCAAGGCATTTCAGGCCCTTTTCCGATCATCCCACGGGTCAAATATTCTGACCCATTCCCAATGGTAAAAGTCTTTAAAATCATGCAGGATTCCCAATTTTGTCATGTTAACCCTGTTTCTTTTAATTCCCAAATAGAAAATAATTACAATTAATTTCCCCAAATAACCTTGGGTGAGACATTATGCCCAAAAAGATTGAATATTGAAATTTGAGTCAAAGAGCCGACATCTTTGGTAGACTTTAAATGCCTGCTTCAGATAAATCATATGTACTGTAACAGTTGTATGACAGGCGCATAAAAAAGTAAGGATATACAGGAACAGGTTGGTATAATAACCACCCTTTTCCTCATACAACAACCTGCATACTACTTCGCATCTCTTTTGGCAACGATATGGAAAATTCCTATAGATAAAAGCGTATTTATTCAATAAAGTTGAAAACATTGTTGCAAAATGTGAAATTGCTTACTTTATGCAATTTATGCTTTTTGTCATAACTTTTCAGTCTTTTCTGATGCAGATGTGTCAAAATTGGTCTGCAATTAGAAAGGGCTTAACCCTTTCCCACATATAGATGCTCTCTAACGCCTCTGCAGCAGACACCTTTTGAAAACATTGTGGCAAAAGGAGAAATTGCTCATGATGAGCAATTTCACCTTTTGCCACTAGGTTTTCAACTCTATGCACTAATGATACTTGCATTTATAGGGATATTCCATATTCTAATATTGTTGTTTTCAAAGTCGTCTGCCACAGATTTTCTGTAAATAGGAAATAGTCAACAACCTGTGTAGACACTGTTGGTGTGTTAAAAGCTTGTTTATATATCCATTCAGCTTCTTCTTCTAGCTCCCCTTCTTCTGTCTCTTTAACTGGTACTTGTCTCAGCTGAAATCTCTCAGGCATGTCTGTGTTTCTAACTACATTGTCTTTATCTGTCATGTAGGCTCTAGAAAGGGCTTCTGGTTCATACTGAAAATAGTTGAGAACTTTACCCTCCCACATAATGATATAATGATTCTGAAGCAAACTACTTTGAAAACATCAAGGCAAAAATATTGAAAATCTCCATAATGAATGTATAACTGTTGAAAAGATTTGAAAAACTTATGGCAAAAGAGGAATTATTCATCATGAGCAATTTCTCCGTTTGTCAGTTGTCACAATCTTTTCAAAAGTCATCTGCGGCTGAGGCATCAAAAAGCTTTTGTATGTGGGAAAGGGTTAATGCTTTCCAAGAGAGTAAATTTTAAAAGAATCCAATAAATATGTTCGGTTTTATAGTTCATCTAAAAATTGTATTCATATGTTTGACAAAAGTGACTATGAAAAGCATGAAAAGCATCATTCCTCTTCCACCAATGGGCTAACAGTTAATGTAGACAAAAGGGCCATGATGGCCCTAGCTCGCTCACCTTAATTATACAATGTACTGCAATGCAAAACACACCAGACAATTGATCTGAATGCAACCTCCACTGTGTTAACAAGATTTTCCTTGAATTTGACCTAGTGACCTACTTTTTGACCCAAAATAACCCATGTTCGAACTTGACCTACATATGATCACAACAAACATTCTGATAAAGTTGCAACATGCTCAAGTTGAAAATGTGGCCTCTAGAGTGTTAACATGATTACCCTTAAATTTGGCATGACCCATATTCGAACTTGTCCTAGATATCATTCAGCTCAACATTCTGACGAAATTTTAAGCTGCTGAAGCCAAAAATGCGGTTTCTCCAGTGTTAACAAGTTTTCCCTTCAATTTAGCCTAGTGACCTAGTTTCTGATCCAATATGGTACATATTCAAACTTGACCTAGATATTTTTAAGACAAACATTCTGACAAAATTTCAAACTGCTGAAGCAAAAATTGCGACCTGAGTGTTAACAAGATTTTCCTTCAATTTGACCTAGTGACCTACTTTTTGACCCGACATGACCCATGTTCGGACTTGACTTACATATCGTCAAGACAAACATTCTGATAAAGTTTCAACATGCTCAAGTTGAAAAGGTGGCTTCCAGAGTGTTAATAATATTTCCCTTCATTTTGACCTAGTGACCTAGTTTTTGACCTCATATGAACTTGTCCAAGATTTGATGGAGATGAATGTTCTGATAAACTTTCATGAAGATTGGATGCAAAATGTAGCCTGTAGAGTGTTAACAAGCTCAAATGTTGACTATGCACGACGGACGAGGGACAAAATGTGATCATAATAGCTCACCTTGCACTTCGTGCATAGGTGAGCTAAAAAGCAGCTAGTTGCTTGGAAAGTTTGTTGTGTAGAGAACTGGTGTGAGAAAGCAAGGAATCATATTATTTATTCAACTGGTCGTTGTGATATGACTGCAAAATTGTTGAAAATAGCATTTAACCCCCCCTATCAATTAATCCATCAAATGCAATCAGTAAGATTGTTGCAAAACCTTTTTATCAATAATGACAAGTAAGAAGGAACACAATAAGTCAATAAAGACAGCCAGGCAATGGAGAAGTGATTCCAATGTGTCACCGTGCAAACGGCAGGCAACACAAACACTTTGGATGAATTAGCCCTGTGATAGTACTTCTCATTCATATGAAGCTCATCATGTTTTCTCATATGTAACTACACAAATAATTTCTTAATTCTCCTAACAATAGCATTACAGGTCTCATTAAGAGATATACACAGCTGATATAGTCCATAACACATGTCCAATTACCGTAGCTGATACTTTCATTCCCCGTTTTGGTCTGGATTTCTTTGTCTTTTTCATTTCTCCATCTTCACCTTCCACCTCATCTTCTTCATACTGAAAGGAGATCAATTCGTAAAGAGCTCTATATTAGGAGCATTCAAAATTACATATATATGAATAAAGAAAAGTTTCATACAAAATTTACTTAGACTCCAGACTTAAAGAGAGTTTCTTTGACCTTCAAGCAAATAAAACTAGAGATTGATTTTTTGAAAAAGCGCTTGTCTCCCCATTAGTGTGGTCGTAGGGGAGGAAAAGAGATGATGGAGTCAAAAGACCTTTGATCTTGTGACCTCAAAATCAAATAAAATCAATAAGGATCATCTACTGGTTAGGACCAACCTGCACACCAGGTATGA
The DNA here is from genome assembly GCA_031761405.1 of Serripes groenlandicus. Classification (NCBI taxonomy): domain Eukaryota; kingdom Metazoa; phylum Mollusca; class Bivalvia; order Cardiida; family Cardiidae; genus Serripes; species Serripes groenlandicus. The sequence goes on from JASEVX010000076.1 coordinate 306,660, forward strand.
AGTTCCTCGACTTAAGCATTATTTAGTTATTGAGCGGAAACCATTTTTCAGCTGAAGGTTACCATGACCTCAAAATCAATAGGGGTCATCTGCTGGTGGTGACCAACTTGCACACCAAGTATTAACTTCCATAGCCAAAGCATTCTACAGTTATTAAGCAAAAACTATTTCTCAGCTCAATGTTAATGTGCCCTTGACCTTTGACCTTGTGACCTCAAAATCAAACAAAATCAATAAGGGTCATCTACTGGTTAGGACTAACCTGCACACCAGGTATGAAGTTCCTCGACATAAGCTTTCTTTATTGTCACTGTGACCTTTCAGCTCAAGGTCACTTTGACCTTGACTTTAGATGTACTGATCTCAAAATAAATAGGGTCTTCTACTGAGCATGGCAAACTTTCATACCAAGTAAGGAGTTCTTCGGCCAAAGCGTTCTTCAGTTATTGAGCGGAAACCATTTTTAACCTCACAAGGTCACCGTGACCTTAACCTTTGACCTTCTGACATCAAAATCAATAGGGGTCATCTACTGGTCATGACCAATTAACCTGCATACCAAGTATGAAGTTCCTACGCCTAACTGTTCTTCAGTTATTGAGCAGAAACAAGTGTGATGGACGTGACTTTGGCCACTGTGACCTTGACCTTTGACTTAGTGATCTCAAAATCAATAGAGGTCATTTGCTGGTAATGACCAACCTGTACACCAAGTATGAAGTTACTGGGCCCAGACAAAAACAATTTTTCAGCTCATTGTCACAGTGACCTTTCAGCTCAAGGTCACGGTGACCTTGACTTTAAACGTACTGACCTCAAAATCAATAGGGGTCTTCTCCTGGGCATTGCAAACCTTCATACCAAGTAAGGAGTTCTTCGGTCAAAGCGTTCTTCAGTTATTGAGCAGAAACCACTTTTTATCTCACAAGGTCACCATGACATGGCATTTGATCTTCTGACATCAAAATCAATAGGGGACAGCTACTGGCCATGACCAACCCACAGACTAAGTATGAAGTTCCTACGCCTTAGAAGCGTTCTTCAGTTATTGAGCGGAAACAAGTGTGACGGAAGGACGGAAGGACGGACGGAACAGGCAAAAACAATATGTCACCCCCATGTATGGGGGAGACATAATAATTAAATGATGTACAGTGAGGGCAATTTGGAGATTATACAATTTTAATTGACGTAGATTTATACTTTTTGAGACATCAAATATTCCAAGTTAGACCAGATCTTAACACTCTAATGTGAGGCATACTCTCTTAATTACCCTCAATGCACATACCAAGTTTCATAAACTAAGCTCTATAATTATTGAGTTATCACATGCTTTGGTGTCTTATAAGACTGACAGACAGGCAGATGGAGGGTAAATGTAAAGAAACAAGAGACATTTGTAAATCATTATTCCCCATCCCCTTTTTGAGTTCAATGTCACTGTGAACTTGATCTACGAATGGAAGACCTCAAAATCAATTGGTGTCATCTACTGGTCATGCACAACCCCCCTGCCAAGTTTGACTACTGTAAGTCAAAGAATTATCTAGTTATTAATTGGACAAGCTTTTGTCTATTGACGGACCAACAAACGATTAACATTTTCAAAGCAATATAAACCCTCTGTTTCAAAGAGGAGCATATAGAATGAGTGTAGTGGAACAGAATTATTCTATTCTGTTCTATGGAACAAATGTCTATACGGCTATTGGGACACAATGTGTTGTAAAATTCAGCGATCTGGGGACAAAGAAATCGGTGAGAACGATTTCGCTGAAATTAGCCACACTTATAGAACTCAATGCGATCTAGGTCTGGGCGTGTTCGTTATATCTGGGAAAAATCTAGTTTCAGAGATTTTTAAGGTTAAAACCCGAAAAATCGACATTTTGACTACATATTTCTGTAGATCTCGCACTAGCAAAAAACGGAATCAGCTAGAGACCTGAAATTCATACTGAAACTTGTCCGAGATTCGGTGCAAACAACGGTGTTTTTAAATTTCTCATACATTCAGTTTGGATTCTTGGAGAAAGCTTTCAATAGGGGTTCTTGATTTTAAAAAAATCCGTGGGCGTGACTAGGAAAGTGACGTCACGTCAGCGGTTGACGTCATAACGTTACAGTGGTGCAGAGGTAGAGCGTCGGCCTCTCGTATCAAAGGTCCCTGGTTCGAGTCCCGTGATGAGCGGGTCCTTTTGAGATTTTTCAACACAAAACGGCACGAGTACTGGTTAAGTCTCCAGGAAGCAGACATCGAGTGTGATTAATTTAAGCTTAAAGCTTGTTTCGCAATCGATGTAAAATAAATAAGTTTAAACTAAACTTTGGCGCCAAATCCCGATAATAATGTTCTATTTATCTTTTAGACTTACGGAGATAATGTTGGTGTTGCAAAATACTAGTTTCATCAATTGTTACGTTTTGGATCATGTTAGAATCGAAATAATATTATCAGCATTGTGTGTGGTCGGTTGGTAGTTCGGATGCAATTCTGCTCCTCTCCACTCATTCTATCCTGCGAAACCCTTAAGGTGTCGCCTTTCTAGTAGTGGAACAGAATTATTCTATTCTGTTCTATGGAACAAATGTCTATACGGTTATTGGGACACAATGTGTTGTAAAATTCAGCGATTTGTGGACAAAGAAATCGGTGAGAACGATTTCGCTGAAATTAGCCAACCTGATAGACCACAATGCGATCTAGGTCTGGGCGGTTTCGCTATATCAGGGGAAAATCTAGTTTCAGAGATTTTTAAGGTTAAAACCCGAAAAATCGACATTTTGACTACATATTAATGTAGATCTCGCACTAGCAAAAAACGGATTCAGCTAGAGACCTGAAATTCATACTGAAACTTGTCCAATATCCAGTACAAACAACGGTGTTTTTAAATTTCTCATACATTTAGTTTTGATAGTTGGAGAATGCTTTTAATAGGGGCTCTTGAATCAAATATTTTCACGTGACCAAATACTTGGAAAGTGACGTCACGTCAGCACTTCAGCGGTATGACGTCATAACGTTATCGCTTTGGCGCCAAAACCAATAGTATGGTGTGTTTATCTTTTAGACTTTCGGAAATAATTTTGGTGTTGCCAAAAAACCTTGAGTGTCATCAATTGTTACGTTTTGAATCATGTGAGAATTGAAATTACATATTCATAACATATATATTTAGTATTGCGTGTGGCCAGTTGGTAGTTCGGTATAATTATGTTCCTCTTCACTCATTCTATCCCGCGAAACCCTTAAGGTGTCGCCTATCTAGTATAGAATGAGTGTAGTGGAACAGAATTATTCTATTCTGTTCTATGGAACAAATGTCTATACGGCTATTGGGACACAATGTGTTGTAAAATTCAGCGATTTGGGGACAAAGAAATCGGTGAGAACGATTTCGCTGAAATTCCCCACACTTATAGAACTCAATGTGATCTAGGTCTGGGCGTGTTTGTTATATCTGGGAAAAATCTAGTTTCAGTGATTTTTTAGGTTAAAACCCGAAAAATCGACATGGTGACTACATATTTCTGTATATCTCGCAACAGCAAATAACGGAATCAGCTAGAAACCTGAAATTCAACCTAAAACTTGTCCGAGATCCAGTGCAAACAACGGTGTGTTTAGATTTCTCATACATTCAGTTTGGATTCTTGGAGAAAGCTTTCAATAGGGGTTCTTGATTTTAAAAAAATCTGTAGGCATGACTAGGAAAGTGACGTCACGTCAGCGGTTGACGTCATAACGTTACAGTGGTGCAGAGGTAGAGCGTCGGCCTCTCGTATCAAAGGTCCCTGGTTCGAGTCCCGTGATGAGCGGGTCCTTTTGAGATTTTTCCACACAAAACGGCACGAGTACTGGTTAAGTCTCGGAAGCAGACATCGAGTGTGAGTAATCTAAGCTAAAAGCTTGTTTCGCAATCGATGTAAAATAAATAAGTTTAAACTAAACTTGGGCGCCAAATCCCGATAATAATGTTCTATTTATCTTTTAGACTTACGGAGATAATGTTGGTGTTGCAAAATACTAGTTTCATCAATTGTTACGTTTTGGATCATGTTAGAATCGAAATAATATTATCAGCATTGTGTGTGGTCGGTTGGTAGTTCGGATGCAATTCTGCTCCTCTCCACTCATTCTATCCTGCGAAACCCTTAAGGTGTCGCCTTTCTAGTATAGAATGAGTGTAGTGGAACAGAATTATTCTATTCTGTTCTACGGAACAAATGTCTATACGGCTATTGGGACACAATGTGTTGTAAAATTCAGCGATTTGAGGACAAAGAAATCGGTGAGAACGATTTCGCTGAAACTAGCCACACTGATAGACCACAATGCGATCTAGGTCTGGGCGGTTTCGTTATATCTGGGAAAAATCTAGTTTTAGATATTTTTAAGGTTAAAACCCGAAAAATCGACATTTTGACTAAATATTTCTGTAGATCTCGTTCCAGCAAATAACGGAATCAGCTAGAGACCTGAAATTTAAACTGAAACTTGTCAAAGATCCAGTGCAAACAACGGTGTTTTTAAATTTCTCATACATTTAGTTTTGATAGTCGGAGAATGCTTTTAATAGGGGCTCTTAAATCAAATATTTTCACGTGACCAAATACTTGGAAAGTGACGTCACGTTCAGCACTTCAGCGGTATGACGTCATAACGTTATCGCTTTGGCGCCAAAACCAATAGTATGGTGTGTTTATCTTTTAGACTTGCGGAAATAATTTTGGTGTTGCCAAAAAACCTTGAGTGTCATCAATTGTTACGTTTTGAATCATGTATATATAGAATGAGTGTAGTGGAACAGAATTATTCTATTCTGTTCTATGGAACAAATGTCTATACGGCTATTGGGACACAATGTGTTGTAAAATTCAGCGATTTGAGGACAAAGAAATCGGTGAGAACGATTTCGCTGAAATTAGCCACACTGATAGACCACAATGCGATCTAGGTCTGGGCGGTTTCGTTATATCTGGGAAAAATCTAGTTTTAGATATTTTTAAGGTTAAAACCCGAAAAATCGACATTTTGACTACATATTTCTGTAGATCTCGTACCAGCAAATAATGGAATCAGCTAGAGACCTGAAATTTAAACTGAAACTTGTCAAAGATCCAGTGCAAACAACTGTGTTTTTAAATTTCTCATACATTTAGTTTTGATAGTTGGAGAATGCTTTTAATAGGGGCTCTTGAATCAAATATTTTCACGTGACCAAATACTTGGAAAGTGACGTCACGTTCAGCACTTCAGCGGTATGACGTCATAACGTTACAGTGGTGAAGAGGTAGAGCGTCGGCCTCTCGTATCAAAGGTCCCTGGTTCGAGTCCCGTGATGAGCGGGTCCTTTTGAGATTTTAATGATTTAATTTTGAGATAATAATGTTCTATTTATCTTTTAGACTTACGGAGATAATTTTGGTGTTGCAAAATACTAGTTTCATCAATTGTTACGTTTTGGATCATGTTAGAATCGAAATAATATAATCAGCATTGTGTGTGGTCGGTTGGTAGTTCGGATGCAATTCTGCTCCTCTCCACTCATTCTATCCCGCGAAACCCTTAAGGTGTCGCCTTTCTAGTAATGAGTGTAGTGGAACAGAATTATTCTATTCTGTTCTATGGAACAAATGTCTATACGGCTATTGGGACACAATGTGTTGTAAAATTCAGCGATTTGTGGACAAAGAAATCGGTGAGAACGATTTCGCTGAAATTAGCCACATTGATAGAACTCAATGTGATCTAGGTCTGGGCGGTTTCGTTATATCTGGGAAAAATCTAGTTTCAGAGATTTTTAAGGTTAAAACCCGAAAAATCGACATTTTGACTACATATTTCTGTAGATCTCGTACTAGCAAAAAACGGAATCAGTTAGAGACCTGAAATTCATACTGAAACTTGTCCGAGATCCAGTGCAAACAACGGTGTGTTTAGATTTCTCATACATTCAGTTTGGATTCTTGGAGAAAGCTTTCAATAGGGGTTCTTGATTTTAAAAAAATCTGTGAGCGTGACTAGGAAAGTGACGTCACGTCAGCGGTTGACGTCATAACGTTACAGTGGTGCAGAGGTAGAGCGTCGGCCTCTCGTATCAAAGGTCCCTGGTTCGAGTCCCGTGATGAGCGGGTCCTTTTGAGATTTTTCCACACAAAACGGCACGAGTACTGGTTAAGTCTCCAGGAAGCAGACATCGAGTGTGAGTAATCTAAGCTTAAAGCTTGTTTCGCAATCGATGTAAGATAAATAAGTTTAAACTAAACTTGGGCGCCAAATCCCGATAATAATGTTCTATTTATCTTTTAGACTTACGGAGATAATTTTGTTGTTGCAAAATACTAGTTTCATCAATTGTTACGTTTTGGATCATGTTAGAATCGAAATAATAGTATCAGCATTGTGTGTGGTCGGTTGGTAGTTCGGGTGCAATTCTGCTCCTCTCCACTCATTCTATCCTGCGAAACCCTTAAGGTGTCGCCTTTCTAGTAAGAATTGAAATTACATATTCATAACATATATTTAGTATTGCGTGTGGCCAGTTGGTAGTTCGGTATAATTCTGCTCCTCTTCTCTCATTCTATCCCGCGAAACCCTTAAGGTGTCGCCTATCTAGTATAGAATGAGTGTAGTGGAACAGAATTATTCTATTCTGTTCTATGGAACAAATGTCTATACGGCTATTGGGACACAATGTGTGGTAAAATTCAGCGATTTGTGGACAAAGAAATCGGTGAGAACGATTTCGCTGAAATTCCCCACACTTATAGAACTCAATGTGATCTAGGTCTGGGCGTGTTCGTTATATCTGTGAAAAATCTAGTTTCAGTGATTTTTTAGGTTAAAACCCGAAAAATCGACATTTTGACTACATATTTCTGTAGATCTCGCACCAGCAAATAACGGAATCAGCTAGAAACCTGAAATTCAACCTAAAACTTGTCCGAGATCCAGTGCAAACAACGGTGTGTTTAGATTTCTCATACATTCAGTTTGGATTCTTGGAGAAAGCTTTCAATAGGGGTTCTTGATTTTAAAAAAATCTGTGGGCGTGACTAGGAAAGTGACGTCACGTCAGCGGTTGACGTCATAACGTTACAGTGGTGCAGAGGTAGAGCGTCGGCCTCTCGTATCAAAGGTCCCTGGTACGAGTCCCGTGATGAGCGGGTCCTTTTGAGATTTTTCCACACAAAACGGCACGAGTACTGGTTAAGTCTCCAGGAAGCAGACATCGAGTGTGAGTAATCTAAGCTTAAAGCTTGTTTCGCAATCGATGTAAAATAAATAAGTTAAACTAAACTTGGGCGCCAAATCCCGATAATAATGTTCTATTTATCTTTTAGACTTACGGAGATAATGTTGGTGTTGCAAAATACAAGTTTCATCAATTGTTACGTTTTGGATCATGTTAGAATCGAAATAATATTATCAGCATTGTGTGTGGTCGGTTGGTAGTTCGGATGCAATTCTGCTCCTCTCCACTCATTCTATCCTGCGAAACCCTTAAGGTGTCGCCTTTCTAGTATAGAATGAATGTAGTGGAACAGAATTATTCTATTCTGTTCTATGGAACAAATGTCTATACGGCTATTGGGACACAATGTGTTGTAAAATTCAGCGATTTGTGGACAAAGAAATCGGTAAGAACGATTTCGCTGAAATTCCCCACACTTATAGAACTCAATGTGATCTAGGTCTGGGCGTAATCGTTATATCTGTGAAAAATCTAGTTTCAGTGATTTTTTAGGTTAAAACCCGAAAAATCGACATTTTGACTACATATTTCTGTAGATCTCGCACCAGCAAATAACGGAATCAGCTAGAAACCTGAAATTCAACCTAAAACTTGTCCGAGATCCAGTGCAAACAACGGTGTGTTTAGATTTCTCATACATTCAGTTTGGATTCTTGGAGAAAGCTTTCAATAGGGGTTCTTGATTTTAAAAAAATATGTGGGCGTGACTAGGAAAGTGACGTCACGTCAGCGGTTGACGTCATAACGTTACAGTGGTGCAGAGGTAGAGCGTCGGCCTCTCGTATCAAAGGTCCCTGGTACGAGTCCCGTGATGAGCGGGTCCTTTTGAGATTTTTCCACACAAAACGGCACGAGTACTGGTTAAGTCTCCAGGAAGCAGACATCGAGTGTGAGTAATCTAAGCTTAAAGCTTGTTTCGCAATCGATGTAAAATAAATAAGTTAAACTAAACTTGGGCGCCAAATCCCGATAATAATGTTCTATTTATCTTTTAGACTTACGGAGATAATGTTGGTGTTGCAAAATACAAGTTTCATCAATTGTTACGTTTTGGATCATGTTAGAATCGAAATAATATTATCAGCATTGTGTGTGGTCGGTTGGTAGTTCGGATGCAATTCTGCTCCTCTCCACTCATTCTATCCTGCGAAACCCTTAAGGTGTCGCCTTTCTAGTATAGAATGAGTGTAGTGGAACAGAATTATTCTATTCTGTTCTATGGAACAAATGTCTATACGGCTATTGGGACACAATGTGTTGTAAAATTCAGCGATTTGAGGACAAAGAAATCGGTGAGAACGATTTCGCTGAAATTAGCCACACTGATAGACCACAATGCGATCTAGGTCTGGGCGGTTTCGTTATATCTGGGAAAAATCTAGTTTTAGATATTTTTAAGGTTAAAACCCGAAAATTCGACATTTTGACTAAATATTTCTGTAGATCTCGTACCAGCAAATAACGGAATCAGCTAGAGACCTGAAATTTACACTGAAACTTGTCAAAGATCCAGTGCAAACAACGGTGTTTTTAAATTTCTCATATATTTAGTTTTGATAGTTGGAGAATGCTTTTAATAGGGGCTCTTGAATCAAATATTTTCACGTGACCAAATACTTGGAAAGTGACGTCACGTTCAGAACTTCAGCGGTATGACGTCATAACGTTACAGTGGTGCAGAGGTAGAGCGTCGGCCTCTCGTATCAAAGGTCCCTGGTTCGAGTCCCGTGATGAGCGGGTCCTTTTGAGATTTTTCCACACAAAACGGCACGAGTACTGGTTAAGTCTCCAGGAAGCAGACATCGAGTGTGATTAATTTAAGCTTAAAGCTTGTTTCGCAATCGATGTAAAATAAATAAGTTTAAACTAAACTTGGGCGCCAAATCCCGATAATAATGTTCTATTTATCTTTTAGACTTACGGAGATAATTTTGGTGTTGCAAAATACTAGTTTCATCAATTGTTACGTTTTGGATCATGTTAGAATCGAAATAATAGTATCAGCATTGTGTGTGGTCGGTTGGTAGTTCGGGTGCAATTCTGCTCCTCTCCACTCATTCTATCCTGCGAAACCCTTAAGGTGTCGCCTTTCTAGTATAAAATGAGTGTAGTGGAACAGAATTATTCTATTCTGTTCTATGGAACAAATGTCTATACGGCTATTGGGACACAATGTGTGGTAAAATTCAGCGATTTGTGGACAAAGAAATCGGTGAGAACGATTTCGCTGAAATTCCCCACACTTATAGAACTCAATGTGATCTAGGTCTGGGCGTAATCGTTATATCTGGGAAAAATCTAGTTTCAGTGATTTTTTAGGTTGAAACCCGAAAAATCGACATTTTGACTACATATTTCTGTAGATCTCGCACCAGCAAATAACGGAATCAGCTAGAAACCTGAAATTCAACCTAAAACTTGTCCGAGATCCAATGCAAACAACGGTGTGTTTAGATTTCTCATACATTCAGTTTGGATTCTTGGAGAAAGCTTTCAATAGGGGTTCTTGATTTTAAAAAAATCTGTGGGCGTGACTAGGAAAGTGACGTCACGTCAGCGGTTGACGTCATAACGTTACAGTGGTGCAGAGGTAGAGCGTCGGCCTCTCGTATCAAAGGTCCCTGGTTCGAGTCCCGTGATGAGCGGGTCCTTTTGAGATTTTTCCACACAAAACGGCACGAGTACTTGTTAAGTCTCCAGGAAGCAGATATCGAGTGTGAGTAATCTAAGCTTAAAGCTTGTTTCGCAATCGATGAAAAATAAATAAGTTTAAACTAAACTTGGGCGCCAAATCCCGATAATAATGTTCTATTTATCTTTTAGACTTACGGAGATAATGTTGGTGTTGCAAAATACTAGTTTCATCAATTGTTACGTTTTGGATCATGTTAGAATCGAAATAATATTATCAGCATTGCGTGTGGTCGGTTGGTAGTTCGGATGCAATTCTGCTCCTCTCCACTCATTCTATCCTGCGAAACCCTTAAGGTGTCGCCTTTCTAGTAAAGACAGATGGAGGAATAATGTATATAGACAGATTGATTTTAAATTAACGAAAAGAGGGTAACCGTATAGATAGGTTGAGGATAAACATATTCAGGATAAACGGTTAGACAGATAAAGGTTAAATGTATAGACAGTTGGAGGTTAAATGTATTGGCATATGGAATGTATGCATAAAAGTAGTTAGAGGATAAACATTAAGCCAGATGAAAGTAAATTTTAAAGTCAGATGGAGGTTAAATATATACCGAAGGATGCAGCATTAACTGATAGGCAACATGTAAAAATATTTTCAAATAAAGGATAAACAGATAGACCGAATGAGGATTTAAAGATAGACAAAGAGTAAACATATTTAAAGATGAAGGATAAACAGATAGACCGATGGAGGGTTAAAAGATAGACAAAGGGTAAACATATATTAAGTTTGAAGGATAAACAGATAGAACAATGGAGGGTTAAAAGATAGACAAAGGGTAAACATATTAAGTTTGAGGGATAAACAGATAGACAAAGCATATAAATATTTACAAATAAAAGATAAACAGCAGGGTTTAAAGATAGACAAAGGGTAAACATATTTAAAGATGAAGGATAAACAGATAGACCGATGGAGGGTTAAAAGATAGACAGAGGGTAAACATATATTAAGTTTGAGGGATAAACAGATAGAACGATGGAGGGTTAAAAGATAGACAAAGCATAAAAGTAATTAAAGATGAAGGATAAACAGACAGACCGATGCAGGGTTAAAAGATAGACAAAGGGTAAACATATTTAAAGAAGAAGGATAAACAGATAAGACTGATGGAGGGTTAAAAGATAGACAAAGCATAAACATATTTAAAGATGAAGAATAAACAGATAGATTGATGGAGGTTTAATATATTTAAAGATGAAGGATAAACAGATAGACCGATGAAGGGTTAAAAGCTAGACAAAAGGTAAACATATTTAAATATGAAGGATAATCATATAGACAGACAGAGGGTAAACATAGAGACAGATAGGGGGTAAACATATAGACAGATAGAGGGTAAACATATAGACAGATAAAGTGTAACACATAGACGGATAGAGGGTAAACATATAGACAGACAATCAATGTATAGACAGATGGAGGGTAAACATATCGACAGATAGAGGATTACCATACAGACAGATAGAGGGTAACCATATAGACAGATGGAGGGTACAGACAGACAGTAAATGTATAGACAGATAGAGTGACAGAAAGCGGGTTTACATAGACAGATATAGGGTAAACATATAGACAGATAGAGGGTAAACATATAGACAGAAAGCGGGTTAACACAGACAGATAGAGGGTAAACATATAGACAGACCGTGTTCCCACTCACGTGAAATGTTACGTAAATTACGTAAACAAATTCACTTTCACGGATGTACTTTAGGCCGTATGCGAGATTGTGTGTAAGAAAACGCTGCGTATATTCATTTAGGTGCTGATTATGATATTTAAATAACCGAATCAAATATTTAACGAAATAATTATATATCTTATTCATACAAAACGTATAGGGAGTTGGTGATATTTCGTTTATTTTTTTTGGCCCTATTTCGTCTAGTCAATTTAACCGCGTGTTAGAAGAAAACAAAATGGCGGATGATTCAAATTTTTCGCTGATGTGATTCATTTTTTTGTGACTAATTCAATGTTAAATATGATTTATTTAATCGTTGCAATAGCTGTTTATGATGTTAACATCATGATAACGTTGATTGCACCGGTCAGATAAATGTGAAAGGAAACTACTTATTGAAGACCGTACTCAAGAAGCATGCATAACAAAACCGTCCGCTAGATGATGTCGATTGAAAAGTTTAGAAATAAACTTACTTGATAAAATTATCTAGCTAGTATGTAAGCCTTATTTCAACAGACAGCGACTTATTAATAATGAGGCAACAAGGAATAGATAGTGATGAGGTCATACAGAGGGCTTTACATAAATGTAAAATGTAGACAATTATGAATAAGTGTTACTTCTGTTATGATTGAAATGTGTTATAGTGCAGATAATTTGATCAAAGTTAATACAGTCTCAACCATGTGCTTGTTTTCTTATTATATTTTATCATGAAAAATTTGCCTTCGAATGTTCATACCCCCTGAAATTAAATCTTACCCCCAGATTTTCAACCCAAGGGGTAAGTTTACCCTTATAAAAAAAATGTGAGTGGGAACACCTGATAGAAAGAGGGACAACATATAGACAAATCTACACCAAAGATATCCTGAGCCTCTTGCAATAACCTGCAAAACAAGGCAATATACAGCAGATTGATTAGAACTCTTTAGGGAAATACCATTAACCCTTTCCCTCATATAGGCGGATTTTTGAAAATGAGCAATTTCTCCTTTTGCCACAATGTTTTCCACATTTAGTCATAGGTTATCCATTCAATTATAGAGATTTTCTATTTTTTGACAAAATACGTTCAAAGTCGTCTGCTGCAGAATTCTAGTATGAGGGAAAGTGTTAAAAGATTCAAACTTCATTTAGTGTGATAACAATTTATTTCATTTGTTAGTTTGATATGTCTTTCAGTTAGAAGTTCCATATGCAATTTTTGCCTTAATTTCCTGGGTTCTTTATACAGTTTTTTTATTTTTTATTTTTTTTTAATTTTTTCACAGAACGAAAAGCGTGTCAGCTTGAATTTGTTTTCTGCAGGTAAAATCAAAAGAAACAAGAGATGTTTGTCAAACATTATACCAACCCCCCCCCCCCCCCCCACAACCTGAGCGCCATGTTGTCAGGAATATTTGGACAATTGAATCAAATATGCATGGACCGAAATGCCAGCTGATTTGTCATTTCACATTGGATGTCTATGAGTTAGTTTTAAGATTATGAACAATGTTCATTCAAAGTTTGAGGATGGTAGATACAGTTCTTAATCACATTGTGATGATGGCTGTTATTTGCAGATAAACATGTATTCTCCAGGTCCAGGCATTGTTGATTATCACGTTTTCATGGTCACTGTGACCTTGACCTTTGACCCAATGACCTCAAAATAAATAGGGTTCATCTACTGGTAATACCCAACCTCCAAGTCAAGTTTAAGGACCCTAGGTCCAGGCATTGTTGAGTTATCCCTGGGACTATCTTAAAAAAGGTTTTGTGTTCAAGGTCACTGTGACCTTGACCTTTGACCCAATGACCTCAAAATAAATAGGGTTCATCTACTGGTCAGGCCTAACATCCAAGTGAAATTTGATGACCCTAGGTCTAGGCATTATTGAGTTATCACTCGGACAAGCTTAAAAAATGTTTTTGTGTTCATGGTCACTGTGACTTTGACCTTTGACCCAATGACCTAAAAAAAATAGGGTTCATCTATTGGTCAGGCCTTACCTCCAAATTAAGTTTGAGGACCCTACGTCCAGGCATTGTTGAGTTATCCCTGGGACTAGCTTAAAAAAGGTTTTTGTGTTCAAGGTCATTAAGACCTTGACCTATGATTTAATGACTTCGAAATAAAGAGGGTTCATCTACTGGTCAGGCCTAACAGCCAAGTCAAGTTTGAGGACCCTAGGTCCAGGCATTGTTGAGTTATCACTTGGACAAGCTTAAAAAAGGTTTTAATGTTCAAAGTCACTGTGACCTTGACATTTGACCCGATGACCTCAAAATAAATAGGATTCATCTACTGGTCAGGCCCAACCTCCATGTTAAGTTTGAGGACCATAGGTCAAGGTATTGTTGAATTATTACTCGGACAAGCTTTGGTCTACGGACGGACAGACCAACCGACCAACCGACCGACAGACATGTGCAAAGCAATATACCCCTCTTCTTCGAAGAGGGCATAATAAGAATTCTCATATAAAATAGTTACTTATAAATTTCATATAACAATTATGATAGTTTAAACTCAATGTTCTCGAAACTATTAAAGTTGTGTTTATGGTGATTTCTGGACACAAATATGTAACACAATATAGGTAGTGACAAAATATATATGACACCATTTTATAATAAAAATATTATTATAATCTCCCATTTTCCTACAGATATTTCTAATCCCCATTAATTTTTATAAATCTTCATTATATATGCAAGTACCTCCAATTAACATGACACCATGGAGGAAAGCCATCACAACTTCTTATCATAGATAATCCCACCTTGGCTTTAAATGTATTTTCGTTTTTAAAACTTCTATTGCTTGTTTGTTTGTATGATCCACTTTCAATATTTTTTCTGTTATCTCACAGCATTTCTTGGGTAAGGTACCAGTACTACTGGTTCATTTATCCTGATACTAGCGAGTCAGTAGTAATGCTAACCCTACAACCCTGAGTGCCAAGGAGAGAAAGCCATTACTACCACTTATAAAGTCTTTGATATGACCAATCTAATTCTGTGCTAGCTGAACCAATGAAAGAGTGTTAAAATGAACTAATGTGTCGCTTGCCAATAACCCATGAAGGGAACAGAAACAAAAAACAGAATGACAAATGAAGAAGAAGAGATCATTAAGTTTCATCCAATCAAGGCAGGTAACAAAACATATTAACCAATATATATATCAATGTCGATGTCAAAGAAAGGTTCAACAAATTAATTAAATAAATATTATTACACTTACACATCTGAATGTATGATATGCTTCTTCTTTTTTCTTATTTCTTATTGGCTGACCATCATCACCAACAATAAATTCATCAAGTTCTACAACATAGATAATGTCAGAATTCACTTCTCTGTTCTGCATATTACAACTAGAACTTCTATATAAGAAACAATTACGTCATCTTCAGCTCATCTATATTAGGATGTAATTAAGCCTGACCTCGCTGTATGTAACTTTTACCCTTTCCCACATACAACAAATATGCAGCAGACGCCTTTGAAAACATAGCGACAAAAACGTAACAAATCTCAATAAATGATAGCTTAATTGTTAAGTTCATCATGAGCAATTTCTCCTTTGGCCACAATGTTTTCAAAGGTCGTCTGCTGCTATTGTGACAAAATGCGTCTGCAGGTAGGAAACGGTTAAAACAACATTTCGGTCTTATGTTATTCATGACCAAACTACAATTGTAAACAATGTAGAGTAACAACGCCCCCTGGCAGCCATATTTGAAGTCCAATCGACATGGCTTGAAGGAATCTGATAGAGTCACCGAAGGAATATTTCTACAAAATTATTTGAAAATCGGACTGACACTTTCGGAGGAGAAGACTTTTTTAAGTTTTCACTATAGCCATATAAGGCAAAATAGCCCCGCCACCTGGCCTCTATGTTGTTCGACCAATCAACATGGCTTGAAGGAATTTGATAGAGGGTCACCCAAGGAACATTTGTACACAATTATTTGAAAATCAGCCATACACTTTTGGAGGAGAAGATTTAAAGTTTTCACTATATCCATATAAGGCAAAATAGACCCCCCCCCCCCTGACCGCCATGTTTTTTGACCAATCAACATGGCTTGAAGGAATCTAATGGGGATATCCAAGGAACATTTATACAAAATTATTTGAAAATTGGCCAAGCAGTTTTGGAGGAGAAGAATTTCATTTTGTTTTCTTTCAGTTGTCATGGAAACCAGAATTCTGCATGGATCCAAACAATTTGAGGGAATTTAGGAGAGGACATTGAGAGAATACTTCCCATGAAGTTTCATTGCCATTGACCAAGATGTAAGGGAGGAGACATTATGACGCAATAGCAGCAGACGACTTTTGAAAACACTGTGGCCAAAGGTGAGATTGCTCATATTAAAAGAGTAATTTCTTCTTCGGTCACAATGTTTTCAACTTTATTTAATAATTAATCTATCTTTAATGGAGATTTTTCAGGTTTTTGTCAATATGTTTTAAAAGTCGTCTGCTGCAGATTTGTTGTATGTGGGAAATTGTTTAAGGTTCTTTGTGTCAGACAAAAGAAATAACATAAATGTACCATCTTCTTCCTCAGAACCCTCAACAGCGAGAGCTTTTCCTTACATCTCCGGGCGAGTCATTCTTGATCGCGCATCTTCATTTTCATCTTCCTCGTCATCATCGCCTTCAGATAACTCATTAGCAATTCTTTCCTGTTCAATGGCCTTGGCTACTTCCTTGTCACTTTCTTCATCATCAGACAGAATTCTCTTGATACGCTTTAATTTCTTCGCCATAAAGAAATATTAAAAAATGCTGCTATGTTGATTAGCATTTACAGAAGTCATGGTATCAAAGGTTGATTCTTAGACATATTTCAAAAAGACTCAAATTCATAAGATACCTGAAAATCTACGATTTCAACGTGCTCCTAGTCCCATCATGTCACATGATGAAAGCAAGTACAGGATAATCGATATCAATATCTTTGTCAATCAATCTTAAAAGGTGCGAGCAAACATAATATAAATCAAAAGTACCAAAACAGGACAGGCTGCATAGATCTGCTAACACTGATACCAATGACAGGCTGACAACATAAACTCCCCTTGTACGCATTCCAGGTGAGCTTAAATTAGACCTTTAACCGGAGCTAGCAATGCAAGTGTTAAAGACAAAAAGTAAAATAACATAACTTTAACGTTGAGCTTAACACTATTGTAACAAGAGGCCCAAGAGGGCCAGTATCGCTCCACAGCCATTAGGCAAACATTAAATCTCCAAACAGCCCCGCCCCCTGATGGCCATATTTTTTAACCAATCAACAATGGCTTGAAGGAATCTGATAGAGGGTCACCCTAGGAACATTTCTACATAATTATTTGAAAATCAGCTCGACACTTTCGGAGCAGAAGAGCCAATTTTCAAAAACTTTAGCCATCTTTGAGACAATTGTTCTCTTTTTTATTATAACCACATTGAAGGAACCTGAAACACACATATTCTTTGATAAAACAATTATGGAGAAAATAGACAGTGAATGTGCAAATTAAAATTTATCAAAGAAGACAAAAGTATGAATATTTCTTAATTTCAAGCTGTGTTTTCAAAAGGAGGTATACTACAGATAAATGTATCTTTATGTGGGAAACACTTAGTTTGTTACAATTGTAAGTTGTTCATTTCCAACGTATGATCTCACTGCATTCTGGCTTGCTCATTCTGGCAAGTAAAATTCTTTATTTTAATAGCTTAACTCTACATTTTTTTATTCCTACATGTTTTCTAGAAGTTATTTAATTATGTTGTTTTTGTTGTTGTTGTTGTGAAAACCGACTTGACAAGACTATATTTTTTTATTTTAAGTGTGAAAACGACAAACGTAAAATCGCTTAACAACGTATACGGAAAATCATGTCCGAATATACGTCTACCTTTTATGCTATTTTGATCTCAGGACATTTTGATTTGTAATGTTGATAGGACTATTTAATGAATAGGTTCATTGGAAGTGGACATAAATTTGTATGTAAACATCTAACCTTACTGTTTAGCGGTCGAAAAAAGCTCATTCAACTCTTTTTTTTAAAAACGATATTCATAAACCAAAATCGCAATGTCTTGACACTGTGTTGCAATCGCAACTCCTTGACACCGTGCTGCGATTGGCTGTTTATAATTAGGTCACATGATCGGCGCTAAAACATTTTGTTTAAATTTCCACTTTCTTTAATTACTCTATGTCAACAGTTTGACATTAGATCTATACACAAACACGATACACGCGAAAAATTGGGTTCAGTTATTGTTCAGGTGTAGCGTGTACTGAGGTGACCAGTTAATTTATGCAGAAAAGTATTGATTTTTCAACTCGGAGTAGACCACTTGATTAATTTATGATCTTATATCTGCGTCCCTTTCAAACTAACAAAAACGAAGAAGCTATGTCCAATTCTCAAAATCAACCAAAAATCATGATTTTTATCCCAATAAGAAGTTCACACTCAGCATCTCCTGCATACAAGGTGAAGAAGGGTATTAGATGAAACTTTATTCCAAATTTGAAAGCCCTACTAGCACCGGTTCTTATTGAGAAAAAGTAAAAGAACGAAACTTTAACGTTGATCTAATCGTAAAAATAAAATAACAGAAATTAAAAAAAAAAATACAAATGTTTGACTCAAAAATCGTTTATCATTATCTACGTCCCTGATATGTTGAAGTACTTTATTTATGAAATGTGTGTTCACAATTTGAAATTAATTTAACAAAAAATGAAGAAGCAATATCCAATTCTAAAAATACGCCAAAATTCACAAAAAGATTATTTATTTTACCCCTAAAATATAAGGTCAGATTCAGCACCTTTAGCATACAATGTGAAGAAGGGTATTATATGTAACTATATTCCAAATATGAAAGCCCTAGAACCAGTACTTATTTAGAAAAGTAAAAAAAAAAAAAAAAATTAACGTTGAGCTAAACGCAAAGTTCAAAAATACAAGAAATTTTGAAAACAAAAAATATCTAAATGGTTGACCCAAAAACCCGTTTGATATGTTGAATTCGTAGAATATAATGTCTAGTTCATTTCCGTTTTTTTTTTTTTTTTTAATTTATTTCTTGTGTTTTTGAAATTTGCGTTCAGCTCAACGTTAAAGTATTGTTATGCCCCCAGAATCACCGATTCGGTGGGCATCTAGTTTTTGGCCTGTCTGTCTGTCTCTGTGTCTATCTGTCGAAAAAAACTTTAACCTTGACCACTACTTTTGAACCATAACAGGTACGGCTACCATATTTCACATGTGTATATCTTGTGAGATTACCTTTCTGTCAGTACCAAAATATATGACCTTGCGACCTTGACCTTTGACCTACATTTTGAAAACTTCTTTGTCTGTGGCAAAGAAAACTTTAACCTTGACCACTACTTTTGAACCGTAACAGGTACGGCTTTCATATTTCACATGTGTATTTCTTGTGACATGACCTTTCTGTCAGTACCAAAATTGTTCACTTTACGACCTTGACCTTTGACCTACATTTTGAAAACTTTAACCTTGACCACTTCTGTTGAACCGTAACAGGTACGGCTTCCATATTTCACATGTGTAATCCTTGTGACATGACCTTTCTGTCAGTACCAAAATGTTTGACCTTGCGACCTTCATCTTGACCTTTGACCTACATTTTGAAAACTTTAACCTTGACCACTACTTTTAAATATTAACAGGTACGGCTTCCATATTTCACATGTGTATTCCTTTTGACATGACCTTTCTGTCAGTATCAACATTTTTGACGTTGCGACCTTGACCTTGACCTTTGACCTACATTTTGAAAACTTTAACCTTGATCACTTCTTTTGAATATTAACAGGTACGGCTTCCATATTTCACATGTGTATTCCTTGTGACATGACCTTTCTGTCAGTACCAATAGTTTTGACCTTGACCATTACCTTCGACATAGATGTTGCCATTCGGGGGCATCAGTGTTTCACTAGCACATCTTGTTATTTTACGTTTTGTCTTTTACCCTTGCATTGATGGTCAAAGCGGGGGACGGTGAGACATTTAATTACGCGTTATTCTTGTTTATAAATATGCCATATTGGTGGTTTTTACCACTCTGATGGTGTCACTTGTCTGCGATTAATAACCCTTTCTCTCATACAGACGCATTTTGACGCTTCTGCAGCAGACGGCTTTTTTTTAAAACATAGTGACAAAAGAAGAAATTGCTCAATACGAGCAATTTAAATTCTCCTTTTGCTACAATATTTTCCACCTTTATTCATAGATTATCCATTCAACTATAAAGATTTTCTATTTTTTTGCCAAAATATGTTCAAAGTCGTCTGCTGCAAAATTGTTCTATGATGGAAAGTGTTAAGCCATAGGCAGTAACAAGGTAGAAGTAGAAACAGCTGATCAACTCAATTTCATCTTCTTTAGTACTAACAGCATAAAGTGTATGTACATTATTATCTAAAGATGAATGTTGGGGGGAAATCTTGGATGCTTCTTAATTTTATCTTCTGTGCATGTTAGAACAGTTTGAAGTCTAGAAAATTCATGTTGAAACTTAATTGATTCATTTACGACTGTTTTCTCTTTTCCTAATTATTGATACATTTAACACCAAACCCTGACACCTTGAACAATTATCGCCAATCAATTTCACAAAGCAATTAGATGTTAAATTTCTGCAATCAACTTTTGACCCTTCAATCGGTGGCTGCTTAAGACTGGCAACTTTGATTGTACTTTGATAATTTCAACTTTTCATTAATGAAAAAAGTACATGTTCTTTATACAAATCTCTTTTTCAGAAAACATCGAAGCAGAGAAAGCGACTGCAAGATTCCCCATCTACACCAGGTAACAGAAAGAAAACTGATAACAACAAGAGAAACATTTGTAAAACATCATGCCACCCCCCCCCCCCCCTCCCCCTCCCTCAAGTTTGAGGGCCATTGGTGCAGCCAATGTCGAGTTATCACTCGGACAAGCTTTTTAAGTTCAATGTCACTGTGACCTTGACCATTGACCCAATGACCTCAAAATCAATAGGGGTCATTTACTGGTCAGGCCCAGCCTCCATGTCAAGTTTGAGGGCCATGGGTGCATGCAATGTCACTCGGACTAGCTTTTCAGGTTCAAGGTCACTGTGACTTTGACCTTTGACCCAATGACCTCAAAATCAATAGGGAACATCTACTGGTCACCCCCAGCCTCCATGTTAAGTTTGAGGGCCATGGGTGCAGGCAATGTCGAGTTATCACTCGGACAAGCTTTTCGCTTTCAAGGTCACTGTGACCTTGACCTTTGACCCAATAATCTCAACATCAATAGAGTCATCTACAGGTCACCCCCAGCCTCCATCTCAAGTTTAAGGACCAAGGGTGCGGGCAATGTCGAGTTATCACTCGGACAACCTTTGACCTGATGACCTCAAATTGAATAGGAGTCATCTTCTGGTCATCCACAACCTCCAAGTCAAGTTTGAGGACCATAGGTTTTGAAAACATTGTGGCAAAAGGAGAAATTGCTCATGATAAAATTTATCAACTCAACTTTGAAATAATTGTATGATGAGCAATTTTTCTTTTTCCACAATGACTTAAATTCGTTTTGATAATTACACTTTCACATTCAGAGATTTTTTTTAAAAAATGTTTAGCCCAGATGTTCTGCAAATTTGTTGTATGTGGGAAAGGCTTAATAATGCTGCTATGTCATGTAGACCTTTTTATGAGCATTGATGCTCTTGGAAAAGGTAGGATATAGTTGCCCCTATTTCCTCTGAAACTTATAAAAAATAATTCAACTTGTTACTTGAGTCAAATAACTTAAGGCAACATTACAACATGATAGTGGGAAAGGACACTTTTTGCACATTACATGTATTAAGTCTTTATAATGTTCTGGTGTAGTGGTAGAGCGTCTACCATTTGATGCGGGAGGTCGCAGGTTCGATCCCCGGCCATGTCATACCAAAGACTTTTAAAATTATAGTAATGGCTGCCCTCCTTGGCACGCAGGGTTGCGGGATTATCGTTACGACTTACACGTTCGAGTCAGGATAAATGGACTAACAGTACTGGTAACTTACCCAGGAAACGCCGTGATATAACACGATACATGGACCCAGTAGTACTGGTAACTTATCCAGAAAACGCAGTGATATAACTAAACAATTGTCAGGTTGCAGGCAGAAGAAGGGAACCCATTAAATGGTAGGGAAACTTTTGTTTGATAAATACTGAAGAAAGGATACAATTGTGTGATCTTGTAAAACAAAGGCCTTTCATATTATAATGTTTTAAATTTTTAGTTATTTGCACTTTAACAGAATTAGTTAACCCATATGATTTTTATTTGCGTTGGACTGTTTGAAAATAGTTATCACTCGGACAAGCTTTACGCGTTCAAGGTCACTGTGACCTTGACATTTGACCAGATGATCTCAAAATCAATAGAGTTCGTCTACTGATAATCCCAAACCCCAAGTCAAGTTTGAGGACCATAGGTCAAGGCATTGTTGAGTTATCACTCGGACAAGCTTTGGTCTACCTACCGACCGACCGACCGACCGACCGACCAACCGACTGACATGTGCAAGGCAATATACCCCTCTTCTTCGAACGGGGCATAAAAAGTGTCTGGGTGAATGAGGGATCCCCAAATATGTAGATTTGTAAACAATAAGAAGCATAAGTTTAACAACATTGAACTATTGTGAGAGAAGGAGAATTTCAACTCTGTTAACAAAAGTTGTACAAAAAGCAATTTGAAAAAATGATAGGGTAAGATTATCCCTGTTACTCAATTAAACACTAAGGCAATCGTCTGAAAACAATTGGGTAAATACCGAATTCACTAAAAAAGTTATCTGTTTTGTTTTTTTGTCCAATGCAATCGCATGATACAACGTTCACTCTGTTCAATACAATTGGAACATTTAATAATAATTACTTCTTTATCTTGTTTATTTAAATAGGAAACCGTCGTGGTCGAGTAGTTAGCGTCAGTGATTTGAAACCGGGCGTCACGAGTTCGATCCCCAGTCGTGGCACGACGGTCATGGTGGAGTGCTCTTGGGCAAGGCACATTTTCTAGTCTAGTACTGGTGTGTTTACCCAGGGATCATGAATAAGTGAACTGTCGGCGTGATATAACTGTTATAATGTTGAAAGCGGCTTAAATTCAAATAAATAAATAAATTGTTTACCTGTTTTATACCAAACTATTTTGTACGCAACATCTTAATTGGCTGACGTAAATCTGAGCATACCTGAATGAACAGTCATAATATCTATATTCGAGTGTGCGAAGTTTATGTCTGGTTTTTAATCTGATTGGGCTGTTTTTTATAGACTAATAATATATGAGCAGGATTCTGCGAAACCTAACCTCAATGTTATCATTACACAAGTGGAAAAAAGCTGCCTGCCCATTCATGCTATGGGTACTCATCGATGATGCTTTCCATGAATTTTAAACATTGGCTAACATTTTAGAGGAAGATCGGACTGAGCGGATGAATCTACACTTTTGTAATTATAAATGCCTTGTGTTTGGTTTTCAAAGAGCGCTCCTCATATATTCTATCCTTTAACTGTATCTGATTGTTCAGATGCAATTAAATTAAATTTATAAGCTAAGAATTTAGAATTCTTTTTTTTTTTTAGCGAAAAGAGCACATTGTTCGAGTTGTATAGGTTTGGGCCTAGTTCTCTCAAAGCGGTTAAGATTAATGTAAATTTTTCCTGGGCAGTGCACTGTGGCTAGGATAAATACGACATGCAGCTTTAAAGAGAACTTTCTCCTATGCAGGCACATTTTAATGCATTTACAGCATATGACTAAGGCATTGTGGAAAAAAGAAAATTTGCTAGAAATTGGCAATTTCTTTTTTTACACAATGTTTTGAACTTTTTTTGATAATTGCTTTCATTTTAAGAGAATTTCCATACTTTTACCTGCATGTTACCAAAGTTATTTTGTCAATATTGTTGTAAGACTATGAGGGAAATCGCTAAAACAAATGGAAGTCTGAAAACCCCCAATAGCAGCCGGAGAACATGACAAGTGAGGAAGAGAATACCTACAGCTGAACTTTGATCTAACAGTAAACAGGATGTGTCTTTTGTGAATGATGTACTGTTAATATGACACAGAAATTAGGTTTTGCTCAGTGCAAGTAAAATGTCAAAAAGATTGTTCATGCTTTGCTCACTGGAGAACAAGGACAAATCTACATTAATCTTAACCGCTTTGAGAGAACTAGGCCCAAACCTATACATCGTCCTGTGTGCATAATCAACATTTTATCAACATGTTCTTTAAAAACACATCTCTTGACCATTTACCACATGTATACAACAAATCTGCAGCAGATTACTTTGAAAACATACCAGAAATATTTTGGAAACTCCATTTAAATGAAAGTACAATAATTGAATATAGTTGAAAACATGGGGACAAAAGGAGTAATTGCTCATTTTGAGCAATTTCTTTTCTTGTCGAGCCCTCTGCTGCAGAGGCGGTAGAAAGCGTCTATATGAGGGAATGGGTAAAGCTCCTGGGTTCAAAGTAACCAAACTTCACCGGAATTGTCCATTGGTGGTCCTATTTGAAAACTGCTTAAAGAATTACATTATTCCTGGATGTGGCATCGGAAAGGGGGGGGGGGGTGTTAAAAAAACTTTGAAACTATTGTCTTCTCAAACTGCAGGTTTGATTTTTAGACAATGAGACTGAATTTTACCTCAAGTTTACTTTTACAAAAGTTGATCAAGCCTGATTGATTGTTTGAAAATCAAGGCTGCCAAGAGGCAAAATTATTTTGATAGGTACATGTATCAAAATAACATTGCCCCAAGGACATGTACTTATAATGCATATTCATATTAAGTTGGAAAGCATTTAATTGCATTGATCAGAGTAATTTAATGTCCCTAATATATTGATTTCGTCTTAAAGATCACATTTTCAGGTGGCTCTCTTGTTATTTTACAAATTAAAAATACTTTGAAACTATTGTCTTCTCAAACTGCAGGTTTGATTTTTAGACAATGAGACTGAATTTTACCTCAAGTTTACTTTTACAAAAGTTGATCAAGCCTGATTGATTGTTTGAAAATCAAGGCTGCCAAGAGGCAAAATTATTTTGATAGGTACATGTATCAAAATAACATTGCCCCAAGGACATGTACTTATAATGCATATCATATTAAGTTGGAAAGCATTTAATTGCATTGATCAGAGTAATTTAATGTCCCTAATATATGGATTTCGTCTTAAAGATCACATTTTCAGGTGGCTCTCTTGTTATTTTACAAATTGTGAAGGCATATTTTTTAATCTTGCCAAATCTGCAATAAACATTAAACCAATTTATGACATTATTTTAAAAGGAAAATTCAGTTTTTGTAGGTATCCAGACTGTCAGCTTTGCTGCTTTCATTGTTTCCAGTTGTGATAAAACATATGGCCCTAATTATGTGTGATGCTAAATTATATTTTACGTGATTGGTCTGTAAAATACACATGTATTGTAAATTACAAAAATAGTTTTTTAGAAACATTTTGCACTTCTTTGAATATTTAATGCAATCTTATGTCAGTTCTACAATTTCTTATTAACCCATTCTCACATAAAACAAATCTGTAGCAGACTACTTCGAAAATGTTTTGACAAAAACCTAACAATGACTTTAAAAGATAGATTAAGTTGAAAACATTGTGTCCAAAGGAGAAATTGCTCAATTTGAGAAATTTCTCCTTTAGTCACAATGTTATCAAAAGTCGTCTGCTGCTATAGAGTCAAAATGCGACTATAGGTGGGAAAGGGTGTATCTGTTTAAGCATATTTGATAGTTTAAATGCCTTTCTATGATATACAAATCTCTGAGAAAGACAAAAATTCAATATCAATTGTAAATTGTCTCACAACATCCCCAGATACATCTATTATATTACTACATGTATTACTCCTTATAAAAGATGCTGAATGTGAGATGAACAGTAGTTTCTGTAGTCAAAGCTTAATAATATTATTTTAAATAATTAAGGCTAAACCCGCAGGGAAACCATATAGAACTTAAACCTTTCTGACATATAGACTCGTTCAATGCCTCTACAGCAGACGACTTTTGAAAACATTATGACAAGAGGAAAATTTGTTTAGAGGATCTTAGCAAAAATGTGAAAAATCTTCATAAATATGTTTAATTATTAACCCTTTCCCTCATATAGACGCTTTCTGACGCCTCTGCAGCAGACGGCTATTTGAAAACATAGTGACAAACGAAGAAATTGCACAAAACGTGCAATTTCTCCTTTTGCCACAATGTTTTCCACTTTTAGTCATAGGTTATCCATTCAATTATAAAGATTTTCTATTTTTGGCAAATCATGTTCAAAGATGTCTGCTGCAGAATTGTCGTATGAGGGAAAGGGTTAAAAAGAGATAATGGCAGTGTGGCAAAAAGGTGAAATTGTTAGTCATTAGCAGTTGCTCATTTTGCCACAATGTTTACACAAGTTGTCTGCTTCAAATGGTATTTGCATGGGTCTGCCGGTTTTTTGTTTTTAATTCAGATGAACAGCTTATGTGTAAATGGTTGTGAAATGATGTCAGTGGAGCTAGAAATAGATAATAGATGTTTTATATGAGATATAGAATTAGGCATTATCAGTCTTGATAATTTGAATACTTTATAAAAAGAATGCTTGTTTGCAGTCAAGTTTATTAACCTCATACAACAATTTTTCAGCAGATGACTTTGAACATATTTTGTAAAAAAAATAGAAAATCTCTATAATTGAATGTATAACCGGACTAAAAGTGAAAAACATTGTGACAATAGGAGAAATTGCTCGTTTCTTCTTTTGTCACTATGTTTTCAAAAAGCTGTCTACTGCAGAGGCACCAGAAACTCAAAGCGTTTATATGATGGAACGGGTTAAAAGATCCTCTGACATTCCCAGTACCCACATAACAAATCTGCAGCAGACCACTGCCAAAACAATTTTTAATCAAAAATATAGGAAATCTCTGTCAATGAAAGAACACTTATTATTATTGAATAAAGTTGAAAACATTGTGGCAAAAGGATAAATTGCTCATTATGAGCAATTTCTCCTTTTGCTGCAATGTTATTGAAAGTCTTCTCATTCAGAGATGTGTGAAAGGGTTAACAAAGAACTAATTGTCCTATTCTTGTTTATTGTTAAATGGTATTTGAAAATCTATTTATTATGATGATTTATCATAAATCAAGCACATTAATAAGTTTACGAAGATTAATAGAATATATACCCTGTTGAAAAAAAAGGTTGCATTTCCTAGTATTATACTTAATATTTAAAATTGGAGCATATCAGGGGATTTGATGATGTGAAATAACATACACATTGTCACTCACACTGAAATAATCATAACAGCAGCTACACTGTACTATCATAAGATACCATGCCATTTGCTGTGGTCTTGTTTAACCATGATTTCGTTGAAATCTAGTTTGTAGATTCGTGACATCTTTGGTATGGCTTGCAGGCGTCACACTTTCATTTCCGCTTAATACTTCAATTAAGAGATGATTTATTATTACCAAGCTTCACGGAAATATTTTTTTTTACAAATCAGGGTCACTGTTTGAAAAGTTTCTAAAATCAAATCACCTATGAAATTGTCACTATTGAAAAAAGGTTTCTTGGATATGTCATGCTTTACTTTTGTTACTTGTTATAATGTTTTCTACAGATGATTGCTGGCATGGTATCTACAGTCATCTGTTACAGTGACAGGATATCATCCCTTTCCCACCTCTAAGACACATTTTGACGCATCTGCAGCAGACGACCTTTTAAAACATTGTGACAAAATGAGAAATTGCTCAAAATGAGCAATTTCTCATTTTGCCACAACGTTTTCAACTTTTTTTTCAGTAATTATACCTACAATAATAGAGATTTTCCATATTTTTGAGTAGACATTTTTAAAGTCGTCTGCTGCAGATTTGTTGTATAGGGAAAGGGTTAAAGAAAAAAACAATGGATATCTACAAACCTCTTAGTTTTAGTTTTATTACATTTTAGTTTTATCCATGACTTATTGTTTGCTTCTAAAGTCTTTCACATGTTTATGAGATTTTATTTTCCTATGATATTGGCTTTTTGTATTTGTTGTGTAAATATATATATATGTTCCCATCTAAAATGTTTTCCATTTGAATAATTTTAAAGGGAGTATTTCCTCTGGTATTACATATTGCCTCACATCAATTAAGCGTTCTTCTGAAATAACACATTAAGTAATCTGCTTTAAAATCATATAAAATCCAACATGTTGCAAGAATTCAAAAGGTACATTGAAATAAAAAAAGGTATTGACTAACTTCAATTTGAGGTATATATGTATTTTCAGCTGGAATTATCATTTAGTTGATAAATAACTCGTTTTGAGTAATCTTTCAGTTTGATATATTCAAATGTTGTTAAAATTAGAGATTACTTTGCCATCTGTATAAGGGAAAGTGTGAAGTCTGTAATTATGTGACTTATCAACCAGGATTTGTTTCATGGTGCAGTGGCCCATCACTCCGTTATTGTTGGAGATGTCTTTTTTCTTCTTTATATGTAATAAGCGGAATGCCTTTGTAATTTATAAAGAAACTTTGCTGGTATTCAGTTATTCTTATTTATCCTTTCTCACATACAACACATCTGCAGTCGACGACTTTGAAAACATCTCTGCAAAATATTAAAAACCTTTTTGTTTTTTCAAAAATTGTTTGCTGTAGATGATTCTGCAGCAGGGAAAGGATTTAAGTTCAAAACCACTTGTTTGATTGGAATAATAATAAAAAATAACTAGAGAACTAAAACATTCTACACAAAAATAGTGCTTCTCGCTCATTAGAAATTAAAAAACTATTCAGTGCTAGCAAAGGTTTTTAAGGTATCAATTGATGCATATAAGTCTTTTAAATGATTCAATCTAATGTTTTTGTTAAAAGAGAAGCTGTGTTTAAAGAAAAGGACAGCTTGAATTGGTAAATGTATGAAATGCTTCAAGTAATTCGTGTTAAATTCGGAGAGAAACTTTACATGCTTTTATTAATAGTTAATTCTTTCCAACATACAACAAATCTATAGCATAAAACTGAAACTATCTATGCACAAATATTCAAACTCTTTAAATGAAAGGCCTATTATTATATAAAGTTGAACACATTTTGTCGCATTGTTTTTAAAAGTCATCTGCTGTAGAGGCATTTAGAAAGCATCTATATGTGGGAAAGGGTTTACCTTTCCTTGATTTCTTGATTTTATCCATGTCCAGGTACTATTAACCAGGTGCAATATTTTTAGTCATCCATGTTATTGAGAGAGAAAAAATTATTGATTTTCGTGGGGAAAAGGAGAACTTGCCCATTTTGTGCAATTTCTCCTTTTTCACACAATGTTTTATTGACCCTTACCCACATACAAAAATTCTGCAGCAGACAACTTTAAACGTATGTGTTCCTCTATTTTAAACCTCATGAAAGTTAGATTATTGAATAGAGTTGAAAACATTGTGGCAAAAGGAGAAATTGCTTGTTTTGAACAATTTATCATACTGTCACATTGTTGTCATCTACTGCAGAGGCATCATAAAGTGTCTGAATTAGGGACAGAGTTAAAATTGTCTGCTGCAGATGAGTCTAAGTTCGTCTGAATCCGATCAAGAGCTAAAGAAAACAGAAATTGAGATTTTAAAAAATGCACTTTTCTTATAGTACTTAATACACGGGTAGTATTTTATGTACAAGTCCAGAATTTGCCCATCCGGGAAAGTGATTGAACCCTTTCCCACCTGCAGACGCATTTTGAAGCAATAGCAGCAGATGAGCAATTTCCCCTTTGGCCACAATGTTTTCAACTTTATTTAACAATAAATCTTTTTTGGAGATTTTTCAGGTTTTTGTCACCATGTTTTCAAAGTCATCTGCTGCAGAATTGTTGTATGTGGGTAGGTGATTTAATGTACATTCTAGTCAGTATTGTCTTGTATAACAAACATTGTAGTTATCATTAAAAACTTGCATAATGTAGTCATGTTACACATTTTGTATAACATAATAAAGGTTGTGTTTTTCTCATCAACATTAACACTTTTCCACACTATGACACCTCTGCAGCTCGTTATGAGCAATTTCTCAATTTGCCATAATTTCTTAAACTCAATTGTTATTATATTGTATTCTAGAGCTATACATACATTTATAGAAATTTGCCATATCTTTGCCTAGATGTTTTGAAAGTTGTCTGCAGCAGAATTGTTATATATGGGAAAGGATTAAGCTGTTACATGACATTGTTTCAGTCGGTTCAAACTATATAGTATATACATGTATTTCGATATGCACCAACTTTCTTTACTCACATTTTTCTTCCCATACCAATGAACCAAATGCTACAGTTAAATATGAAAGTGCTACTGTAAGGGTTTTTGACAAAGTACAAAGAAGTGTAAGTGATAAGTTAAGGAATATCTGTCATAAGTATATTTAGAGGATATTTGAAATAATGTCCATTAAAAAAAAAATCAAATATTATATGAGCCCGTCTATTGAAAAGATTCACGTTGGGATTTGGGAACAGAGAAGATCCAGATTAGTCTTTGTTCAGAAATGTAATTTTTTCTGATGAAATTGAGAATGCTGCCGATGATCAAGGTCACAGTAACTACACATAATACGTCATAGCTCAGGCACTTTTGCAAGTTGTCTTGGCTGCATTTATTCATATAAAAGGTCATGGTTTTAAAGTCAGCGTTACTTTTAATAGCCTAACCCAAAACTTTTTTTTTGCACGATACGTTGATATTTTGAAACTGTTTTATATTGGAGATTCTCCTACTTGCATGGTGTTTATGGGACTAAAATAGCGGCTTTTTTCTTTTATATTTAAGTCTAATTTATGATGTCTATGTCTTAGATTTTCATATTTCATCCGTATTTTCATGTTTTGACCTGTTAAAAATCTAAAGGAAAATGGTGTTTTATTGGCACAATACGTTGATATTTAGAAAACAGTTTTCAATGTGTAGTTACTTCCAACTTGCATGGTGAGATATATTTAATGCCCAAGACATGATCTTTAAATTATTTTGAAAGTTTGAAGTGATTTTGAGCTATAATTTTGGCCAAAATCAACAGTTACAGGGTCCTACATGTAACACCTTCTTATGCAAGGAAAGGGGGAACATGTAGTTTAGCAGTCCTCAGAAATTTATACTAATTTAAGCTTGAGATAATTGATTTGGTGTGAACTTTTTTTTCCAAGTATGTACTAAGATATATTTTGATACCTCATTCTGATATTCAAGTGACATTTTTCTAATTTTACAGGATGTGAGACCTTGTAGCTTGCTATGAAACTGTGCCGTTTCGACTTCCTTCCTCACAATGCCGTTTTGGGAAAAGAAAAAAGACGAGGACGTTCAGTGTGAGAAAGAACGAAAGTAAACTAAAGATTAAAAACGAGAGCATTTTCTACAATCCCAAAATAAATGTGTTATTGATTTTTCATTTTTCATAACATATATACAAAAGAAAGTCTCATCTTAAATAGCAAAGTATTTGTTCCTAATATTCTATGTACAATCCTTGTGTGTAGCCACTGTGTATGTGTGTGTGTCCCTTGTACAGTGTTGTGTTACATAATGGTGCTTGTTGTCAATCATCTCAAAGAAACATGTTGTTATCATTTATTATAATATTGATTAAAAAGAACAAAACACAACTTCTGTTCGTTTTATTAGCTCTCTGCTAAACTAGTTTTTATATTGGTGAATACAAAGATTGTGTAACGTGCTGGGCTAAAGACACAGAAGATCCCTTCAGCGAAAAGTATACTCAACCCTGAAGGGGTCCACTTGTCTTATATATTTAACCCTAAACCCCATCACCCCGAAACGGTGATGCTAATTTGCATATTCGTTACAATACTTCCCACTCCGAGAAGACTCGTCCCGAGTCTTGGCCTGGGAAAACCTATGGGTAAGGCAACTCCAATATGGCAGTTGTCCTCATCCCACCGCTGCCATTAATGTAACGTGCCGGGCTAAAGACACAGAAGATCCCTTCAGCGAAAAGTATACTCAACCCTGAAGGGGTCCACTTGTCTTATATATCTAACCCTAAACCCCATCACCCCGAAACGGTGATGCTAATTTGCATATTCGTTACAATTGATTGATTGTTTGGGGTTTAACGCCGTTTTTAACAATTTATCAGTCATATCACGGCGGCCAGTTCACCTATTCATGTGTTTCCTGGTTTTCTCACAACAGTAGTCCACACAACAATCTTCCCAAGCAACTGGCTGCTTTTCCGCATAAACTTAGCCCATTGGTGGAAGACGAATGGCGCATTGACTTTTGTCAAACGTCGGAAAGAAAGTTGGCCGAGTCGGGATTCGAACTCACGACCCCTGGATTGACAGCCCGCATCGTTACCGACTGAACTACCGGGATTCGGTAATTAACTAGGAACTCAGACGGGAACGATGAACGTGTAGCAGATGAAAACAGTTTTAACAACCTTAAATTTTTATATAACAACAAAGAATTCTCCTTCACTTAGAAATAATCTATTAAAGAATACAAAGGATTAAAGGATCACGCGATAACGCATATTTTCGCACATAACATCATCAAAGAAATAACGTGTAGTTTATGCCACCTAATTAAGAAATATGTAATCTTGGTGTGATAATTAGGATTACTCATTACTCCTACACTTGATAATGATTTATTAAAGAAATACAAAGGATTAATGATCACGCGACAACGCATCTTTTCGCACGTAACATCATCAAAGAAATGCATTTTGTACCACTTAAGAATTAAGAATTATTCGGGTATTACACACGTAACAATTAAACATTATTAAACATCGTCGAATGCAATTCCATTAAAGGAAAGACAAACAAACAATCAAACAGGTTGATTATACGATAACAAATTTAAACTTGATATTCCTATTCTACGGTATAAATATTATACACAAATACTTAAATCATTTAAAGGATATGACAATTTTCTTAGACCAGTATCGCGAAGCAAATGATCATCATTTTGTTAAGCGGGATAGACGGAATATTGCCCATGTTTAACTCGCTTTAAAATAAATCATTTACGATTACATATAAGGACAAAATACCCTAATTCGCTAAGTGTGATAAATACACGCCGTGATAAACACTAATTCGCTAAGCGTGATAATTACACGCCGTGATAAACACTTCCAGGTAAAAATCGATAGGGACAAGATATTCAGTACGATAAGGCGTTTATATAGGGCGTTTCTAGACAATACTATTTGAAAGACCCTGGAAGAATTGATTAGATACATATAACTTGTATAATTGACTCTGTTGTTTCTTTTCAAATCAGTTTAATTGTTATCTGTTAAACCTATGTCTTTGAAAATATCCAGGCAAAAACATTGAAATTCCTTATAAATGATAGTACATTGAATCGATGGTGTAAACAATATGCACTCTGCTTCTGATGCATCTACATATGGGACAGCTTTAACACTTTATTGCATGGCAACACCTACGGCATCCAAATGTCTGCTCTCTTAGTCGAGCAGTTTTTATCCAATCTTCACCAAACTTGGTGTATGTGTTTGTAGGCATACTGTCTGGACCAAGTTGATAAACAGCCAAAGTGTCTTAAATCACATTTGAATCATGGCCCTTAAATTATCAAAATGAAGCCAAATATGCCTTATCTGTTCTTACCCAATATTCATAAACATTATAGAACATTGAGAGTATCTGAAATGGTACGATCTGAGGAAAAATGCAACATCTATCAACATGAAAGAGTTATTGAAATCATGTAGAAAACATTGTGGAAAAAGGGAGAACGGATATTATTTGAGCATTTTCTCCTTTTCTCTTCATTGTTTTCAAAAGTCATCTGCTGCAAATGCATTTAAAATCATTTGCATCAGAGGGTTAATGCTTCAGAGAGCAAAATACATCGATTTTAAACTGTAACTTAAAGGAATATTTTAGAGTCCTAATCTTCAAAAACATCTTAGAAACAAATGTGAAATATCTTAAGTAGGAGTTTTCATGCAAGGTTGAAAACACATAACAATAGGAGAAAATACCATAATGTATGACTCTTTACTGCACAATACTACAATCTATATATCTACATTTTTTTCTGACAAAGATATAACTTTGTCATATCATGTTGCTTAATCCTTTCCAACATATGGACGCTTCCTCTGCAACATTTTGGTAAAACGATTTTATCATTCATCAATACAGTTGTTCGTTCTGAAATCTTTTGAATGTTGTTTAGAAGACTGATTGTGACATTTTCCTATCTGTCGCTTGTCCATTTCTTTACGATGAAGAAAGATATTGTAATTTATAAAGATAATTTTGCTTAAATTTAACAATTTCTCCATTTCATATAGTGTATTGTTACGTGCCACCCGTCTGGCCTGTCTGTTGGTAGGGTTGATAGGTTTAAGCCACTCGGTGGATCGAAATAAAACGAGAGGCAAATATAGACATTTCAGTTTTCCATTAATTCTGCTTAAGAACGTGGAAAAGGGAGAACAAAGGGGGGTAACTGTGCATGTATCGTCCCAACACCAGACTGTAGTTACTTCCCTTGGATTGAACCCTTTCTCATAAAGTCGATGATAACAACAACTGCATGACCGTGGAATACCATTTATAATACGAATGTCAATGATGCTTAGTACCTCTAACAATCAGCTCAGACGTATGAAATATACGGCATGTGTAGACTACTTAATTGATAATGAATCTCTAAACCTAGAGAGAATAAAACTGGACTCTATACTAATTGAAATTGTAATGCAGTAGACGTGGATCTATCTAACCTGGACTCGTGTTCGAATGAGAGTGTCTTGTGACCAAAGTTTACGTCCTTTTATAGCCGCACAGCGAATGTGACCGTTAGCGGGTCACAAAGGTCGCGAGCCTGGTCACAACGGTTCGTCGGTCACATCTGTGACAAGAAAATGTCCATTGTGACCCAATCGGTCACAAGTGAGCAATATTCTGTCCACAGAGCAAAAAAGGTCCCAAAAAGGTGTTCGCTCTAAATGAAAAGGGTTTCTCTTACTTTACGAAACTCAAGCATAAACAAATTAACTATGTACCAGTTTAAGATAAGATAGGACAGTTTTCTAATGATATTGAGAGGTAGTGTTCTGGGTCGATGACTCAGCAGAAACATTCCCACAATGCACCGTAACAATGGCAACTTGCTGCAGTGTAAACAATAAGAAGTAGGTCAAAGGGAAGCAATTCATTTTACATAGGCGACCATTGTAGCGTTATGGGTTATGATTCTTTCCCAACATCTCAAGGAAGCCACAAACCTGTATTAAATCAAAGTCCATTATTATATCTACCATTACAGCACCAGAAACTCAGGGCTCATCCTACCATTTTTTTAGCTATGACGTCAAATGATAGGTCACCCTTATCCCGCACTGAATTTCACTTTAAATTTCAGGAAATACAGGATGTTCTAAAGAATACTCTGAAGGTGTCAATACAGTCAAAAGCAAACCAGGGTTTGGTTACAAATCACTCACAGGATAATATAGTTTTCAAAAAAAGAATTCAACTTTCAGCAAAATCATTATTGTCCAATGGGTGACAATTTCAGTCTTACATATTCATCTGAAATCCCCTGGACAAAATTGTCTACCCGGCAAGCCGGTCCGATTTACTTCCCTTTGACCAGTAGCGTCGTTTCGTATTTAGGTCAAAGGGAGGTAAATCGGATCGGCTTGCCGGGCAGACAATTTTGTCCAGGGGATTTCAGATGAATATGTAAGACTGAAACTGTCACCCATTGGACAATAATGATTTTGCTGAGAGTTGAATTCTTTTTTTGAAAACTATATTATCATGTGAGTGATTTGTAACCAAACCCTGGTTTGCTTTTGACTGTATTGACACCTTCAGAGTGATTTTTAGAACATCCTGTATTTTCTGAAATTTATAGTGAAATTCAGTGCGGGATAAGGGTGACCTAACGTTTGACGTCATAGCTAAAAAAAATGGTAGCATGAGCCATGGGTTTCTGGTGCTGTAATGGTAGATATAAGAATGGACTTTGATTTAATAAAGGTTTGTGACTTCATTGAGATGTAGGGAAAGAACCATAACCCATAATGCTACAATGGTCGCCTATGTAAAATGAATTGCTTCCCTTTGACCAAAACGGCCATTTTTTTTTCGGTTACGAAACGGAGAGGTTACGAAACGGAGAGGTTACGAAAAGTCTGGACCCCCCATCCCCAACAATAAAGCGTGGAGGATGTTTTCGTTATTCCAGCGGTAAGGATGAACAAAATCAGACTTCACTGACTGGTAAAAGGTATTGTTTAGATTGAATTTAATCCTTAGCTCATACTAGATAGTTTTCCCAAGAACGCGACTAGAATTAACATGAACGTAATGGGAATTCGCGGTTGCATGTGACTCGACCTCATTTCTCCAATATCCAAGTAAACAAGGTTGGAACTGGATACAGTCAACGATCAATGATAAGCTGCCTACCTTGGAGACATATATCGACAGACATGATGTAACCGTATATGTCAGATGGCCCGTGACTCAAACCGGGTCATCTGCACATTAGAAATGTGGTGTCTGTCAAATACAACAACGACTAAAGGATGCACAAATGGGGTATTCCACGGTCTGTCGCAACAACGGGTGAGTACCCTTAACAATAACATGATAATAAATACGATTATACAAATAAAACAACTCGCACAATAGCATTCCGATGACTGGCAAACAGGCAAACTGTAAACAGAGTGGAAAAAGCACTAGCTATCAAACAGATATCACCTACTTTCTCCACACTGTTCGGTATGACACATATATGGTACTTATCGCTAATACACTTATTGTATTGTACCCTTTAAGATTCACGACTTAAGATGATCGCTGTAAATCAATGGGGTGACAGTTCCTATCCCTCGCATTGAGTGATACAACTGTTTCCGCAATGTTTTACCATGCTGATTATAATGATTTGACTTGGTGCAGGCTTGCACCCTGCACAGGCGAGACGTATCAGTATGTGGCTCTTGACTCGAAATTATATATCCTTGACATTTCAAAAGTCGCATGTTTCTCTATACTCTGTGTTTCAATTTGTAAACATTATTATCTCATTTAAGTTCGTCAAATGACCTTTACAATCCTGTCTGTCATGCAAGAGAAATTCTAAACATCTTGACAAAAATGTAGCCGATGACTTTAAGATATGATTTAAAAAGCAGTGGCTCCTTAAGATATGTTGATACTGACAATAGCTGATTGTTTCGGTGTAAGATCTCTATCATGCAAACAATTGTTCTGTTTTGCCATGTTTTACCTCTTTTCCATATACAACAATTCTGAAGCAGACAGACGACTTTGAAACCATCCATCTATGTAAAACTATGAGAAATAATTTTATATGAATGTGCATTTTTTAATAAAGTTGAAATCATTGTGAAAAAAGAAGAAATTGCTGATAATGAGCAATGTTTCTTCATTTCCCAGATTGTTTTCTTAAGTTGTCTTCTGCAGATGCGTTTATACGTGGGAATGCGTAAACCATTTCCCACCTGTTGGTACATTTTGACATATCTGCAGCAGATGAGTTTTGAAATCATTGCCACAATGAACTATTTATTTTAATTAAACTGTCATTGAGTTTCTCAAGAATCCTATTAAAAGTACGTAATAAACACATCGCTTTACCCTTTCCCACAAACAGGGGCTTTCAGACGCCTCTGCAAAAGAGGAATTTCGTAAATATTGTAGCAAAAGGAGAAATTTCTCCATTTACCGCAATGATTTCAACTCTATTTGACAATTACGCTTATATTAACAGACGTTTTGCCCAGATAGTTTCCAAATCGTCTGCTGCAGATTTGTTGTATGTGGGAAGGGTAAATGCTTTATGATTAAAGTTTCTATCTAATTCAAATTTCAATTTACAAGAGATGTCAATTATTCTGATATTTCTATAATTTTTGAAATTTTACTTTCTTGTTAAATAAACTTGGTAAATTATGTTGCAAAATGCAGGAGGTTTACAACTGCATCAACACTGATCTGAATTTTTAGCTCACCAGAGCACAAAATGCTCAAGGTGAGTTTTTGTGATCGCCTTTTGTCAGTCGTTCGTCTTCAACATTTGCTTGTTAACACTCTAGAGGCAACATTTTGCATCCAATCTTCATGAAAGTTTATCAGAACATATATCTCTATCAAATCTAGGCCAAGTTCGAAACTGGGTCATGTCGGGTCAAAAGCTAGTTCACTAG
The DNA here is from genome assembly GCA_031761405.1 of Serripes groenlandicus. Taxonomy (NCBI): domain Eukaryota; kingdom Metazoa; phylum Mollusca; class Bivalvia; order Cardiida; family Cardiidae; genus Serripes; species Serripes groenlandicus. The sequence goes on from JASEVX010000076.1 coordinate 344,696, forward strand.
GCCAAATTGAAGGAAAATCTTGTTAACACTCTGGAAGCCACATTTTAAACTTGAGCATGTTGAAACTTTGTCAGAAAGTTTGTCTTGATAATATCTAGGCCAATTTCGAATATGGGTCATGTCGGGTCAAAAACTAGGTCACTAGGCCAAATTTAATGAAAATCTTGTAAACACTTTGGAAGCCGCATTTCTGGCTTGAGCATGTTAAAACTTTGTCAGAATGTTTGTCTTAGTAATATCTAGGCCAAGTTTGAATATAGGTTATGTCGGGTCAAAAACTAGGTCACTAGGCTAATTTTAATGAAAATCTTGTTAACAATTTGGAAGCCGCATTTCTGGCTTGAGCATGTTGAAACTTTGTCAGAATGTTTGTCTTAGTGATATCTAGGCCAAGGTCGAATATAGGTCATATCGGGTCAAAAACTAGGTCACTAGGCCAAATTAAATGAAAATCTTGTTAACACTCTGGAAGCCACCTTTTAAACTTGAGCATGTTGAAACTTAGTCAGAATATTTGTCTAAGTGATATCTAGGCCAAGTTCGAATATGGGGCATGTCATGTCAAAAACTAGGTCACTAGGTCAAATATAAGGAAAATCTTGTTAACACTCTGGAACCCACATTTTTGTCTTGAGCATGTTGAAACTATGTCGGAAAGTTTGTCTTAGTGATATCTAGGTCAAGTTCGAATAAGGGTCATGTTAGGTCAAGAAGTAGGTCACAAGGCCAAATCTAATGAAAATCTTGTTGACATGAGCAGCTTGAAATTTTGTCAGAAAGTTTGTCTTGATGATATTGCCATTGGCGCTGAAAGAGTTGTCTTAAATAGCCCATTCTCAGGTGAGCGATTCCAGGGCCTCATGGCCCTCTTGTTTTTTAAAAGGTTATTGCAAATTACAAAATGTAAACGCAAAAGAGTCATTTGTTCCTACTATTCTCAATTATCATTTAAAGAATTACTATGATTAATTCTTAACAGCATTTAGTGGATACTTGTTTTGGGAGGTTGTGAGTTCAAACAGACTTTATGAATGGAAGTAATGAATTTCCCTCCTTGGTGCTCACTGTTCTGGCGTTCGCATAAAGACTGAATCTCTGGTGTCAATATAAATGGATCAGAAATACTGTTAACTTACACAGGCAATGCTGTGATATAACTAAAACATTGAAAGCAGGGTAAAACACCATGCAAACAAACAGACATATAATGGATACAATATGCATGAGTGTAATAGTGAAACTTGAAATAATTTCTTGTAATATTTAACTGCAGTGTACCTGGTTGCTATAAACTGTATTGTTATAATTATGTTGATTATTTATTCTGCTTTTAAACAAATAAAGAAATAAAGAATATAACATTAAGTGTCAATGAAGTCGTCTATGAATTCATTATTTTGCTGGTCTGACTTCAGTGTTCAAAATGAGCAATTGTTGTTGCCCGTGTTCGTGGACAAATGTGTTAAACAGATTTCTGAAAACGACATCTTCTAACCAACTGGGCCAATTGTCTATGTAAGAATTCATATAAAAGTTCAATTATGTTAACATGTCTTCGGAATATGTTTTAATATGCCCTACTCAATGAAAAACACACAGTTTGATTATCAGAACACTTAGATCTTGCTGTTTGCCTGGTGTTTAACACTGATTTCAACAATTTAACAACGGATTTATTGGCAGCTGGCTGCAATGTTCAGATGAAGTTGGCATTTTGGCTGTATATTACTCGAATTAGAGAGTTTAACTTGCATCATGACATATGTCAGGTGAAAGTGACACACTATGGCTCCCAGTCGCGCTAGCCGGATTCTACCCGGATTTATGGCAGCCGGCTGCAAAACCGAGCAGGAGTTGGGCCTTCAGAGTGGCTCCTACCCTCATTTTTGAGTGCATATTGTTCGAGATGGATGGATTGGACGATTGATTGATGCATGCCAGGTGAAAGCGCCTCAAACTGGCCTCGTGTTGAACGAGGTCCTGATCGCCAAGGTGCGTCAGCCGGCTGCCACGCCAAGCCGGAATTGAGATTTCCCGACTTCGCACCCGTCCTGTTCGAATTAGAGGTTTTAACTGGCTTCGTGACATGTGTCAGGTGAGGGTGCCACACTCCGGCTCCAAGTCGCACTAGCCGGATTCCACTCGGATTTATGGCAGCTGGCTGCAATATTCAGATGAAGTTGGCATTCTGGCCAAGTCTACAGCCCAACTCCGGTTGTATAATTGCTCAAATTAGAGAGTTTAACTGGCATCGTGACATATGTCAGGTGAAAGTGACACACTCTGGCTCCCAGTCGCGCTAGCCGGATTCCACCCGGATTTATTGCAGGCGGCTGCAAAACCGAGCCGGAGTTGGGCATTCAGACTGGCTTCCACCCTCGTTTTTGCGTGCCTATTGTTCGAGATGGATGGATTGGACGATTTGATTGATGCATGCCAGGTGAAAGCGCCTCAAACTGATCTCGTGTTGCAGGTTCAGGTGAGGGTGCCACACTCTGGCTCCAAGTCGCACTTGGCTGCAATGTTCAGATGAAGTTGGCATTTTGGCCAAATCTACAGCCCAACTCCGACTGTATATTGCTCGAATTAGAGAGTTAACTGGCATCGTGACATATGTCAGGTGAAAGTCGCGCTAATCGGATTACACCCGGATTTATGGCAGCCGGTTGCAAAACCCAGCCGGAGTTGGGCCTTCAGAGTGGCTCCCACCCTCGTTTTGGCGTGCCTATTGTTCGAGATAAACAAATCGAGATAGATGTATTGGACGGTTGATTGATGCATGCCAGGTGAAAGCGCCTCAGACTGACTTCGTGTTGCGCAAAGTCCTGTTTCACCAAGTTGCGTCAGCCGGCTACCATGCCCAGCCGGAGTAGCCGGAGTTCCGGCTGGTTTATACAGTCGGAGTAGTCGGAGTTCCGCTTGTTTCGTCTGGTTAATACAGCCGGTGTAACCGTAATTCCCGCTGTTCCGGCTGGTTAATACAGCCGACGTAGCTGGAGTTTCGGCTGTTCCAGCTGGTTGATACAGTCGGTGAAGACGGAGTCCAGCTGTTCCGGCTGGTTTATACATCCGGATTAGCCGGAGTTCCGCCTGTTTTGGCTGGTTAATACAGTCGGAGGTACCGGATGGTTAATACAGCCGGAGTTCCGGCTGTCCGGCTACTCCGGCTAACTTCACGCACATGAACTGTGACACGTATATTCTCGTCAGTAATAACTGTTGTGTTTTAATACGCTAAAATTACAGCTCAACGCTCAAAGTTTATCTATAGAAAAAGTATGGACATAGTGTATAACCATGTATTTATTAGTGATTTATGCTATTAGAAGAATTGAATAGATACATATAACACCAATTTAATTGTTATCTGTTACTTAAACCTTTCTCTTTGAAAATATCCAGACAAAACATTTAAAATTCCTTATAAATGATAGTAAATTGAATCGATGGTGTAAATAGTGTCTTGATGCATCTACATATGGGAAAGCGTTAACACTTTATATCAGGAATCCATCATGGTCGAGTGGTTAGCTTCGGGGATTTGCAACCAGGTTCGATCACCAGTCTCGGCACAACGGTCATGGTGGAGTGCCCTTGGGCAAGGCACATTTTCTAGCCTGGTACTGGTTTGTTTGCCCAGGAATCATGAATAAGTGAACTGTCGACGTGATATAACTGAAATAATGTTAAAAGCTATGAGAAAAAAAAATAACACTTTATATCATGGGAACACCTGGGGCATCTAAATGTGTGCTCTATAAGTCGAGCAGTTTTCCTCCAATCTTCACCAAACTTGGTGTACCTATTTGGTGGACCAAGTTGATAAACGCTTTGTCTTAAGTCACATTTGAATTATGGCCCTTAAATTATCAAAATGATTTTAAATTAATTTTTTATAAATTTTCCTGAGGTGACCCTCTATCAGATTCCTTCAAGCCATGTTGATACAAGAAGTAACATTGTTTCAACCACAGGCAGATCTACCAGAAGCGTAGTCTGTAACATTTTTTTTCGCATTTTAATATTACCTAAAAGATTTAATTTTTATACAAAAAAAAAAGTTTCACTATCTACTATTACATCAACAAGGTATAAACCTTCTTTTTTTTTTTTTTAATTAAATCTTTTAGATAATAGAAAAAAATTCGTCTGAGTCTCCACTGTACAAAGATGCATTAAGATCGTCTGAGTCTCCACTATACCAAAATGCATTAAAATCGCACTATACACATACAGATACATTAGGATCACCTCTGTCTGCACTGTACACAGATGCAGTACTATTGCATGAGTGTCCACAGTACACATATGCAGTAAGATTGACTTAGTCTCCACGGTACACAAATGCATTTAGTCGCTTGTTGCGTGTGAAAAATAAATAATGTTCTTACACCGGATAGATTAGTTTCTTTCAACAATGAATTATTTTTTATCGTCTATAATCGTTTATTGCATTTAACATTGTTGTTTTAGTTTATTTGTAATGATTGAAATTAAAAAATATACAGGTATCATTTGTATCATTTAAATCACGATTGTAGACGACATGTCCTCGATGAAACCTTTAAATTCACGAAGCCAGCATTGTCAAGTTCAATTCAGATATTACTATTCTGTTTGTACACTCTTTGAATTGCTGACATATCTATTCATGTCTGAATCGATGCTGGAGTGCGGCATCAGAAAAGGAGCAAAATTGAATAATAGTAGCAGACTAACTGAGTAACGACAACGTAATAATGAATACATTTAACAAGGTCGGATACAATTAACCCAAACTAAAACACCCAACGTGTTACATATATATATACCGTCTTGATAGTAGCAGACAGGCTAAGTTACGACTAGGTTATTAGGAATACATTTATCAAAGTCGAATACTATTAAGTATTAACCCAATTCAAAACACTCAACCTGTTACATATATACCGTCTTTATCGTAGCAGACAGGCTACGTTACGACTAGGTTATTAGGAATACATTTATCAAAGTCGAATACTATTAAGTATTAACCCAATTCAAAACACTCAACCTGTTACATATATATATATATATATATACCGTCTTTATCGTAGCAGACAGGCTAAGTTACGACTAGGTTATTAGGAATACATTAATCAAAGTCGAATACTATTAAGTATTAACCCAATTCAAAACACTCAACCTGTTACATATATACCGTCTTCATCGTAGTAGACAGGCTAAGTTACGACTAGGTTATTAGGAATACATTTATCAAAGTCGAATACTATTAAGTATTAACCCAATTCAAAACACTCAACCTGATACATATATATATATATATATATATACCGTCTTTATCGTAGCAGACATGCTAAGTTACGACTAGGTTATTAGGAATACATTAATCAAAGTCGAATACTATTAAGTATTAACCCAATTCATAACACTCAACCTGTTACACATATACCGTCTTCATCGTAGCAGACAGGCTACGTTACGACTAGGTTATTAGGAATACATTTATCAAAGTCGAATACTATTAAGTGTTAACCCAATTTAAAACACTCAACCTGTTACATATATATATATATATATATATATATATATATACCGTCTTCATCGTAGCAGACAGTCTAAGTTACGACTAGGTTATTAGGAATACATTTATCAAAGTCGAATACTATTAAGTATTAACCCAATTCAAAACATTCGACGAGTAACATATATACCGTCTTCATCGTAGCAGTCTAGCTAAGTTACGACTAGGTAATTAGGATTACATTTATTAAAGTCGAAAACAATTAACTTGAAACGAATCACCCGACGAGTTACATATGTATACCGTAGAGATCGTAGCAGACTAAATACATTTATCAAAATCATATACAATTTTTTCAAGTCAAAAAATCCGACTGACTACCTTTTGGTGTTCTACGCCGCTTTTAACTATTGTTCAGCTATATAACGGCATTTACTGGGTAGGTTACCAGTACTACTGGTCCAGATCTCCTGACTCCGGCCAGTCAGTAATGCAAACCCCGCTGTCCTGAGTCGAATACAATGAACCCAAACCAAACACTCGACTTGTTAGATATATACCATTTGGATCGTAGAAGACTGACTAAGTTACAACTAATAAGGAATCTGCCTAGGCAAAGTGGTTCGAGGGTTTGGAACCGGGCGACCCGGGTTCGATCCCAAGTTGCGGACACAACGGTTATGATGGAGTTCCCTTGGGCAAGGCACATTACCTAGCCTTGTACTGGTTTGTTTACACAGGGATCATGATTAAGTGAACTGTCGCCGTGATATACCTGGAATAATGTTGAAAACCGCGTAAAACCACAATACAATAAATAAGCGATACGGCTAGGATAAGGTTATAGGGGATTCGTTTATGTGAAATATGTATTTAAGGATAGACGTTTATTGGATATAATTATTGGGCCCAGTTTAAATAAAAGATGAACCACTTCATTCAGATCAACATAAAACAAATAGCAGGGTTATCGGAGAGTTTTTGTTTCCATCTCCCGTCGAACCAGATTAAATTGCCAGATTACCGACGGTGTCTATCTGAAAACAAAAGACACACAGTTTTGACAAATTTAACACAATGCTTTTCTTTAGACCTTCATGTGCTTTTTACTATTTTACTCTATGTTTTTGATGTTCCTACGTAAGGCCACACTGTTATAGATTTGTTTTTAAAAACATGACATATGAATGATATAATAGAAAAATGCATTGGAATGAGGTATAACCCTTTCCCACATACAACAAATCCACTGTAGACGACTAAGAAATTATCTATGCGAACACACAGACAATATATCTGTAAATGTAGATACAATTACTGAAAAATGACGACTTTGAAAACATATACATGTATATATAAATACCTAATTATTATAAAGAGTTGAAAACATTGTGGCAAAAGGAGAAATTGCTTGTTTTGAGCAATTTCTTCTTTTGCCACAATGTTTTCAAACGCGTCGTCTGCTGCAGATGCGTCACAATGCGTCTACAAGTGGGAAAGGGTTAAAACAAAGTAACTTGATATATGTTCGTTGGTGACAGCTTTAAAACAATCTCAAACAAATTTAAAATATCATAAAATATGGAAGAAATTTGATCATAAATAATTAAAAACATTATAGGAGAAATTGTTCCGTTAGAATAAATTTCCTTTTCCAGCCTATGCCAAGAAGTCTGTTAGATATTATTGGGTTCAAAGTCATTTACACATGTCTATATAAGGGAAAAGGGTGAAATACAAATCCCGAAGTTTTGAAATGAATACTGGATAGCTGTTGTTATATTTTATGATTATCGATTCCCCACACTCAAAGTGCAGTGGTGCAGTGGTTAGTGCATCTGTCCATCAAGAGTGGGGATTCAAGGTTCGAGTCTTTTTTCATATCGAAGTAAATGGTGGTATTGGTAGAGTGCCCATGGGCAAGGCACATGTTATAGTCTAGTACTGGTTTGTTTACCTAAGGATAATGAGTAAGTGGATTGTCGCCGTGATATAACTGAAACAATCTTGAAAACGGCGTAAAACTCAAACGAAACAAAACAAACAAATCAATGTAAGTGATCGCTGTCTGACTTTGCACTGTGGGTTGAGGAGATAACAACACCATCTGGTGCATCAGTATCAGCGAAACAATATCGGTAATTCAGATAATTTCCTTAGGAAATAAATGTTTTAATATAACTAAAATCCTAATCACAATGAGACGAGGAGTTATTGTGTGGAGGATGCACATTACCTATTTCTTACCTTAACCCTTTCCCACATTCAACAATTATGCAGCAGACGACTTTAAAATAAATAGTGACAAACACGTTTAAAATCTCAATAAGTGAGAGTTTAATTTTAAAAAAGACTTGTTGTGTAATGGTAACTGGAAGTTTTACAACCAGTTGTCGTCTGAAGACTCAGCACATTAACGACGTAATGAAGTAATCTCATCTGATTGTACAATATTGAGTGATTGCGTTGTGTACAGATTATCTATGAAGTTAAAAACAAATCGGACATTTCACGAGTTGCGAATATTTTTATATGATGGAGTCATGAACATTGACTTCTTCCGAGACTCATTCAATTCGAATTTACGCTGAATTGGCACATCTTTACAGCATGTAGGTTAGTGCACCACATAGATAAAAGTAATACCTAAACCCAATTATCATTTTCGCTTGACTCTGCTTTTACTTTTACCCGCTACATCCATATGTGGATAGAATATTGTTTTGGCGTCGTCCGTGCGTCCGTCAGTTGGTTCGAAACCATATCGAAGGCATGTTTAGATGGATTTGATTTACATGATACGGAATGTTAACCACCACAGGAAAATGCGATGTAGCTTGTGTCATTGAGATTGCCTCAGAAACACCATAGTTATGTCCTCTTTAAGATATATTGTATATGAACAGAATACCATTGTAACACTCTACATGTCCACATTTTATATCAAATCTTCATGAAATGTAAACATTTATTTCCATCAAATCACGGTCAAGCTCCAAAATACTTCACGCGGAGTCAAAAACGAACACTTGTGAGCATTTTAGATGCACATGAATTTTCATCAAACCAAACACAGTCTACATATCTTTACGTAACTGGTATAACAAGGTGGTCAAAGCATTCTTTTACAATCTTTCTTTTGGCGGGGATCTCAATTGAACTAGTTAACTTGTTAATACCTAATACTAATACCCGATTCACCGTCTCACGAAACTCAGAAAAATGTGATTAACGCGAAGTGATGACCGCCTCGGACTCTTCGTACGATCTTGTTTGTGTGTCTTGATGAACACCACGGATATGTTTAAACTGTTTAAAGATATAGGAAACAATTGCACGAACTTTCGTGATTCTTTCTTGATTTTTGTATATGGTTTTTTTTGGACGCACCAATAGTGAAAAGTAAAGCGGTGGTAAACTTGAGGGCACAATGACTTACTTTGACTTTTATTTCTATTTGTACAACAAAACAAGCCTGAATCAATGACAAGAAAGTAAACGATATACCATAACATCAAAGAATATTGACGGTGGGTTAAGAAACGAGGGGACGGAAGCGGACCCTCCATATTTGTCCAATGAGTGCTGCTCTTGAAGATCAGATGAGTGTTTTAGCCCTAGAGAACATAACTCCTGTGTAGAATATTCTTGTGTAGCTAGGAGCAAACTAAGCACACATGTACGTAAATTAAGGAATACGGTTAAGTGCCGTCTTTTCTTACCTTGCTCCAGGCACCGTCAAGATTGTCTAATTTTGTCTAAGTAAAACTTGTACTAAAACAAAATACTTCTGCAAGAAAAAAATGTAATTAGCACGATCAATTCTTTTCCCCAAAATGTTTCTGAATCAACATTTCGCATGTTAAATAACAGAGGAAATTAACTATGGGAAAGGAAACTAGTAATTGCATGCCGGAACTATGGATAAACCAACGTTTTCAACTTGCCGATGTATTTTTCTTACTTTGAGGACGTTATTTACAATTATCCTGAATAAAAACTGTTGAAAGAGTCCGTGGAACATAATCGGGAGACACTGAAGTTGTTTATAACATAGGTGATGATACTGTGTGATGTGGGAAATGGATTATATACTTATCGCCGTCTTATTAGTGGCTACCTTATCATGAGGTCAAGCACAGTTTCAGCGTCTACACTAGCAGACAGAAGTCGAGGAAGCTAATGAGGCGTTCTTTGACGCTGGCAGATTGATACATGAAGGAAGAACGATCGCCGACAGCTGTGCAAATACTTTAAAAATAACGTAAGGCTGCCGAACGGTTCGCAACCATTTGTCGATCGATCGTTGATTGATAATGGTTTCCCTCCTGTTGCTGATCACCAGACGTACATTTGCAAGAGTTTGCAGACCAAACTGGTTTCAATACTGATTTTGAGTCCTATTTTCACTTGCATGATCGAAGATTTTCAGTTCGAGCTGCGACACCTTGGTCGGTAATGAGGGGGCTCTCAACCTAGTGTCGTGAGCTCGAAACCCGGCTTAGTCATTCGGTCTTTCCGATGATTGAAGAAAATTATTGAAACTAACGTCATTCGTCTTCCTCCAAAATGCTAAATAAAGTCTATGTGGGAATGTAGTCAGTGGCCGACAGAGTAGACCCCTCTCTGGATTTGGCGTCTATTGTTCGAGATAGATGTATTCGGACGCCCATTAATGCATGCCAGGTGCAGACGCTCGAAACTGACATCGTGTTGCATACTATCCCGATGAGCCGACTTGGGGCAGCCGGTTGCTATGCCAAGCCGGAGTGGGGATTTCCCGAAAAAGTCCCGACTTTGTA